>CM019173.2:1953985-2340870 GCA_009739505.2 Apolygus lucorum | reverse complement strand
ACGTTGAATTTGACTCAGCGCAGTTGAAATAAAACGAAAAAAAAGTGCGAGATTGACCTTGGCGAAAGAGCGACGGAATAAACAAAAGTGGATTTTCGAAGCAAAAAATGTTCCGAGCTTGTAAACAACGGAAAAATCCAGAAAAACTTACCTTATCTCATCGTATCTACTAGATGAATTGTGCTATACAAACATGTGATAAAATGTACGTAATTATAATCTAAAATTCGATCGCGAACGAGCCAAACACTGAAGTACAAAACGAACTCAACTAAGACGCAAATAAACTGTCATTGCAACATTTTACTTGACAACCAGCTGTTCTGTCATTACATCACTACACCGCCCGAGTCAAAACACCACTTTTTTTTCTTAAAACCCTCGTAAAAACCTTCCATTCTTTCTACAATATAATAAATATTGACGATAAAAAGTGAAATTATTTTTTCTGAAGAATTTATTTGGGAATTGAGTGATGAAAAACTAGAAATATTAGTTTTGAGAGTTTGGTTTAGTCAGCTGACGCATGTAAACAACTAACGACGTTTCGATGTGCGCGCGCAGAAATCAAAATCGTTCCATTTTCGTTGTGACTTTTTATTGGTTTTGTCGCGATCAGGTTTGCATTTGGAAGTCTTTATGTTACATTTAAGTAAAATTCTGTCGATTTTTTTCAAAGTTCGTATTTTGGACTTGAAAGTTGGAATTCAAGTGGATCTGTTCACGGTTATGTTCCAAGATGGTGGGGCAGTTCCTTCACATCGAACCTTTTGTTTGTGTGGAGAATCGCCCTAGACCCACCTCAATAATCAACGTCATCAAAGTCGATGTCACGCCAAATCAAAGTATTAGGTTTTTCAAGACAAATTGGTGGGTTTTAAAATCGAATTTGATGGGGTTTCTTTAAACATCAATGTGTTTACCTTAAATTGGAAATGGAATACTGATGAATAGAAACGGAATACCTTTGATTTGGTTTAGAAAGCTTTGAAATTAAATTTAAGAGGAAGTGTCCAACTCTATGATGAAGATTCACTGTCATGTTCCAGTTAATTTTGACTTGCGTAGGCAGTAACAGTGATGTGAATCATTCACGATACAGAATGCCATAGAACCCACTGAAAGTTCAAATTTGAAAATTAGATGTACCTACCTTCCTAATATTATGCGGCCTACTGTTGTGATCAGCTTTTTTTTTTAAGAAAACTCCCCTGAAAGACGGAGGGGGCACGCCATTAATACAAAAATAAACAAATAAATAAAAAATGATGGGGAGGACGCCCAGGACTCACCCGACGCCGGCTCTAGGGATGAGGGAAGATGAGGCAGGTGGGGGAGGGAGAGAGGGATGAAGGGAAGTGCCTCTATAGAACGACCACCAGTTCAAATATGAGCCGAGCAGGACACGGGTGGTGATACCACGGAGTACGCCTACTGAGATGCCCAGCTCGCACAACTCCGCGCCGTGACAATGTTGCAGCCATCGCCCTGATGTTGTTGGGTGCCACTCCTTTTAGCTCCGACACTGTTTGCCGTAAATCATTCGTGTCATATTTCCTTATCTTAGCCCGCCAAGTCTGCTCCATGTCCGAGCTGCCATTGACAACTTGGACATCCAGGATAATGCAAGACTGGTCGGGCTTGACGGCAACGATGTCGGGCTTCTTACCCTGGTCACTAGGCATGTGGTATAACCTTTCCCCCTCAACATCCCAGCCGCTAGATGCATAGAATGCGGCCCCCATGAGTTCGTGGACACTGCTGCACCACATGATAGAGATGTTCATTTCCACCCCGACAGGCACGGCAAAGGGGTAGGGTTGTCCCACGACTACCTCTCAAGCACCGCACCGCAGTTGGCAAAGATGCCACGCGGATGGCGTGGAAGTGTCGGTAGTCGCGGGCCCCAATGCCCTCCGAAGCCCAATCTACCCACTGGGAAGAGATTAGGCTTTCGGAGCACTGTCGGAGTTCTTTACCATCTACTGATTCATGCAGCGCAGCAGCGAACTCAGCAGACGAACTGGGTTCTGGAGCAGATGGTGTTGCTTGGTCGCACCATGCTAACTGCTGCCTGACAAAATCAAGATCAGCAGCAGCATGGGCGACCCCCCAGCTTGACCCCCGGAGGGCTAGCAGGCGCTGGCGGCGCAGAGAGGGGATGCTTGCTGAGAGGGACACAATACCGAGCCCACCAGATTTGACTGGTGCATGGATGTAGGAACTTGGGACACCAGGTGGGAATTTCAGCCAAGAGCGCACAGCAGAGCGTACTTCATGATCCAATTCCTGCAGCCTCCCTGCCGTAAGCCTACCAAAGACTAACCCATAGGTTAGCTTTGGTAGTAAGAACGTGCGGAGGAGGCGCAGCCTCTGCTGTGGCTTCAATGGAGCCTTGGTAACGCGAGCTAGCACTCTACCAAGGTCTACACGGCTGGCAGTAATGGTGGCCATCCCCATGAAATCGACTCCAAGGTACCTCCAACACAGATCGGGAAGGAATGGGGGATTGTCCTATGACAAAACCCCCATCCACAACCTTCACCTTATGTTGGCGACCCAACGGGACCAAGGAGACCGACCCGCATTTATCGGGGTTGACCACAAGTCCACACCTGGCTAGCTGCTTAGCAAATGCGTTGAGGGCGATCTGCAAGCCCTCACGGGTTTCTGCGAGTAGGATAACATCATCGGCAAAGGCCAATGCTGCTACTCGCACCCCAGGGGCGAGATCAAACCCTACTTCTGTGGGCAGCTTACCCAAGGCCGTATCCACGACCAGGTTGAAGAGGAGTGGTGATAGGGGATCCCCCTGGCATACCCCTCACCTGATCACAATATCCCTTGACACCTCACCTCCTGCCTCTAGGACCGTCACGCCTTCATGGTACAGACAGGCCACATATTCAATTAATCGAGTTGGGGCCCCGACACCACGAAGGCAATCGGTCAGGGCAAGGTGACTGACTGTGTCTTCGCATTTCTGCCCATTCGCTTCCTTAGCTCAGTGGTAGGAGCCCTGATTCAGAATCGGAACGATAGGAGATCGATCCCCGGTCGAAGGAAGTTAATTTTTGATGATTCAACAGTGTGGCGCAGTTGGTAGGTCTCCTCAGCATTTCTCTGAGAAACAATAATTCATTAAGATTAGGTGATCAAAACAACTCTCTCCCAAAACACTAGTCGAGCCACCGCCTATTCAGACAAACGTTGAAGTCAGCAGATCCCCTGTCCCGTCAATAAGGAACAATAACAAAAACTCCGAAGCCAGTCAAAAATAGCGCGTTCTCACTGGGTTGGAAAACGCTGGCCAAAGCTGCCTCTCACCTCCCTGACTAGGTAACGGAGTACCTGAGATTTCCTAATGGGGGGGGGGGGGGGGGAGATGTTGTGATGAGCTACCTCTTCGCATTTCTGTCCATTCGCTTCCTTAGCTCAGTGGTAGGAGCTCCGATTCAGAATCGGAACGATAGGAGATCGATCCCCGGTCGAAGGAAGTTAATTTTTGATGATTCAACACTACTGTTCCAGATTTTGGTACCTAGTCATTCTCTTGAAATTATGGAATTATCTGAATTATGAATTTTTGCTTCCGAGTACTTAACAAAAGTATTGTTTCCACTTTTTCAAATATGAAAAAGATTTTCTCAATAATCAAAATTTCTACTCACGTTTTTCTTTTTAGACCTTCTTCAACAAATTTTGTTTCTTGTCAGTCTGTGTGCCTACAAATTCTTGAACGTGAAAAACTACTCCCATAAAAGAAGTTAGTGCCAGATTTCTATGACACTTTCAGGAATGCATGGAAGCTATGTGCCACACCAACTTGGAAGATTTTTTTAAAGCGCAGAAGGAGTAGATAGTTGACTCTCCAACCCACTGAAAAGGTACCTACCTAAAAGTCTGCCAAGTGGGTGTGGCACATAGCTTCCTCGTATCCATAACCTGATTGTATAGATGATCCGATGCGTAGTAGTTAATATCAAAACATCAATCTCTAAGTACCTTCCACTGCCCCCTGGGGACCATCTACTCGCTAATCTGAACAATTCTGAGAAATTTCGTCGGAATCAGATAGAGAATGTGGAAGTTATGGCTGTTACAAGGAATTCTCGTTTGCGCATGCGCAGCAACTACTATTAGTCTGGGGGAGATGATTTTCATAAAGGACCATCTACACACCGATCTGAACAATCCTAGAAAATTTCATTAAATTTGGTTGAAAAATGTAAGTGTTATGGCTGTTCAAGGATTTTACGTTTGCCCTTGCGCAGAGGCTACTGTCAATTTTAAGGCCTTGCTTTTCATTGCGGACCATCTACAACCTAATCCGCATAATCCCTGAAAATTTCATCGGAATCGGATAGAGAATGTGGAAGTTATGGCTGTTACTAGGAAATCACGTTTGCGCATGAGCAGTGGCGCAGTCCAGGGGTGATGGTTTTTCAAAGAAGACTGTCTACACGCCAACCCGCACAGTCCCTGGAAATTTCATCAAAATCGGACAATAACTTCGTATAATTATGCCGGTTACAAGGATTTCATGAAAGATACTCAGGCAGACAGACACAAAACCTAAATGAGGTATTTCAATCAATTTTTAAAATTTTTTTTTTGTAAAGAGCATGGGCTAGGAATAACGGTAATTGGGTCTATTCGTCGAGAAAATGTTTAGAAGAAATTAGGGAGGCTGACCTTGGAACGAGACGTTCCACTAATCTCGTGTCGTCTTGAACGTCTTGTGGCCTTGGATACTATTAAATACTACACACACGCACACACGCCCACAGTGTAGTGCGTGTGCATTCATGGAGGTCCGCCTTTTTTTCAAACGTGTGATCTCTTTAATTAATTTTTCCACCACATGTTATAGTATCATTGGGCAAAAAGTTGGAGTATAGAGGTTTTCAATGGTGCTGAATCCAAATTTGAGGTCAAAAACCTAAATTTCCGACCCACTGAAATACCCCATTGTTCTGAAAAGTCTGAAACGTAAAACGCGAGTGGAAATTTCGATTTTTGAGAACTCTTTTTTCAACCTTGAAAAGTGAAAACAAAGCTTCCGCTACCTTGGTAGACTCGGAAGCAAAACGTAAGTGGTAAGAACGATAAAGTGATTAGAATAGATGTGTCATCTAATTTCTATCAAAACCTTGCTTACCTAGCTTATTTTGTTCTTTTCAATCTTTTATAATGGGGGGTGCGCCTTGATTTTTTTCTTTTAGATTTTTAATCGAAAGTAGACTACATGCTGAGAATTTTGGCACCAACCGCGACCTTCTAGCGTGAGAAGATCTGTTTCTATGATTTTTCAAAGTTTCGACCGTTTATGACGTCACACGCCCCTCTCGCCTGGGCGGGACCCCAGCCCACTGTGACGTCATCAACGGTCGAAACTTTAAAAATTCATAGGAAAAGATTTACACACGCTAGAAGGTCGCGGTTGGTGCCAAAATTCTCAGAATGAGGTCTACCTTAGATTAAAAATAACAATAAACAGTTTTTCCTACCCAGGCGCACACCCTATTGGGAAATTCAAAAGTTGACAGATTGTTTATTGTCCGAAATTCGTGCTTTGACAGCATTTACCGTCCTAATTTGAGGGCTTTATTTTCCAGTTTCTTGTTATACTACATTTTCAATCACTTGATTTGTATGGGATTTTATGCAATAAAAATCATGAGAGTTCGACAACAATTACAATCGAAATTTCTACTAACATACTCACCTGCGCCTGCCAGAAAGAGGACCTGAATGAACATTGCACCCAGGTTAGTACCTGTAGGTACTCACCTCAAAATCTACGAATTGAGCTGTTTTCACCTTATTATCTAAAAGGAATCAAATCTGGTGTTTTCGTCTTTGCAGATCTGTTGAAATCGTGCCAAGAAGCCAAATCAGGAAAGCCCATCGCGAACCCCCTGACAGGATGCAAAGTCTTTATCGTCGTTTCCTTCGTCTGACAATGGTTGCGGTCTATCTTCGATTTTTTGCTGGTCCGACGTGATAAAGGTCAGCCCCTCGAGATAACCTAATTTTTCTTTGTACTATTGATAATGATGTAGGAGCTCCTAATTCTCATTCACGATAATATTCTGCTATCACAGTTTTTCAAAATATTGATGTTAAACTTGGAGTCAATGGCTTGAATTGCAGGTAGTTTCCTGCTGACTACCTCAATAAAACAACATTTTCTGACTGTTTACTGACAGACACAGAATAATCAGGTTTTTGACGAAACAATTTCTCTTATAAATAGCTTTTATGTACCTACTACTCTTAAAAAAATTATCTAGCGCTCAAAATTCACGTTGAATGCGTTCTGATAAGTGAGATATTTGGCATTTTCCAGGTCTTTCATCTGAAGATGCAACTTTACACGTATTTGACTGCAGTTGCTCTGCTGTTTTGCTGTTGTGCCGCTCGAAAAAACGTCCTTCTGATAATTTTTGACGATCTCAGGCCGGCATTGGGTTGCTATGGAGACCGAAACGCTGTCACCCCCAATATTGACAAAATAGCTCAAGATGGCATCGTATTCTGGAAAGCCTATGCGCAGGTGAATGTCATCAAAATGAATTGTGTCGAAGAATCCTCGGAGTTGGGTTTCTGAGGGCCACGTGCCATCTGGTGGTGTAGCTTTGTCAGTAGAAGGTTTTTGCAGGCTATCTGTTGAGGAAGGCCTGGGACCACCTTTTCAGGGATTTTTTACTTCCAGGAAAATTTTTTTAGGGATTGCGATGGTTGGCGTGTAGATTCAACGTGTATTTCTTTTAGTAGCCAAAACTTTTTTATTTTCCATCCCATTTCAATGGCATTTTCTGGGATTGTGCGGATTGGGGGTGGTTCCTCATGAAAATCATCCTGGATTGATAGAAGCCACTGCTGCTGCACCAACGTGTATTTCTTTGTATCAGCCTTAACTTCTACTTTTCCCATGCAATTTTCAGGGATTAGAGATTGATGTTTTGAGATCAACCACAAAGCATCGGATCATCTATACAATCGGGTTATGGATAGGAGAAGCTATGTGCCACACCCACTTGGCGGACGTTCCATTGATGTTTAAAATTTTTTTTTTTTTTTTTTTTTTTTTTTTAGAACTCCCCTCAAAGACAAAATGTCTTTTTTGACGGAGGGGGCACGCCATAAAAATAAAATAAATAAATAAACAAAATAATGGGGAGGACGCCCAGGACTCACCCGACGCCGGCCCTAGGGATGAGGGAAGATGAGGAAGGTGGGGGTGGGAGAGAGGGATGAAGGGAAGTGCCTCTATAAAACGACCACCAGTTCAAATATGAGCCGAGCAAGACACGGGTGGTGATACCACGGAGTACGCCTACTGAGATGCCCAACTCACGCAACTCCGTGGCACTTTTCCCGCACCACACCCCGCGCCATGATAAGGTTGCAGCCATCACCCTGATGTTGTTGGGTGCCACTCCTTTTAGCTCCGACACCGCTTGCCGTAAATCATTTCTATCATACTTTCTTATCTTAGCCCGCCAAGTCTGCTCCATGTCCAAGCTGCCATTGACAACTTGGACATCCAGGATAATGCAAGACTGGTCGGGCTTGACGGCAACGATGTCGGGCTTCTTACCCTGGTCACTTGGCATGTGATACAATCTCTCTCTCTCTCAACATCCCAGCCGCTAGATGACAGAGCACCTGCTATCTGCTTGGCGACCGCATCATGACGTAAAATGCGGCCCCCATGAGTCCGAGGACATTGCTGCACTACATGATACAGGTGTAGTATAAGTATTAAGTAGTATTATGTAGTATGTAGTATTAAGTAGTAGTAGGCCCTCCTCAGCATAGGTTTTATGTTTAAAAATTGGAGAATTGTTTTGGATACATTTTGGTTTATTATTTTCAATAATGAACCTTTGGAATCGAACAAGAAAAAATTTTTTTTAACACCCCCTCAAATTTGATGGTTTACGTTTCAAGATACGTAGAATCCAAAAACGCTGCAAATTATTACACAATGGTTTATTATTTTTCTATATAGTTCACTCGTCTACAAATTCACCAACCATCCAATATGGAAAAAAAATCAAAAAAAAAAAAAAATCATAATCACCAACCATTGATTGCATTTCGGTCAGCTTTAATTTGAACGGAGATTAGGCCTCTTTTGCGATTCACACTTGTGTTTTGATTTATATATATATTTCAATATAAACCCTTAAATTTTCGTAGGGAGCGAACGGTTTGTCCTACAGAGCTCCGCGTGGTCTCAAAAAATTCTAAAAATTCTATAGGATCTTAAATTGAAGGGAAAACAATACCTTTATATCAATTTTTTTTTTGAGTTAGGGCGATTTCATAATTTATTTTGGAACCCTTAGAACTGACCTACATCAACCAAAAGCTTCGGGGCACAACTAGACTCCAAATGGAGCCTACATACCAAATTTCATCAAAATCGGTCAATGCTAAGTGGCAAAAGTGCCGCGTACGGCGTACGGCGGACGAACGGCCAAATTTGTATTCGATTTTTGGATTCTACGTACCTACCTTGAAACGTAAACCATCAAATTTTGAGGGGGTGTTGAAATTTTTTTTTCTTGGTCGATTCCAAAGGTTCATTATTGAAAATAATAAACCAAAATCGAATAAAAATTTGGCCGTTCGTCCGCCGTACGCGGCACTTTTGCCACTTAGCATTGACCGATTTTGATGAAATTTGGTATGTAGGCTCCATTTGTGGTCTAGTTGTGCCCCGAAGCTTTTGGTTGATGTAGGTCACTTCTAAGGGTTCCAAAATAAATTATGAAATCGCCCTAACTCAAAAAAAATTGATATAAAGGTATTGTTTTCCCTTCAATTTAAGATCCTATAGAATTTTTAGAATTTTTTGAGACCACGCGGAGCTCTGTAGGACAAACCGTTCGCTCCCTACGAAAATTTAAGGGTTTATATTGAAATATATATACATAAATCAAAACACGAGTGTGAATCGCAAAAGAGGCCTAATCTCCGTTCAAATTAGAGCTGACCAAAATGCGATCGGTGGTTGGTGATTTTGATTTATTTTATTTTTTTTATTTTTATTTATTTATTTATTTTTTTTATTTTTTTTTTCTTCTTCATATTGGATGGTTGGTGATTTTGTAGACGAGTGATCTATATAGAAAAATAATGAACCATTGTGTAATAATTTGCAGCATTTTTCATTTATGTGCCATAGTAAAGACATAAAATGTCAATAATAAACCATTGTGTAATAATTTGCAGCGTTTTTCTTACGTGGATTTGTATGTGTTGTATAGAATTAAAAACATTTTTTAAAGTAAAACACAAACGGTGGATACAGCTTTCGGACAAGTACGCAACCACGAGAGACATTTTATGTCTTATGTTTAATAAATTGAGAGCTTTCCAATGAGTGGTGAAAGATTTTTGTGGGGTGGAAAATGAGGCAGTTAGTTTTCCCTAGGAACGATTGGTTGTACGTGAAAATCATCAGAAATTTCCGCGTAACGCTCCCCTCGTAACGCTCCCCGCGTGACGATTTTTCATTTATGTGCCATAGTAAAGACATAAAATGTCAAAAACTTGCCTTACTGCTTAGAGCCTTTGCCAAAATATTAAGAAACAGGAACATGCTTCTGCCGGCTGAGCAGGGATGGGCTGGAGAATAACTCCCTCTTGACACACCCCCGTCACTTCTCCTGCGTGATGTTTTCGGGTGGTTAGTCCAAGGCTAAAGCATGTTCCCTGCTAAAACGGCGTGCTTCCCAAGGATCATCAGCCCCCTGTAGACAAGGCTAGTAGGCTAAACGTGGCTATTAGCTACTTAGATTATCCATGTTTTTAACTATTTCGTTTCCCGTATGATTCAGCAAGCCCTGTGTGCACCTTCGAGGAATTCTTTTCTCACGAGTAGAAGACCGGACACTTTACACCTCTACGACTTTTACAGTTATTGGAGGACCTTTTCAGGAAACTACACGACGATTCCCCAGTACTTCAAGGAAAATGGATATCACACTAAATCTGTTGGGAAAGTGTTCCATCCAGGTAAGAAAAGGTGTTACTGAAATTGCAATCTACTCTTATTGACGGGCATGTTTCTGAGAAGGTAGATAGTTGTTGTAAACTTTTGATTGAAATTTAGTTTTATTCCGAATGAACACATTGACAAAATCTTGTCTCCATGTATAGGATGCCTACTACAAAATCTTGCCTCCTACTAATCTTTCTTATATGGATGATGGATTCTACAATTTTACTCTGAAAATCCAAGATAATTTCAACTCTTAACCACTAAATTTCTAGCAAGTACTTGTGAAATTCAACGGTTTACATTATCCACCTAATATCTTCATATTCTATAGACAAGAGCTTTGTTCTAGTGCTGTCTGGTTCAGCTAATCAATGCGATCTTTTTTCGTTTCTAAGATTGAATTTCATGTCACCCAATTGTGATGATGACACCCACAACTTTGGGATGATATTTTGCTTTCTGTCAATAAAACTTGGTTGCTAACTTTACTCAACTTGCTCGGCTGCCATGTAGATGGTTCCCTATGAAAATCATAGCTCCTGGTATTCCCTGTAGGGGCGCCACAGTCGCGCGTCTGACACATCAGGGGTAGGGATATATGATACTCCAAAATGCATAAGTATCGAAAAGTATCTTTATATTAAAGTATCGATTCATTCAAGTATCTTTCTACAAACTCAAAATTTAAAAAGCCAATTTTTTTACTTCATTTAAACAAGTTTATTTGAAATATACTTGAACAATATAAGAACATTTAATTTTTAGATCGCCTCCTTAAATTCCTAACTGATACTTTGGACATCGACATTGCACAACACAATGTGAAACGCGAACGCACTAAAGTGGAATAAGTATCACTATTTTATATTCCATAATTCTATTTCTTTGGTGGAACTGGAACACTGGGAGGGAAAGGCGCGAAATGAAACAGCAAACTACACAATCCATGAGGCCCATTAGGTGTTTATTTGTCTTGGCATGGCCTGACATAAGTGCACAGTTCTGCTGACGTAAGTATCAGTTGTGTTGGATGGATGGATGCTCTATTTTTTTAAGTTGCCAAGGAAAGTCCGGGTAAGGCAATAACGAGAGGTGGAGTTGTTTCGTGTTTCCTACAAGATGCCAGAGAGTGATCATCTCCAGTTTTATGTTTTAGGTTGTTGCTCTATAGTTGACAAATAGTGAGACTTCAGGTATGGTAGCAATCAGGCTTTGTAGTCCTCCATGAAACTTTGAAGTAAGGAAAGATCCTTAAAAACGTACCTATCAGTGTCGATACTATCAGTGGGATACTGAAGTATCCCGATGCATTGCAAATAAAAATGTATCGACATTTTGAAGTATCGATACTTTTTATACATCCCTATTTAGGGGCCAGACTCTACCCTGGACTGATAGCCACTGCGCATGAGCAAACTGTGAGCCCCCGCTCACTGATCTAACCCAGCAGTGAGGGGGCTGAGCGAACTCCACCTATGCTCCCTTCCTCCATTGGGGGCCGGCGGGGTGGAGAGGCATAGTACTGTCCCCGCTCCAGGGCGCCACCACCAGAAGCGCTCACGTCAACCTGACGTCACCATCCACCAATCACGGGCCGCCACGGATCCCTGCTCGGAGACCTGTTGACGGAGGGTGGGGGCTCCAACAATGAAATGATCTAGTCACCGCGTGGAGCGGCCATAACCCCCCCAGTCCTTGAAGCTATCAATCCACGCTCCTTCGCGCAAGACCAGGTTCGAAATTCGACCCCCTTGGCAAGTTAGTATTGGAAAATCCCCCTCAATATCATTCCGACGAGAAAGCCCTGTTGCCCACGAGTCTGATATACGAGTATCCCCCTTTGAATCCGACGGTAAGACTTCGTGACATCCGTTCTGGACCATCTTCTCTACGCACCACCTCCGGATTTCCTACGCTGTGAGTGTACAAACTAATTCTATACATTGGCCAATGATAGTTGTGTTCAAACTGTGTAGAAGTAAAACTAGCAGTCGTAAAGTAAATGAACAATTTTGAAGAGTTAAATAGTCAGTCAAATCAAGAGTCAAATTGTGTAAAATTGAGTAAAGTCATTTGTAAAATCATTTGTAAAGTCGTTGGTAAGAAGGAGAGAAAGGAGATTGAAAACGCACGAATTTCATGTAAAACCATTTATTTTGTATCTTGTAATTTTGCTCACTAGAATCTTAACGTAGAATCACATTACTATTTATTTTCATTAAAAAAGTTCCTATTAGCTTGTAAAACTGCATTTCTCATTTAATTACCTAAATTCCGTAACAGTTACGAGCGATCACACCATTTCAGTGCGACGCATCATTTTCATGCGTGCGCAGTTCACCGTGCACAGTTTCACTTTTCGTGCACTAACAATTCCCTTCAGGAAAACAACTTCAGTCCTTCAGACCTAAACATAATTAGAGATTTACCAGTACTAGACCCTTCAGGTATTATATTGATTTTGAGAGCCTTCAGCTACCTCCGAGCCACTACAGCTGTCTACCAGGTAATTATTAATTATTTCAAAATTCAGTTTCAATATTTACATTAAATTCAATTACCTTAGCTTATGTCAATATAGCCTCTCAACCTATATTTGGGTCGGTTTTAAACGGGTTCACTCGAGAATCTTCAATTCAACAGTAGACCCAAGCTTACAAATATAAGAACATTTAATTGGTAGTTCGCCTCCTTAAATTCCTAACAGATACTTTGGACATTGACATTGTACAACACAATGTGAAACGCGAACGCACTAAAGTGGAATAAGTATCACTATTTTATATTTCATAATTCTATTTCTATGGTGGAACTGGAACACTGGGAGGGAAAGGCGCGAAATGAAGCAGCAAACTACACAATCCATGAGGCCCATTAGGTGCTTATTTGTCTTGGCATGGCCTGACATAAGCGCACAGTTCTGCTGACGTAAGAATCAGTTGTGTTGGATGGATGGATGCTCTATTTTTTTGAGTTGCCAAGGAAAGTCCGGGTAAGGCAATAACGAGAGGTGGAGTTGTTTCGTGTTTCCTACAAGATGCCAGACAGTGATCATCTCCAGTTTTATGTTTTAGGTTGTTGCTCTATAGTTGACAAATAGTGAGACTTCAGGTATGGTAGCAATCAGGCTTTTAGTCCTCCATGAAACTTTGAAGTAAGGAAAGATCCTTAAAAACGTACCTATCAGTGTCGATACTATCAGTGGGATACTGAAGTATCCCGATGCATTGCAAATAAAAATGTATCGACATTTTGAAGTATCGATACTTTTTATACATCCCTATTTAGGGGCCAGACTCTACCCCGGACTGATAGCCACTGCGCATGAGCAAACGTTAAACTTCACAACAGCCTTCTACATTTTCCACCCGATTCTGGCAGTTTTAATTACAGATATGTGCTTCAATAAAAGATTCGCCGCAAAGAAAACAAAATCATGCAACTACCTTATGGTTCACTCAGATCCTGCTACAGCTGGAGTTTCATGAATTCTTTACGTGTTTTCAGGAATCAGCAGCAATTTTTCCGACGACCAACCCTTCAGTTGGTCTGAAGAGCCTTTCCATCCGAGCACTGAAACTTACAAAAATGCCGCGGTCTGCTACTCGGATGATGATCCGTTTGTGGGTCGTAAGAACGTCGTGTGTCCTGTCCGGATGAGCTCTCAACCTGGTGGGTCTCTCCCTGACGACGAGACCACGCGAGAGGCAGTTCAATTCTTGAGAACAGCTGACTTGAAATCGCCCTTCTTCCTCGCTGTGGGCTTCCACAAGCCGCATCTCCCGTTGAAATATCCGCAACATTTTGATGGTAAGAAATCTACTTTGAATAGTCCATCTAGTATCTAGATAGTTGTTGTTTACACCAAAAACCCCCCAAAAAACGTCTGCCAAGTGGGTATGACACGAAGCTTCCTCGTATCCATAACCTGATTGCATACAGGGCACAGAGTACTGGAGACAAGTTAACAGAAGAGAAAGGCAACGTTAAAATGGCGTGCAAGCATTTTTGAGGCTGCCTCAGTTCTGCTATCTACTTTCATCTAAGGAACTACTACAGAAACTGAAGTGGTGGGGGGAGCCACTCCCGCTTCTTTTCAAATCACCCACTTTCTTTCGATTGATCAGAAATTGTTAATTTATTATTTCTTCATCATTTTGACTAGCAAGAAATACTCTGGAAATCCAATCAAGACGAAAGAGTTTTCCGAATTGCCCGTTTAATGAGGAATTTCACTTCGTTTTCCTATTTATGACCCCAAAATCGGATTCAGCACCTCTAAAAACCCCCTAAGGCAAACTTTCAGCCCGAACTTCCTAATTTACGAATAAACAAAACAGTGTAGAAAATACGAATGTTTAAAAAAACCGGGAAAATGACGTCATGCTGGAATAGTTCATTTATGGCCGCTTGAAGCGCTGAGATCGAGAAATCCATAGTCCCCAGATGCAAAATTTCATGAAACAGTAAAGTTCGAAATCGAAAAAATAGAAAAAGCGAGATGGGGAAAATTAGGTTTCCTCTGTTTTTGTTTGATAACTTTTCTCTTAGAAAACACGATTTCGTCGTCCCAATGGGCAACACTGGGAGGAGACGGCGATCCGAACAGCCCAATCAGCGAGCGTTCCCGCTTCACGTCCGTTTTCCCGGTTAGTTTTTGAAATTAAAAATTTTGATTGTCTCCCAAAAATAACAGGAGACTTATTTTCCGAAATCAGCCCGATTTTCATCTATCCCACACCATTAACTATTCAGGAGAAATGCAAACAGAAATCGGTGAAATTCCTCATTGTTGTTGTCCCTATCGCCAGTAGTTCAAATGTTCAATCAACAACTGCCACCCACAGAAACGTTTGAAACCTAGTATATTATTGATAATCATAATTTAGTCATAAACATCGAGAAAATAACTATTTATGTTATCAAATTAATGACTTTAATGCGGCTGGTAACGCCCCAAAGAGAAAATACGTGTTAACAAGGTAACTTGTTGTGATGATGTTGAGAGAACGCAATCTGTTGCCATCAGCTATAACTACGACCTGTAGCTCCACCAATCAGAACGTTTCTAGGGCTCCCAGCTTTAGCTTTCACCCAGTGATACAGGGTATCTGTTAGGTTCGCCTCCTCTGCGGCTTTGGCGATTAGGTCTGACTTATTTTTCGGCCTACTCGTGGATTCGGGGGTTTTGAAAGGACCTTCCTAGTCCTGCCTAGGCCTAAGTTCCCTAACTGGCTATCGCCGGAGATCGGGTAGATCTGGGGGGCAATTGCCTCCGGATCTAAATATTCGACTATCTGCTTGTTCCTAAGTACTTGATACCTTCGGGCTTTGTGGACTTTTGAGAGAAAACACTTGTTTGGATTTTTGAATGAGCAACGGGTTTATTTGACAATTGGAAAAGGGGATTGAATTTTGATAATATAAAGGTGAAAGTGAAGCCTTAGGTGGTAGCTTAGTCTATCCCTACCTATGTGCCTCCTGACAGCGCGTTGTCGCGAGATTACGGAGTTTCGTGGAAGGCGCGGGTTCGCGACGGCGACGGCGGAAGTCGAGATCGGGCAAGCTGAAGCTAAGTACTTAGGACTGACCTGGCGATCCTTTCTTCAGGTTTCGATAGACTTTGGAGATTTGTCCCAGGAAGCGTTGACGTGGCAGCTACCCACTTCTTTTCCTGGAGGCGGCTGGTTCTCTCGGACCGAAGTAGCCTGTAGTGATACCTACCGCTCTCTTGTCACACAGAGGAAGGCAGCAGAACTGGGTGCTTTTGGATCGAAGAGCACTTGGTTCCAGATGCTGATGCACGACCTCGATTTTGGCAGCGCGTAACAGTTTTGTTCAACTGCTGGGGGCGTTTCCTCAGAAATATTTGTGGCTGAATATTTTCGGTATTTCTCCTGCAGTCCTTCCACCTCTCCTCGCTGGTTGGATGAGGAGCTTTTCCTGGGCATCGAATTTTCGGCTGATTAGCGAAAGTGCGGATAGATTTGCGCTAATCAGGCCGCGGTATTTTTTCCCTGGTGGGGACTCCACGTGCCGTGTTTTTTGGCGACGTGGGCCTTACGAATTGTTTTCCCTGGGAGCCGTCGATTTTCCTTTTCCGGAGTCAAATTGCAAAGATTCGGTTTCCCAGGGAGAAACATGAGACTTTGTCAGCGTGAGCGTCTGTCAGTATCCAAGTAACTACGCTCCGCCCACTTATTTTCTCTAATTGTGTACGAAAAAAATCTGAACAATGCTATTCTTCATAATTTTTTGCGTAGAGTTCAAAATTGACAAAATTGCGCTAAGCGCAATTCCGCAACCATGATCAACTTGGTTTTTTTTTCAAATAAGAAATCCATTTTTTTTGCAGATTCGGATTCTACGTCAAATTTCATGAACATTTTACTTCAACAACTTTTTTTGAACGCGCGCAACCCTCTCAGCGAGCGCTTAAAGATGCGCAAGCCAGGGATTGTGCCACGATTGAGATGAAGGTAGACCTCAAGTGTGGCACATCACTTAGCTCTGTTTTTCTACGCTGAATCTCTAAACATCAATCTCTAAGTACCTTGCACTACCCTCATAGGGGACCATCTACATGCAACAAATGGACGCCTGAAAGAAATCAGCTGATGGCAGACCTGGAGTCAGCTCCCTAGAGTTCAACACCAGAGGCTGTTTTCGGGTTTTTACACACTTAGAAGTCTATTTGCTCTGAACATACTCGTAACTTTAAACAACTAAAATTGCTGGAATATACGAGAAAAAATGAAAAATCAGCAGACGTATCACATAGGTACACGGTAAAATAACTAAACAATGAGCAGGCACGCGAAATAACCATAAAAAACATCCTCAGAGCGCTACCAGTGGGGCGGTAAGTGAAGTTCAGGCGGCCTAGAGGGCCAATGCAACGGAAGAAAGCTGTAGCCCTCGCACTGCTTGGGGAAGGATGTGAGGATCAAGCTGGGTTCACATGGGCATGGTCAACGCGGTTGTGTGACAAGGTGGTTACGCGTTCGGGACGCGGCAGGTGTCTAGAGGTTCACATGGTCGCAGTTGCGCGACAGCTTTTCGATTTCTATTTTCCCGCGCTTCAGTTGAAATCCTATCATGTTTTAAATCCTAGCTGGAACAAGTGGTGATAACAAAAAATGTAAACAAAGGGCACGCGGTTACGCGTTGAATATCAGAATTTTTGAAACGCGACAGTCCACTCCAAAAGTACTCAAGCGGCTGAGGCGCCGCCAATCTAATGGCCGAACGCGTAACCACCTCGTCGCACAACCGCGTTGACCTCGCTCATGTGAACTCAGCTTCAGGCCAAAGTACAACGGTAAAAGGCAGTCTAATAGTGTGGCTGTTGTACTTGAGACACTTAGGTCTCCCCAAAAGCAATGGAAGAGAACAGCATGGTCTACATTACTGCATCTAAGCGTTGCATGATATGATACTGCTTTCTACTGTTGTACCAATGTGTAACATCTAAAAGCAGTCTACATTGTTTTCCGATCGAATTCGGATGGAAAATGTAGAAGTTTTAGCCATTTCAAGGAATTCACATTACGCATGCGCAGTGGTGACTTTGGATGCGGGAGTGATGATTTTCATAGGGGACCATCTACAATCAAATTCGCACAATCCCTGAAAATAACTTCGTATAGTTTTCCCCGTAACAAGGATTTCATGACAGACACGGAACCCAAATTGTTCAGGAAGGACTAAAATGTAAAGCGCGAGTGGAAATTTTGATTTTGGAGAACATTTTTTTCAACCTCGTAAAGTGAAAACAATGCTTCCGCTACCTTGGTAGACTTTGAAGCAATATTCTCCAAAATCAAAATTTCCACTCACGTTTTTTCTAAACTTTTTATCCGAATTTCATGAAATTTTACAGGTACATAATTTCTACATTATCCATCACAGGGGCGGCTACTGATAGGAGCATAGGCGCATGTGCACCCCCAGCCAATTTAAAAAAAAAATTCAAAGTTCATTCCTCTTCGTTTGAAAAGTAAGTTGGCTAGTGACAAAAGACTCGATCATAGGTACTGTGCTAGTTGAATCTACGCGCGAAAACCAAGGGGGGGAACTCGACCAATCAGCGGTTTGAGCAACATCGTCCGGCTGCTCTGTACGCCAGGGGGTGACGTGTGGGCAGGGGAGGTGGGCACGTAAGATTGGCCAACCAGAGAGCACGAAATGTGACCTTGGGGCGCAGCATGGAAAAAATGCGCACACCCCTCTCCCCTTGATAGCTCAGGAATCCGGGTTTCCTTATCGTGTTGGAATTAGAAGTAAACAAAACTGATAAGGGTTTTTCGTTTTCGGTCCACCGTTTTGTTCCAAGTATTTTGATTATCTAGGAGTGTTGTAGGTACGATGGATAATTCGGTGCATTACATTAAAGTAAACTATTCGCGTTTGTCGGTCGTGGAAAAGTGCGAGATTCGAGAAACTGGCCGCCCCTTGCCGTCTGTACCTGGACTCCAACAGACGTTGAAATTAAAAAATCGTGCAGATTCGTATCGTAAGTTTAACGTCGAATATTATAAGAAGGTAGATTGGCTTTGCAGGTGTGAAGTGACTAACAAATTATTTTGCTTTGTTTGCCTACTTTGTTGTATCAACCGAAATGAGGCTTGAGTGATATCGGCATAAGTGATCTCCCATTTAGCCAAAAAAAACAAAAGAACAAAAAAAAAAACGCATTGGCTGTCTCCCATAAAAACGCTCTGGTAGATTTGCGTATATTGGGTCGTCAAAATATAATGCAACAACTCGACAGTGCATGTCATCTTAATCTGATGCAAAAAACCAAAACGGTTAACAAAAATAGGTACATTCTCTCTCGAATCATCGTTAATTTTTCTTCCGAGTTGGACGATGTTTTGAATCGTCACGGGCAAATACACATTTCAGCTTTGCAATAAGATGGATGAATTTCTTGGGTTTAGATCTTTGATGATGAAGTATTTCAGAATTTCTGTTAACCACTAGAGAACATTATTTTTCGAGTCTATTGCACCTACGTAGTACCGTTTGCAATTTTAAGATGAAAAAGTTACCAAGATTTATCTCATTTACATATCGTTGAAATTTCTATTTGGCAGAGAAAAGCACCTATTCTGTCCCTTCTCCATAGCTTCTCCTGATCTCCGTGCACCCCCTGAGTTCAGGGCAGGAGCCGCCACTGATCCATCAGTTTCATTGTGTGCGTTAACGTGTAGATGGTCCCCTATGAGGGTAGTAGAATGTTTTGAGATTAACTACTACGCATTGGATACAATCGGGTTATGGATACTAGGAAGCTATGTGCCACACCCACTTGGCAGACTTTTTCAGGGTTCATAGTTTGACAAGTATACTTGTTAGCACGCTGGTTCTCAATACACCAATTTTTGAACAATTTGTAGTTATTCACAACTATTATAACCTTCCTATTGCAGGTTACCACCATCTTGATGACGTAGTGCTCCCCCAACACAGAACCAGACCTGCCGGTATGCCTGAAGTCGCTTGGAATCCTTGGACTGACTTGAGGGAGCGACACGACATCGCCAAGTTGGGGTTGGACTTCCCTTTCGGCAGAGTACCAGGTGCGCTACCAGTTGAATCGTATGCTAAAGGCATACTTCTCATATTATTGATTTTAAACGATTTTGGGTCCGACGAATTCCTCGCTGATCCCCAAAAGACCAATTTTCAGTCATTTTCGGATAATTTTGAATTTCGAAAGTTGTACCGCAATCAGAAATTTTATGAACTGATCCCGAATATTCCATATTAATGTAATTAAGACAGTAATTTCCATTAAAATCATGAAAAACCTCCTAAAAACGTTTTTTGACGCCTTATATTCGTCCAAAATTCCCGTATTCCGAAAGAACTTCGTTTTTTATTTTGAACATTTTGACACAAACTTGGAATTTTTGTTAGATTATGGGAAATTTGCCTCACATTTTTTTTTTCAAAAGCGGGTTTACTGTCATAGAAGAAAACCATAGTGTGTTGCTAAAAAAAAAACATCAAAAAATTTAGAGAATTTAAGGTGGATGGAAATTTGAAATCCGGATGGGGGCAGCCATGTTGTGACGTATCCACCTGCCTAACTGATCTGATTCCATTGCACGGTGACCCCATCCCCGCATAGACCCCTCCTCTCTAGAGTTATCTGTGGGAAGTTGATGTAAACAACGAATAAACGTGAGACAGTGTTCGTTCAAGTGTATTCAGTCGTGATTCAAATGAGTTCTAGTGAATAAGCTCATTAAAAGTAGTAAACAACCATTTCAGGTTGGATTTTCATCAACAGCTGTCTTCCAGAGGGAAGATCAGAATTTGTTCTGATGATTTCGCTCATTGCCTCACTGCCCTGGGTTGTGATGGGGGGGGGGGGGGACAAAACTACGCCACCGCGGCAAGACTCGAACTCATAGCTTCCCTGCAGTAGCTGGTTCGAGACTCATGGAAAAGATGCACGCTGTAACGAGCGCGGCCACAGCTGACCCCCCAACTCATTAGGCTAATGTCACACAAACGCTGTTCTTCACCTCAGTTCAAGCGTTGTCAAGAATTTCGATACTCTCCCTCAAATTTCAGTTTAGTTTCTCTCGAGTGAAGTGAACAATGGAAGTGATCGTCCAAATTATTACACAACGGTGTACTATTTTTAGTAAGGTTTGCAGGTTTTTAACGGCCAAAACGAAGATTTTTTTTCCTTATAGATCAGTCGCCTGCAAAGAACAGAGCTTTGCCATTGTCACCACATACTAACCATATTTTCGCTTCACAATCAAGTTTATTTGGAAGAAATAATCGCTTCACACTAAATTTGAAGAGTGTACTTCTTTTTGTATAGCTCACTGGTTATGTCACTCACTCACTGCCCGGGGTTGCCATTGGAAGGGAGTTTCAGGCTCCAATGGCTTATACTCCCCCTCTTGCGAGGCCCCTTTATTTTAAAAAGAGGATTCTGGTTATGTCCCTTAGTTCAGGACGCCTTTCCACTGATATAATGATAGATTCCACACGAAATTCCATTTTCGGGAGAAAAATAGCAAGGAACTTCTGGAACGCGTCCGTGTAGTAACCGCTTGTTTGACTGTCTCACTACTGTTCACAGATAAAAAGAATGCGGTTGGCCAATTTCCCGAAGGGTATACCTGCAAACATAGACGACCTGTTCCAAAATCTTAGGTAACCTGGTGAGTCAGGCTGGGGAGAGGGCCGAGCCTCAGTAATCGTAATCCAGGCATCGAGCAACTCGAATCATAATGAGGTAGAGCCCCTCCACTCAGCCAATCATTAGGAAGTTCACTTGCCCTTCTGTTTACCCTTCAGTCGCCTTTAAAATTTAAAAGAAGCATCATCCTTTAGGTACTGGAAGCATGATTTTATTGTTGAACAAATGAATGTACTACATTCTCTTAATTGATAAGACTTTCCCAAGGGTAAGGAACTGTTTTATTTTTTATTAGTAATGTAATAATTAATTTTATAATGTATATATAAATCAATCCATTCACTTCATCATCAGTCAGTAGTCAACAACCCTCAGTCTCATTTTCCCTGGCTTGAGTGGCAGGTAGAAGAAGGACGATGTTTTTGGGAATGTAATACACAAGGACACCTCACCAAACCATCCGCATTCTTTCAATCTGCAAACAGTACCTGTGTTAACCTTCACCACGTACGTGATCACGTCCGTTGTGGGGGGAGCACGGACCTATTTTTGCCACGTCCGTGGGTTTTTCCCGTCCCCATCGCACGTACGTTCTCATGTGACAACTCAATGCTTTTTACCTGCCACATCACGACCGCTCAAATCCCCGTCCCTTGAAATCACAGACTTAAGGGGAGGAAGAAACTGGGCCAAACTGAGTTTTCACTGCGGCAAACTTGACTTGTGCCGTTGCTGCCGGGGCCCTCAGCCACCCTCGATTTTCATGTTTTTTGTTTTTGTTTTTTCCAGTAGTTCCTCAGCCGAGCTTTCCCCATGAATATTCCTCGTGTTAAACGTTATTGTAGGGCCCTAATATAGGAGTATAACTTGAAATTCCAAAATCTAAAATTGAGGCAAATTCCCCATTGAGAGATATAATATATCTGGAAGACTGTACATAATATGTACACATAGAACAGGATGTTTTACTGGTCTTCCACAACATTAAACACCCAATCTGTACGTTAGCTCAGAGAAACCAGTCCACAAAGGAGCTGCCTCTTTGTGGACTCCTTTGGATCTTTTCTTATGTTGCCTAATTCTAACATTTTCACACTAGATGAAAAAGCTAAGCTCATCCTGAGAAGCTACTACGCATCTGTAACTTACGTGGATTCCCTGCTGGGTCAAATCATCAACGAGCTGGAAGCATCTGGAAAGTATGAAGATACGGTGATCGCACTCCTCGGAGACCACGGTATTGTCTGCGCCACTGTTCAATTCAAATTTCGTTTTTATTTTCAAAACCTAAACATATTTCATTTTTTAGGATGGTCTTTGGGAGAGCACGGAGAATGGTCGAAGTACAGCAATTATGACGTAGCAACGCGGGTGCCACTGATTTTGCACGCTCCGACTACAATCACGAACATGGTGGGCTCGGAAGTGAGGTCGGATCCCGTCGAACTCCTAGATCTATTTCCGACTCTAGTCCACCTTGCAGGTCTCCCTACTGTCCCTCCTTGTGGTCTCAAGTCCAAGGAAACCAAACTCTGCACTGAAGGGAAAAATATATTTGATCGAAGTGAAGTGAGTTTGTTTTTCCAAGTTAAAGTTTTTAGTCTGTGGAAAGTCGTTGTCAAGGTGGACCTTGTAACCTTTCTTGAAGATTATAGAAAAGGAAGAAAATTTTTTTATTCGATTTCACCTTGAAACGCTAACTTTGAGTAAAAATTTGGAGGGGAGGGGGGGGGGGTTACAATTTTTTTCTGTCTATTCCAAATGTTAGTAATTGAAAATAATAAACCAAAAGGTCTTGTCGCTTGACATGAGTGTTCACGAGACAAGGGCTAGAAAGAATGTAAGAAGTAAGGTAAACAACCATTTCAGGTTGGATTTTCGTCCAACTGCCATTGCATACTGTTATGACGGCGTGTGAAGGCGATCGGCTTCACGTCGGCTTGTCGATTTGATTGGTTCCTACTCAACGAAGACAAAGGACGGGACAACACTCGATGCCCGGTGCGGGTTACCGCAGACCGTGTGCAAAAGTGCTTAAGAACTTCAGCTCAGACACATACCTAGGCGCGATTGCTCGCCGACCAGAGGAATGCACCACATTTACCTATGCCTAGTTGGGGGCAGACAACTACTAGGGTAAATGGGAGCAGAAGCCGGCGCGATAAGCTTTATCGCATACTGAGACCTTCTGATGAACTGTGGGCTTCAGAGAGAAGGCGAGGTAGATCGAGAAATAAACAAGTCGAGTTTTCGAAGATGAGTGCATGAAGGGGAAGCCCTGAGTCCTCCTTTTATATTGGTCAAACAAGGTAAGGGGAGAGTGGAAAAGGTGACGTCAAGTGATGTCACTGATCCCCGTACCTCACTCTACCTACCTGGCACGATGAGTCACTCAGGGTTTCCCTTGTCCTTTATTGGAGAACTAAAACGGTTAAGAGTATGAGTCATTACACATACATCAGCTGTTTTCCAAAGGGAAGATCAGAATTTGTTCTGAGATTTCGCTCATGGCTTCTCATTGCTTCACCGCTCTGGGTTCTGGCGTGGTGGCCCCCCCCCCCCCCCCTGGCTGAGGCTGAGCTGGGACGTACGAAATCATGTGAGACTCGAACACTCGACCTCCCTGCAGGTCTAGAATTGTCAGCAATGACCTAAGTAAATGAATTCTGTAACCGATACAAGTAACTCAGCTATGAATATAAGCTGCAAAGAATGATGAACCATTAAGATAACCTACCTACCTACCCTATGGCTCTACAATCCTGTGTGGATCATGGCCTGCCTTAGGAGCTTTCGCCATTCGTCTCGGTTGCCAGCAACCGTACGCCAGTTTCGAACTCCCAGCCTCCTGCAATCCTGATCAACTCCGTCAACCCAGCGCAGCTGTGGCCTTCCTCTACGACGCGCACCTCCGGGCTCTCCATTAAGGACCTTCTTGGGGATTTCAGCATCGGACATTCTGATAAGATGTCCCGCTCATCTTAGCCTTCCACACTTGATGAAATTTACAACATTTCGCTCCCCAAACAGGCTATACAGTTCCCGGTTGTACCGTGACCGCCAGACCCCCGCATCATTCACTGGGCCAAATATTCTACGGAGCACTTTTCTTTCAAAAATTAGCAGGGCATTCTGGTTAGCTGCTGATAGGGTCCATGTCTCTGATGCGTATGTGAGCACTGGTCTTACAAGGGCCTTGTACAATGCAACTTTTGTCGATCTCGTTATGTTCTTGTTCTTGAAAAATTTCAGTAGCCCAAAATACGACTTATTGGCATTGATTATTCTTGATCTGATCTCATGGTTGAGATCATTATTCCATGTGACAACCGAACCCAGGTAAGTGAATGTATCTACGGACTCGAACGTGTAGTTACCCATTCGAACTTCATTGCTATTTTTCTTTCCACTGGCCAGCATGTATTTGGTTTTCTTCACGTTTACCTCAAGTCCGATCTTTTTGGCCTCCCTCTCCAGTGCCAGGAATGCATCCCGAATCCCTGTCATACTTCTTCCCACAATGTCAAGGTCATCTGCATAGGCCAGGATTTGGACTGTTTTATAATATATTGTGCCCCTTGTATTTATTTTCGAATCCTCTATTGCTTTATTTAGAGCTATATTGAACAAAATACAGGCCAGTGCATCACCCTGCCTATTAAGATAACCACCACGTCTTAAACAAACTACTTCTTCAAACGCTAGTTTCATCCATGTTGCCTATAAACCTCATTTGAGATTGTCCCTATTGTGATTAGGTGGTCGAGGAACTATTTAAAAAAGGGTGGTTGCAAGCTTAAATGGGTTTAAACACTGGTTTTATTAGAAAGGTGAGTAGAGCAAAAACATTTGTTGCTGAAGGCAGAGGCTCGAATCAATATGGTGGTCTTGATTCCACAGTGAACTTGTTGGGTCTGCAAACAGACAATCGCCTGTCATGGAGCTCACATATCGACAGTCTTAGATCCGTTCTGGCGGCCAGTAACTTTGGTGTCCGTCGACTCTCAGTTTCTGCATCCTTCTCCATACTTTGCATGGCTTTCTTTGCCTTCTTCGAGAGCCGTGCAGCTTACATGATCTTACTTTGGGGCAACGCTACAAACAGTGATGCTATTTTCAAAATACAAAAAGCAGCCATTAGGATTATGTATAAATTGGGTTACTACCAAAGCTGTAGAGGTTACTTTAGGAAGCTGGGTTGTCTCACGATCCCTAGCCTCTTCGTGTTCAACTTCATCATGCATATACAAGGCAATTTGGACTTGGTTTTGCGGGGTTCGGACTTCCACAACTGTGCCACAAGATACCAGAACCACTTGCGGCCACCTGCTAATCATCTCTCACCCTGCCCTTCATCTTAATCCAACCCCGTTCAGTATGGAGCTCGCCTATTTAACGTCTTGCCAGACTGGTTGAAGGCGAGACGCCAAGGAGTCAGCTTGCGCCAAAGCTCAAAGCCAAACTGATCGACGTCGAGCTGTATAGAGTTTCGGAGTTTTTTAGTATTGATTTTGATTGTTGTGTTTGATTGCCAATATTTCGTATTTTCATTGTTTATATTTGTATTCTTTGACTTTGTCAAGTTGCTCTTTGCAATAAAAATATTTGGCATTTGGTGGGAGGCAGGAGCAACATAACAGGTGAGGTAGGTAACAGGTTCACACTAGTCCCAACCACCTACCTAAAATATTTGATCCATTTACTAACTCCATATACCTAACTCACCACGTCTTTCTGATTCACTAAAATGCAACGAGATTCAAGCTATACTGGGAAGCCCAATCTCCGAAAGATCCTGAAGGGAGCGCTAGTTGTGCCTTTTGGTGTGCTCCTGCGGGACTCTTCTTATGAAATAAGTTTGGCTCTCTGTCTAGACGGAGTGGTTCAGAGGAAATCCGTCGAAAAACACACTGTTTAGTAATGCATGCATTCCAGGGGACGTCCCATTGGATAAGCATTAGATCAGTTTAACCAGTTGTTAAGCGATAAGAGTGTTTCTCTCGATGTAATTTATTTATAACTTTAGGAAAGAAATAGTGACCCCCCCCCCCCTCTCTTCACCATTATAAACCATAGCACTTCTAGCGGCATGGGAGCCTCAAATCTGAAGAGCATTTTATTTAAAATCCACGATCTACGACACCCAACATGCGAATTCGAGTTCACCCCCCCCCCCCCCACTCCACCACCACCAATGGTGCCGCTCTGGCACCAAAGCAGAAATACGTCGTAACATTGAACTTTCATCTATTAGTTTTAGTAGGCAGTCCGTCGAGGTTCACATCTGTATTCAAGGCGAAACACAACAAAAAACCACAAAATAAGCGGTTTATGGCATCATGCCACCATGTCCTGGCACCATGGTGGCACCACTATTAGTTCCATGGTGATACAGAGAATAATTCATGAAAATCCGGAGGTATAATGAAAATTTTTCCTCAATTTCAAGGCTTGGGGACAGTTAGTAAGCAGTAAAGGAACCGAAATATCGGATATTTTGTGAATATTATCCCCCCACTCTCCCCCTCCCCTTGCGAATTTTGGTACTCTGGTGAAATCATGTACAATTCGGAAGTTATTTTAGTCAAACAAAAAAAGAAACACGCAAATCGGTTGGAAATTGAGGCCTGGGCAGAGTTTACAAGATTATGCACGCAAACGCACGTTTTTTGAGCATTAACCCCCCTTTCCCCCTCTTAAAAAGCAAAATTCAAAATTCCGGCGACGTAGTGCACATTTAGATAGTTTTCTGCGTCGAACAAAAAAAGAACCAGGAAAATCGGTGGAGAACTAAGGCCTGGGCAGAGTACACAAGATTTTGTCACACACACACACACCTATGGTTTTTTTTCGCGGATTTGGATTCAGAATGGTCTAAAACGGATTACTGTGTGGTAATTTTTTTTCTGTTGAGTGTTGTCCTCCTTCACCCCTGATCGATCGCATAAGGACGCCCAAGTCTTACTGTGGGACGTCCTAAACAAAACTGGTGATTTGTGACTTTTCGTGATTGCCCCCTTAATAATGGAAGGTATGCATTTTCAGGTTCGTGAAGCATTTTCGCAATACCCGAGACCGAGCGTGGCTCCCCAGAAGAACAGCGACAAGCCTAAACTGGCCGATATCCGAATCATGGGTTATTCTATAGTGACGGACAGGTTTCGTTACACTGAGTGGGTCGGTTTCAGGAATTTCACTCCTCAGTGGTCGGACTTGGTGGGGAAGGAGCTGTACGACCACAAGAAGGACCAAGATGAAGCGGATAATGTGGTCGAGTCCCAGCAGTATAGCGACGACGTCGAGTTCCTGAGTCAGCGGCTTCGCACAGTCAATAGAGAGTTTTCTGCAAACTGATGGCCGCTAGCTCGTAGATGGGCTAACAGCTCGAAGGAACGTTGGAGGCTTTCCTCTCTGTCAACTTGTCTCTGGTACTCTGTGCTTCCCAGTAAGCAAATGGGGAATTTGCCTCACTTTTTTTTTTTTTTTTTCGAATGAGGGTTTATTTTTATGGAATAAAACCATAGTGAGCTGCTCGAAAACGCATCCAAAAAATTTAGAGAATTTAAGGAAGATGGAAATTTTAAATGTGGTGGCAATGAGTAAGAGGCAGCCATGTTTGAAACGTAACGGATATTCTACCAATCTGATTTCAAAGGAGGTTCTGTGGCGCTTACCACAGAAGCGGAACATACACGAACTTTTAGCTTACGAGTAGTGCGCACAAGAGTGCACCACGAACTGGCAGGAAGAACCCAGACACAAAAGTGACCAAACGAAACAATATTACTCACTTTTTTACAATACGATTCTACCTACTAGTTTATCAAGCATTATTAGTCTTTATCTTCTCTTATTTAGTTTCAAGATTTGAATCACGTTATTCGAGTAGCCATTTCACTGGGTCGTTTTGTGTGGCGGTGCTAGAACTCTGTCTGTTGTCGGAGTTGTTTTCGCGTCGTTTTTTTTTTTTTCGTATGACGTCAACAATATTCCTCGATTTTTGCGGTGTTTTGTAACAGAGGCTTCACTTGTTTAGGCATTTTCTCCTACGGTAATTTTTTCCCCTTGGTTATTCCTAGTGTTAAACGTTATTCTAGGGCCCTATTATAGGATTTGACTTCAAATTCCAGAATCTAAAATTGAGGCAAATTCCCCATTCAAGTTCACTCAATAGGGTGTGCGCCTGGGTAGGAAAAACTGTTTATTGTTATTTTTAATCTAAGGTAGACCTCATTCTGAGAATTTTGGTACCAACCGCGACCTTCTAGCGTGTGTAAATCTTTTCCTATGAATTTTTAAAGTTTCAACCGTTTATGACGTCACAGTGGGCTGGGGGTTCCCGCCCAGGCGAGAGGGGCGCGTGACGTCATAAATGGTCGAAACTTTGAAAATTCATAGGAAAAGATTTACACACGCTAGAAGGTCGCGGTTGGTGCCAAAATTATCAGAATGAGTTCTACCTTCGATTAAAAATCTAAAACAAATCGAGGCACACCCCCCATTAGGCTTACACTGGTAGCTGCAGATAACTTCATCAAATTTAATACCATCTAATAAATTTGCATAAAAATTGATTTGAATTAAATTAAATAAAATTAATCAAATAAATTTTCAATACCAATAAAATTTAATAAAAGCAAGCAATTTAATTAAGAAAATAAAATATAATAAAATCCCCATCAATCTCCATTTTTTTGTTACCTACCTCACTCATCTATGAAACCTCTTTGAAACTGGCCTACTACCTGCTATTATTGCATCAAAAATTACCAATGGCCACGCGAAGAACTCTTCAGGGCCACGAGAAGAAGAAGAAGATGACTTCATCAGACAACATTAGTCTAGGGGTGAGTCAGTCCAGGTATTTCCCTGGAATGGTTGCAACAGTTGAGGTGACAAATATGTAACTGTTCCAAATTACCAGTACAGTTCCGTTACTGGTACTGCACACCGAATGTGGTCAAATCTCATGATCTCAACTTGCAATACAAAAGGAAAGAATTCAAATAAGTGTTGGAAAAGAGACAATTATTTAATAATATTGACCAAACATTTTAAGGAGAGAATTACCAGTGATGTTGAACGTAATAAGTTTTCAAGATGGTAAATGTATAAGAAAATTTTGTTAATTTAAGAATTGATTTATTATATTATTTGTTGATGTACCTCCAACGAAATCGAGGATGTAATAATTTATTTTGCCAGGGGGGATGGAAGAGAGGGCCACTTGGCCCTAATCCCTCCCTGGTTTTGTAAATAAATTCGTTCAATCAATCAATCAACCAGTCCAGATCCCTTCCTGGTCCAGCAGGTTGATTCTGCAACTCATTATTCTGTTGACGTTGCAGGTCAATAACGAAATTGGTATTGTGCAATCGAGCATAGCGAAGTTTGGTAACGAATTGTCATTACATTTCCCCATACGACATCTTCATAGTCTGTGAAATTGGTAATGGTGCTTCCTGGTACATGGAACTGAACTGGAGACAACCTCCATGCTAACCTGTTCAGAAGATCCCTTCCCGATTCATCTTCTTGGTACGAGGGTAGTTCGGAAAGTAAAAGTACTGGTGCTCTCACGGGATGGGGCAATTTTTTTTCCCTAAGTTAGCTGCACTGCGTTGTAGGGGGGGGATCTCCTGAAGAAATTGAGAGGTCAACCACCTCGCTAGTACGAAAACTCTGGTATTGGTGAGCGTTTGCGTGAACAATGTCAATTCAAAATCCCGCCAAGTGCGAGGTGCGCGCCGCATTATGGAGAGATTTGAAGTGGAAGGTGAGGCATTTCTGGACTCCATCGTGACAGGCGATGAAACTTGGGTAGCTCATTACACTCCTGAGACAAAAATACAATTCAACAGTGGCGCCATACCACCTCACCGTCGACAAAAAAATTCAAAACCCAAATTTCGGCGAAAAAAATCATGGCTTCGGTTTTTTGGAACCGAAAAGGCATCATTTTGATCGAATATTTGCCACATGGAGAAACCATTAATGCGGAACGATACTGTGAAACCTTGAAGAAACTCAGAAGGGCAATTCAGAACAAACGAAGAGGGATGCTGACGAAGGGAGTCTGTTTTTGCATGACAATGCGCGACCGCACACGGCGAACCTCACCAAGGCTCTTTTGGACTCCTTCGGTTGGGAAATTTTAGACCACCCCCCTTACTCCCCCGACTTGGCGCCTTCTGATTACCATCTGTTCACTTCTCTGAAGATGCACCTTGGTGGGAAACATTTTTCAACCGACCAGGAGGTTCAAAAAGCTGTCACAAACTGGAGCAAGGAGGTGGCGGGATGTTTTTATGAGGAGGGGATTACAAAGCTCATTTCACAGTCGCAAAAGTGCATTGATCGAGAAGGCGATTACGTGGAAAAATAACTTAGATGTATGCCTGTAATACCCTGTTTTTTTTTTTTTTTTTTAATAAAATTTTTGCAAAGTCTGGAAAACTCGAGTTCTCTTACTTTCCGAACTACCCCCTTATATGGAATTGGTAAGGGTGTTTCCTGTTACATGGAACTGTTTCTTTAAGGGAACTGAACCAGTAAGGGCTGAGTTTTTATCACTGTATGGAACTGTTACACATTGATACTCGGTTCCACAGTCGTGGTCACTGGGCTAAAAGCTGAATCTGGGAGCCCGAGAAGTGTTCTGATTGGTGGAGCTCCAGGATGTAGTTATAGAGGACTGCAACAGATCGCGTTCATGATCGCTTGTTCCCAACCTCATCACAACAAGTCACCTTGTTTATCACATATTTTTCTCCTTGGTGCGTTACTGGTCGCAACATTTAGTCGAAAAATCGAGCAATTTCCAATAATACACTGTGTAAGCTCGTGACGTTACGTACTACTTCCAAAAGGGGGGAAGTTAATCAATGAATGAAGATTTGATAAGAAACCGTAACTGAAGGTTACAGTGTTCCAGTTTAGGGGGTTAGGATGCAAGTCAGAGGGGCTTGTTCCTATTGTTACTAGGTGTGTTCATCAGTACCTAAGTATGTTTAAGTGACCTAGTGGTAGCTGCCACCAGTTTGAAACAATGTACCTGTATGTCAAACAAAGAAAATTAAAAGGAGCCAGGTACTAAAAGATACTAGGTATGATGCGTTATACTTAACTGTTGTGGTAGCGATGTAGAAAACGGCCGGTAGCAGGTGGCGGCAACACACTCTTGAAGTAACGATCTGTAATGATTTGTTTTGCCTGAAGGGCTTATGTACCTGTGTATCGATATTCAAAATAAAGAAACTGAAAGTTACGATTGTTGTTACGGTTTTTTTAAGTTAACTACCTATTGCAATACACCTGAAAGATATTCGTCAGAACCAGGAGCGGGTGGTAGTCAGTGAAAAGAATGAGGTTGGCTAAAGAACTACTTGTAATAAAAGAGAACGGTTCCTCCCGATCCAGTGATGCGGGAAGCCTGAAGGGCGTTACAGTGTCTATAAGTACAATGGTTTCTTGGGTAAATGTTCTTTGGTGAATAGTTTTAATGAATGTTCCTGTAGGTACTTAGCGTTTCGACTAGAGAACAGGTAAGTCTATGATTCAACAAGGTTGAGTAGATACTTAGAGTTATGATCACAATAGTTATACGTTCCTATGAACCTTTCTTATGACTGAGTCACTTCGCACCACAACCTATTATTGGCCAATAGATAGGACTTTCTATGTTCACTCACGTGGAAGGGGTACCGAGGCGAGTCCTTCTTCGAGAGGCAGAGATGTAAGGGGGATCGCAGGGGTCCGGGCTGGTTCTTCGCGTCCTCGTTCCTCTTCCTAGGCTGGAGGTGTCGCGGAGTTACCAGTGGAGGCAGGTCGGGGCAAGAGAGAGCACTTCAAACTTTCCACACAGTTTACAACCCAGTGCCTAACTTGTTGGAGGCAGGACAGTTAGGGAGTATCGGAAGAGATTAGGGTCGCTTTGACACGTAACGGGAGAGAGCGTTTTAGATAGAGGGAGAGAGCTTAGAGACGGGCTGATTAGGCGAGCATCAAGACAGGTATGAGTTCAAATCGTTATGACAAGGCTCTTTTCCTCTTCATTTCAGGTTGTCCAACTGAACATGACAAAAGTTGGTGATCTTGGGTAAGATGGATGTCATCAGCTGGCCTGCTCTTCCATGCATGCTTGAAGGTTTATGTTCTGGGCTCCTTGGTGGTGTTTGGAGCGATGGTGGGGGAGGCCAGTCCCAATTTCGGCCTTCTTTCTCTCTCTTCTTCTCTTCCTTCTCTCTTCTTCAGGACTTACTACTGGCTAGGGCCTGCGATCATTAAAGGGGGGGGGGGGATCAGGACTTACTGATGTCTATGGCCTGTGACAAGGGAGATGGAGGGCAATCAGGGCTTACTGACGGCTGGGGCCTGAAATGGGGAATAGTGAGCAAGATGGGTTTTGCTCACAACTAGGTTTCAAACGTTTCTATGGGTGGCAGTTGTCGATCGAACATTTGAACTACTGGCAATAGGGACAACAATTGCAAGGGCAACTTTGAAAATACCTTTCGCCTCGATTGGTTTTTCCAAGAAGTTTTTGCAAATCTAAATGATGATGAAACGAAAAGTTATCAATTTCTGGTCATTCGAAAGGATTAGAAAAGAAGCGGTATGAAGATAGTTTGGCCTCCCCCCACCACTTCCGTTTCCATAGTAGTTCTTCAGCTGAAAGTAGATGGCGCAACTGAGGCAGCCTCAAAAATGCTTGCACGCCATTTTAACATTAGCTTTCTCCTCTGTTAACCTATCTCCAGTACTCCGTGGTCCTGGTACAGCTGTACCCACACACCTCTACAGGATTTGATTAAAACCAAAGGCTCGCAATAGGTCGTCACACATAAAAAAACAAAAGAGACCAGTTAACGCTATTTATTCAAACTGGAAATTCCTTCACTAGAGGAAGCAATACTAATAATTTCATTACAATAAAAAATGTTTACGAGGCTATCAGGTAGATATTTTATACTAGTAATTACGATAATTTGAAACATATTTTCAACGTGTATCATTGAGGTTGTAAGGATGATATTCGTGACCTAATACAAGCATACAGGAATGTACAGGTTCACCTACGTTTATCGTCTAATTTCGAAACTGTCGAAAAGTAAAGAAAAAGGCGAAGATTCAAAGTAGATGGCAGAAGGACGAGCTTCTTCAATATAAAATCGGTCGATCATTTTCCGACAGTTCCAACCATCATTACATTTCGTGTGCGGCGATATAAATTTGTGAAAAATTCATCAAAAATAGCGATGCAAAACAAGAATATACTTTCTTCTTTAAAGCTGTTGCAAATGCACAAGTTATTCGTGACACCCCAAGATCACTAAAATTGAATGCAGTTTATTATGAACAGGTAGGTCAGGTGAGACCCCACATGAGGAATGAAATTCTGTGATATATAATAGTATTTGGAGTTTGACAAGGTTCCAACTGAGTAGCTCAACGTGACTCCAACTGATGTTTATACTGCTTTGAACAACGCTGTACCAAACGAACTGGTCTGTGGGTGATTGTGGTACCAAACTTCACATTTCAAGGTAATTTTCTTTTTGTAATTATTTGTTGATAGTGACTTGACAGAAAAAAAATATGATTTTTTAATTTGACACACCTAAATTTATGTTTTATTGCTGGGGTAAATCCAAAATTTTGTCCGCAATTTTGTTTTTATGGCCGCGTAGTCATCTAAATTTCCATCAGGTTGCATCCAGGAAGCTGTAATTTCGCAGGGAACCCTTTATTTCCCACTTGTTAAAAAAAGGGTTAAGAATGTGAATCCGAGTTACAAACTGAGATCCTCCCTGATCAGCTGGGTGAGCTGAATTCGCTCCTGGTCGACCCAAGAAGTTGAAATTACACAGGGAGTCATCTTTGTATACAGGGTGTAACGGTTAAGGTCGTACCACCGGCCAGGGTTCGATTCTACAACTAATTTGTGACTTTTTTTGTCTCATGACTTTTTTTTCTTAACCCCCTTAAAATCGGACTTTTTCCACTTTTAAGATTTTTTTCGTATTTTCGACCTTACGCGATTAAAACAGCCATAACTCCCTTGTTTTCCAGTCAAAATTCAAATGTAATTATACCGTTGGAAAGAGCGTTAAATTTTCTATCTCCCTAGTGTTAAATAAAACTTTTTGAACAAGGATTAAATGTTGAAAAATGAATCCGAATAGTAAAATCTCAAAAATCTCGGAAATTTTTCGTTTTTTCAAACGTTTGTAACACTAACTGAAACTGCCGGTTAAGTTCTCACTGTAACCCCAAAAGTTGACCCAAAATCTCAGCTTTCCAACGATATGGTCATAAAATTGTTTACAGTGGACTAATGGCGTAAAATCCTCGTTCCCGTGCCAAAAACCGTGGGTCTTCCAGTGAAAATCGACGTTTTTCGCGAAAGACATTTTTGCCCTAAAATGAGTTAGACAGCCATCTTTTCGTACTTTGTCTCACTGAGTCAAATGATGACACAAGGCTTATCGAAAAAGCAGTCACTGATATCAAACCACCCTGTTCATAATAACACTAAGTTCCGAACATCAGATTAGTTATCTGATCAGTGATCAGTTCGTGACCTGCCTACACATCTACTTGTATCATGGCAACTTTTTCCAATCAAGAGTATGCCGATATGCTGCTGGTTTATGGTTTCACAAACCAAAACGCCAGTGAAGCTGTACGGGAATACCAGCGGCGGGTCCCACGCAGGCGCGTAGCCTCCAAAAACGTGTTTTCAAGGGTACGTAACCAGCTGACTATGCTGTTCATGTTTCGTGTTCTGTGCGCGAAAAGTGAATCGGACAAGATATCAGTGACTGCTTTTTCGATAAGTCTTGTGTCATCATTTGACTCAGTGAGACAAAGTACGAAAAGATGGCTGCCTAACTCATTTTAGGGAAAAAATGTCTTTCGCGAAAAACGTCGATTTTCACTGGAAGACCCACGGTTTTTGGCACGGGAACGAGGTTTTTACGCCATTAGTATACTGTAAACAATTTTATGACCATACCGTTGGAAAGCTGAGATTTTGGGTCAACTTTTGGGGTTACAGTGAGAACTTAACCGGCAGTTTCAGTTAGTGTTACAAACGTTTGAAAAAACGAAAAATTTCCGAGATTTTTGAGATTTTACTATTCGGATTCATTTTTCAACATTTTATTCTTGTTCAAAAAGTTTTATTAAACACTAGGGAGATAGAGAATTTAACGTTCTTTCCAACGGTATAATTACATTTGAATTTTGACTGGAAAACAAGGGAGTTATGGCTGTTTTAATGGCGTAAGGTCGAAAATACGAAAAAAATCTTAAAAGTGGAAAAAGTCCGATTTTAAGGGGGTTAAGAAAAAAAAGTCAGGAGACAAAAAAAGTCACAAATTAGTTGTAGAATCGAACCCTGGCCGGTGGTACGACCTTAACCGTTACACCCTGTATAGCATTTCCGAGTTGAGTTAAACTTTTTCCATTTAGGTTTAGTCCTTTTTCATTTTGGTTTAAACCTTTTCCATTTAGGTTTAGACCTTTTCCACTTAGATTTAAACCTTTTCCATTTAGATATAAACCTTTTCCTTTTGGATTTAATTTTTTTCAAGGTCATTTTCCACCAATCCTTCCACCTCCTGAAGGACATTTGGCGTGAGATTATTTGGGCGATTTCCACCTCTTGAATCTGGAGTTATTTCCATATTCGCCCTGTACTTGCGTAGAATGCTTTTCGCTGTATTCAACTTTATTCCGCTTTTCCCACTAGCTTCCTTGATTGTCTCCCCTTCTTCGTAAAGTCGAATGAAAAACGTTTCCTTATCCATGGAAACCTGATTATACCGACCTCGTTTAGCTCTAGGTTGAAGTATTCCTTCCCTTTCTTCAGCGGTACTGGAATCTTCAGAACTTGATATCCGATTGTACGTAGTACGGCTGCAACCCCGAGTTGCGACAGCGTCTTCACTAAAACTGGAATCGCTCGTTTGCTGAGATGGAATTAACCCCAGCAAATTAAAAGGTCGGAACTGATTTTCAGCCATTAAAACTAAAAGCTACTGGCAGGCTCCACTGTCGCGTGATTCATGATTAAGGAACACAACATAGCATTGTGGGGAAAGAAGTTTGCATTGAGAAGGAATACCTTCTCAACCAAACACTTTCGAGAAGAAACTAACAAATTCCTTCTCAACCAAACGCCTTCGGCTCCTTATCCATTACCGAGATTTCCGATTCATAACAAGCTTTCAAAAATGCGTATTTTCTCTTACCGTTTCCTTTTTTTTACTTCTAGCCTAATGAAATTTTAGTAGGTAGGCACTTACTTACTATGATGGGGCTAACTACTGAAGTTTTGATGGAGTTTAAATCCAAATGGAAAAGGTTTATATCTAAATGGAAAAGAACTAAACCCAAATGGAAAAAGTTTAACTCAATTCGGGAATGCTATATATGGGGTCATATATGACCCCATGGGACCAGCGAGGTCGAATAACCCCATCAGTTCAGAATGTGTTTTGACAGTTTAAAAACAGTTACAACAGATAACAGTTAAAAAAACACAGAGTTTGAAAACTGGTCTGAAAAGAAGAAAATTATACGTAATATAATTATACAGGGTGTCTACCATTTGGATGGACCAAACTTCAAGGATCGATTCTACAACCAATTTGCAACAAAAAATGTCTCCTAGCAATTTTTTCTTAACCCACTCAAAATTCTTTGTTTTCCACTTTAAAGTTTTTATTCGTATTTTCGACCTTGCAGCACTAAAATGATCATAACTCCCTTATTTCTCCTGAAAATTCAAATCTGACTACACCGTTAGAAAGAGCGTTAAATTCCTAAGCTACCTAGTGCAAAATAAAAATATTTCAGCAATAAAATAGTTTCAAAAAATCAAGTCAAAAAACAAACTTTAAAAAATTTTCGAAAATCGATATTTTTCAGGCTTACGATTCCCCTGTAAAAAAATACCGCTATCGTGGTGCACTCAACGGGAAAAACTACCCCAAGATCTCACCTTTCCAACGGTATGTCAGTTTTAAGGTCTAAGAGGAAAGTTTCTTTGAAAAAATTGAGTTTTATGCGAAAGAACGTGCTTCTTTAGGCATATTCTGCTAGAGAGTCGACCAAGTATTATTGCCTTCACTTTTCAAGGATTGCAATAAAAAGTCCACAAAATTACATTTCCACTCGTATTTTACGTTTTTTATTAACAATAAACCTAAAAAAATGATCATTTCTAAAAAAATTGAAATATTTGAATTTGATTTTGATAATTTAATGCGTTGACTTTGATTTACATGGAGAACATCGCCGAAAATTACATCGAAATCGGACAGTAGCTTCGTATTGCTTTTGCCACCAGCAAGGACTTTCAGACAGACAGACCGACTGTCAGATGGACAGACACGGTACCAAAATTGTTCAGGAAGGTACAAAACGTAAAATACGAGTGGAAATGTAATTTGGTGGACTTTTTAATGCAATCCTTGCAAAGTGAAGGCAATAATACTTGGTCGACTCTCTAGCAGAATATGCCTAAAGAAGCACGTTTTTTCGCATAAAATTCAACTTTTACAAAGAAACTTCCCTCTTAGACCTTGAAACTGACATACCGTTGGAAAGGTGAGATCTTGGGGTAGTTTTTCCCGTTGAGTGCACCACGATAGCGGTATTTTTTACAGGGGAATCGTAAGCCTGAAAAATATCGATTTTCGAAAATTTTTTAAAGTTTGCTTTTTGACTTGATTTTTTGAAACTATTTTATTGCTGAAATATTTTTATTTTGCACTAGGTAGCTTAGGAATTTAACGCTCTTTCTAACGGTGTAGTCAGATTTGAATTTTCAGGAGAAATAAGGGAGTTATGGCCGTTTTAGTGCTGCAAGGTCTAAAATACGAATAAAAACTTTAAAGTGGAAAAAAAAGAATTTTGAGTGGGTTAAGAAAAAATTGCTAGGAGACATTTTTTGTTGCAAATTGGTTGTAGAATCGATCCTTGAGGTTTGGTCCATCCAAATGGTAGACACCCTGTATACGGGATAATCTGTAAGTTCGGAAACTGAAAGAGAGCAGAAGTGACGTCTCACATTGGAAGCTTGGAAAGTTGGACACAATGGAAAGTTATTCGGTACTCCATTTGTTGAAGGGAGAATCGAGATTAGCATCAATAAAATGGATGCATGGAACACCTGTAGTTGGAACCTTGTCTCTCTCCTCATTTGATGTGCCATTTTATGTCGAACAAACCTGAGAGCGCAAAGGGCCCTGGTTGGTCTATCGTGTTAACCAACTAGTGTTGTTGATTTCGACCTTCATTCTCCCTTTTTTTCAGTAATCGAAGGTGAAAACAAGCATTTGACGATGTTACTCGAGTAAACTCATTAGTTTGATGATTTCGTCCTTCTTTCTCAACGTTTTCAGACAATTTTTAATTTTTGAAGTCGTACTTATATCGGAAAGTTTATGCTGAATACGAAAATATCATATAATTACGAGGCATGTCCAGAAAGTAAGTGAAGTGAAGCTCCCGCGGCCGCAGGGAATTTTTTTGCTATGTTTGGCACTGCCGTGTAGCGTGACTCCTCCCCTTCAAAACAAGACCAAAACGAGGTCAGTACGTTGAAAACTGTGGTCTCAGGAGCATTTCTCGTGAAAGATGTCGATCGACTCTGCCGCCAAGTGCGAAATCCGCGCGGTAATCCGTTACCTCGTGGGAAGGAGAAATCTTCGATTGAGATTTTTAATGAGGTGAAGGCAATTTATGGTGAAGGACATATGAATTGTACGAGCGTGTACAAGTGGTGTAGGGAGTTTAAGAACGGTCGTACGAATGTGCATGAAGATTTGAGGAGTGGGAGACCGTCGATTGTGACTGACGAACTTGTGGAAAAATTTGAGAATGCGATCCGTGACGATCGCAGATTGACTCTGGACGAAATTTCTACGAAGTTTCCACAAATATCCAGATCTCTGCCGCACGAAACAATCACTGAAACCCTCGGATTTCATAAACTGTGCGCAAGATGGGTCCCAAAACAGGTGACTGAACAACACAAGTTGAATCGAGTGCAGATCTCCGAAGAGATTTTGGGACGGTATGAACTGGAGGGTGATGATTTTCTCAAGTGTATTGTTATATTGTACACAAGAGACCTTCCACAACAAGAAGACACAACTGTTGCTACGTTTGCAGATGACACGGCTATCCTCTCTGTTGGAGATGACGTGGAAACTGCAACTCGCAAACTTCAGACGTCTGCTAACAAGATAGCCAAGTGGACTAAGATGTGGAGAATGAAGTTGAATGAAACAAAATCAGTACACATCAACTTCACTAACCGAAAGATCTCAGCCGTAGAAGTCGAGATCAATTCTAACAAAATTCCGTACGCTGATACAGTGAAATACTTGGGGATGACCCTTGACTCCAAACTAAATTGGAACAATCATATTGAAAAGAAGAAGCTGGAACTGAAGATCAAGTTGAGAAGAATGTATTGGTTAATGGGAAGGAATTCCCATCTTTCACTTCACAACAAACTGCTTATATATAAGCAGATTCTTCGCCCTATCTGGGCCTATGGGATACAGCTCTGGGGCTGTGCCAAAAAATCAAATATTAAGAAAATCCAAACCTTTCAGAATAAACTACTGAGAAGTATAGTTGGAGCCCCCTGGTACATGCGAAATGACGATTACCATCGAGATTTGAAGATAAAGACTGTCAATGAAACTATTGTCAAATATGCAAGGAAGCACGAACATCGCCTCCACAAACATGAGAACATGGAGATGCTCAACGTTTTGGACAACGATGGAGAACTTCGGCGCCTCAAGTGAAACAAACCACTGGATTTAATTGTGCTGTGCCAATAGTTCTTAGACTAAGAATCTTAGTGCAAGTGAAACCAAGTGTTCCCGATCCTGCTAAAAATACGGGCTAGGTTTTGCTGAAAACCTGCCCTACAGTGAGATTGAATTATTCTGAAATGAAATATTGCTAGATGAAATGTATCTTATGTTCAGTTGCAATAAATAAATCACGATAAAAAAAAAAAGTGTATTGTTACTGGAGATGAAACTTGGGTTGCACACTATACACCAGAAACCAAGAGACAGACCGCACATGGGTGGAAACAAATTTTCAACGGACGAGGAGGTGAAGAGGGAGGTCGACAAGTGGACGAAGGAGGTGGCGGCAGATTTCTACGAGGCAGGCATAAAAAAATTGAACCCCCGGCTAACCACCTGCATCGAGAGAAATGGCGACTACGTAGAAACATAGCTTAGATGTATACCTATGTAACCACGCATTTTTTTTTAAATAAATTTTGTTGAACCCTAAAAAAATCGAGTACACTTACTTTCTGGACATGCCTCGTACTTTGATTAATATGGTAATATCCACACAAAAAACCCATAAAAACACGTTTTTGACCTATTTTTCTAAATATGCGCCCCTTTTATTATTTAAAATTGTATTAAACATCAAATTGGCCCTTTGATCTCTCAGGTGTCGAAATTAGGTACGTAAAAAGGGAGGAGTAGCGTGAAGGTGTCGCATTAAATGTCGAGGAAGATCTATTTTTGATTTAAAAAAAAATTAATTTCAACCTAATTTGGCAGTGAGGGTCGAATATTGAGTTAATTTGTGGAAGAAGGTACCTTCATCATTAACTGACCGAAGTAAACTAACTTGAATCACCTAGGCCGGAAGATGGAATTTACAAAATAATGATAAATAACGCTACAAAATGGAGGGGTGGTCTTCCATCCGACCGGAGCTTCCGGTTTCTCGTATTTTTGATGTGCTAATAGCTTGTTCTCACTTTTAGAAAAGCCACTTCCAGAATAAATGCCTTTCAAAGGTGCTTAAGGGGGTCTCAGTCAGTGAATAAGCGGATTTGCCCACTTTTCAATGGCAATTATTGGTGGATTTTGATGATTCCTGGCACAATCTTTTTGTTTTTCAGTTCCCTAGGTAGATGCATTAATGAATTCCGAAAAGCCTTGAAAATTTCAAATTTAGGTTCAACTTTTTTATTTTTTGGAATTTTACTTTTGAAATGCATGGGCGTAGAGATCATAAAAATAAGAATAATGCCACAAAAACATAAAAATTGTATGATTATTTCCTGAGAAAACTGGGGAAAACCTGAGAGAGGCACTGAGTGGTAATGTTGCTCCTTCAGACGAGGGGGGTGCGGCAACCGAGCGCCGGTTCATACGATATTAGACTAACCTGCAACGAGGAAGAAACGGAGATCGACTGAGACGCCCTTAAAGTATACAAATTTTAACGCTGATTCCGAATATCACCTGTTTTTTTTTTTATTGCACCGCTTCAAACCCCTTATTTTCTCAAAAAACTTGCAATAAGTGTAGAAAAATCTCAGTTTTTTGTAATTTTTCTGCACATTTCATGGGCTAAGAAAAGAAAATTAGGTCTGGAAAAATTCGTTTGGAATTGCACCTTGTACAGAATAATTCTCCGCATCGAATGAGACCATAAACAAAGTTTGTGAATAACGGAAGTGCGATTTATCTTGTCAATTCACGGCCAAACTAAATCGATTTTCGAACTGAATTTGAATCTGGCGTCAAAAATTCTTAACGTGGATAACCCTTATGCAACTATAACCTTATTTTCGAAGTTGAGTCCGCCGTAAATTACCATACATTCCCAATGGAGTTCGAGGAATATTGGTGAAAACGACCCTCGAAGTTCCCTAAAAAGGCGAACTCGCCAAGAAAACGGAGGTGTGAGAGATTCAAGATGATTTAATAACTAGTGAATTCATCATTTTGACGCCCAATATGCGTGATTTTTATGCGCAACATTCGAGGTCAATGTAATTATTTGTAAAAAAATTAAATGAGATTTTCAAAAGGAACGGATTTGTCAACAAGATTAAGGACCTAATAAATATTCGAGCAAAGGCCATGCTCCATACTAGGGATGAGAATCAACGGTCATTACTATCAAACTATTGATGTTTTGCATCCGGTAGTCGATGTTTTCACCATCGATGGTTTGGAACTGATGTTTTCACCATCGATGGTTTGGAACTGATGTTTTCACCATCGATGGTTCAGAACCGATGTTTTCACCATCGATGGTTCAGAACCAATGTTTTCACCATTGATGGTTCAGAACCGATGTTTTCACCATCGATGGTTCAGAACCAATGTTTTCACCATTGATGGTTCAGAACCGATGTTTTCACCATTGATGGTTCAGAACCGATGTTTTCACCATTGATGGTTTGGAACTGATGTTTTCACCATTGATGGTTCAGAACCGATGTTTTCACCATCGATGGTTTGGAACTGATGTTTTCACCATTGATGGTTCAGAACCGATGTTTTCACCATCGATGGTTTGGAACTGATGTTTTCACCATCGATGGTTCAGAACCGATGTTTTCACCATTGATGGTTTGGAACTGATGTTTTCACCATTGATGGTTCAGAACCGATGTTTTCACCATTGATGGTTTGGAACTGATGTTTTCACCATTGATGGTTCAGAACCGATGTTTTCACCATCGATGGTTTGGAACTGATGTTTTCACCATCGATGGTTCAGAACCGATGTTTTCACCATCGATGGTTCAGAACCAATGTTTTCACCATTGATGGTTCAGAACCGATGTTTTCACCATCGATGGTTCAGAACCAATGTTTTCACCATTGATGGTTCAGAACCGATGTTTTCACCATCGATGGTTCAGAACCAATGTTTTCACCATTGATGGTTCAGAACCGATGTTTTCACCATTGATGGTTCAGAACCGATGTTTTCACCATTGATGGTTTGGAACCGATGTTTTCACCATTGATGGTTCAGAACCGATGTTTTCACCATCGATGGTTTGGAACTGATGTTTTCACCATTGATGGTTCAGAACCGATGTTTTCACCATTGATGGTTTGGAACTGATGTTTTCACCATCGATGGTTCAGAACCGATGTTTTCACCATCGATGGTTCAGAACTGATGTTTTCACCATCGATGGTTTGGAACTGATGTTTTCACCATTGATGGTTCAGAACCAATGTTTTCACCATCGATGGTTCAGAACCAATGTTTTCACCATCGATGGTTCAGAACCGATGTTTTCACCATCGATGGTTCAGAACCAATGTTTTCACCATTGATGGTTCAGAACCGATGTTTTCACCATCAATGGTTCAGAACCAATGTTTTCACCATTGATGGTTTGGAACCGATGTTTTCACCTTCGATGGTTTGGAACCGATGTTTTCACTATTGATGGTTCAGAACCGATGTTTTCACCATTGATGGTTCAGAACCAATGTTTTCACCATTGATGGTTTTGAACCGATGTTTTCACCATCGATGGTTCAGAACCAATGTTTTCACCATCGATGGTTTGGAACTGATTTTTTCAGGAGCATCTTGGGAAAGAAAGTGGTGGAACGGCCCGAGTGCTATCTAGCGACAATTAGATGAACCTTCTCTTCTTTTTTTTGGCAAGATGCACCTCGGTTTTCGACCGATAGTAATGTCCATCAATCCCTGCCTAATCTTTAGGAAACCAGAAATTCACCCTCAATGAAAAAGGCAACCAAATCTGTCATCAATAAGAAAGGCATTCAGTCTGAAATGGAAATCTATGTACTCGTAGGTAAACAAAATCAATGCATTTTATTTACGAATGAATTAGGAGAACAGCACACGATACCTACATCACACAAGCTAACTGATAAGAGAGTTGTTGAGCTCCTGAAGGTTCATCTGATCTTCGCCAGGCAGCGCTCACGCTGTTCCACCACTTATTTCCCCTAAATGATTGTTTCACCATCGATTGTTAAGCACTGATGTTTCATCACTATCCATTACTACAATGCGATGTTATCGATTCTTTTCATTATCATTTTCACTCCGTATTGGCATCTAATTAAAATATTTAGTTTTTTCTTATCTCAATAATGAATTGATCTCAGGTAATATGTTGAATTTGTGTGAACTTCTGAACAAAAGCCTGACATAAGTGTAAGATATTTCGATATTGAGTTAAATCCCATTTTTTAGCGTATTATCAAATGAAAAAAATCGTCATTGCATTTTTGTACGTTTGGTTGATTTAGGTTGATCCGAACTGACCAGTTTTTTCACTGAAATTTATATCATGCAAATTGCAAAGGTAGATAACTGAACTATCCTAGGCTACTCTTCAATATTTTGATTTCTTCACAAAGATTTATTTTTGATCAGTAAAGTATCGATATTATCCAAAACCGTAGTTTAGTACCGATGTTTTTCAACAATCGATGGTGACTCGATAGTTTCCAAACGATGCTCATCCCTACTCCATATCCCAAGTACTTACTTAATAAATAAAGATTTATTGAACGAACGATAACTCAAAGAACCTAAACAGAATTTCAGGTTTCGAAATGACTGGGCGACAAATTTTGGAGAATCTACATCAAAAGGTACTTACGAATTGATATTAATCTCAAGTGATCGTTAGACATTTCGTCTTTGAGAATTTTGGATAATTTCAACTAAATTTTTCTTTGATACCATCGATAGGTATTTTGAGAGCTGTCGAGCAGCGAAGGATTCTTACTCCTGATTGAAATTAATCTTGTGAATTAGCTTGAATACAGTGCCGAATGACGCTGATCAGCACGCTGATGATTTGTCTCCCCTAACTTCAAAGTTAATTATAAAGATTCACAGCTCTTCATCACGAATAGTGAACTTGGTCCTTTTCGACACGTTAAGACTCTGAGTAAGTGATTCGTTCGGTATAATAACTTCACAATTAAAATTAACATAAAATAACGAATGTCAAGGGAAGGATGACTAGAAAGGCGTACTATGGTAAGCGTGGAGTTCAGTAGAGGATGGTCTGGTTTTTGTACAGTTGAATTGATTTGTAGCCGTTCGGTTGGTGCTTGGCGGAGGAAGGGGTGACCACTACTTCTATCTCTTGCATCTGGCAGAGTCTTTGCACGTCTTTGTCTTTCCTGTAAACCAGAGGAGGGATTAATAGAGATGGTAACCTTCCAATTATCACTAATCATCAGTAATTACACTTCCCCTTCCAGCTCTGTACAAATTGTTTGAAAAACTTATCCAAAAGAGACTGCTCTATATTATAGAAGAACGCAACCTAAGCATCAGTTTAGGTTTGGGAAGCACCATTCTACTATAGACCAGGTCCATAGAATTACAAGTCTTATTGAGAGAGCGCTAGAAGAGAAGGTCTATTCTGCCATCTTCCTTGATGCGACTCAGATAATTCATGAAGTTTGGCGTGAGAAACTGATTCACTTTACTTTTTAGGACGTCCCACAGTAAGACTTGGGCGTCCTTATGCGATCGATCTGGGGTGAAGGAGGACAACACTCAACAGAAAAAAAATAACCACACAGTAATCCGTTTTAGACCATTCTGGATCCAAATCCACGAAAAAAACCATAGGTGCATGTCTGTGTGTGTGTGACAAAATCTTGTGTACTCTGCACAGGCCTTAGTTCTCAACCGATTTTCGTGGTTCTTTTTTTGTTCGAGGCGGAAAACTATCTAGTTGTGCACTACGTCGCCGAAATTTTCAATTTTGCTTTTTAAGGGAGGTAAAGGGGGGGTTAATGCTTAAAAACCGTGCGTTTGCGGGCGTAATCTTGTAAAATCTGCCCAGGCCTCAATTTACAATCAATTTGCGTGTTTCTTTTTTTGTTTGACTCAAATAACTCCCGAGTTGGACATGATTTCACCAGAGTATCAAAATTTGCAAGAGGTGGGGGTGAGTGGGGGGATAATATTCACAAAATATCCGATTTTTCAATATTTCGGTTCCTTTACTGCTTACTAATTGTGCCCAACCTTTGAAATTGGGGAAAAATTCTCATCATAGCTTTGGCTTTTCATGAATTATTCTCTGTACCATCATGGAACTAATAGTGGTGCCACCATGGTGCCAGGACACCATAAACCGCTTATTTCGTGTTTTTTTTTTTTGTTTCACCTTGAATACGAATGTGAACCTCGATGGACTGCCTATTAAAACTAACAGATGAAAGTTCAATGTTACGACGTATTTCCGCTTTGGTGCCAGACTGGCACCATTGGAGGAGGGGGGGGGGCTGAACTCGAATTCGCATGTTGGGTGTCGTAGATCATGGATTTTAAAATGCTCTTCAGATTCGAGGCTCCCATGCCGCTAGAAATGTTAAGGTGGATAATGGTGGGGGGGGGGGTCAGTATTTCTTGCCTAAAGTAATAAGTAAATTACATCGAGTGAAACAGTTTTATCGCTAACCAACTGGTTAACTGATCCAATGCTTATCCAATGGGACGTCCCCTGGAATGCATGCATTACTAAACAATATGTTTTACTTTTGAAGGCGTCTCCCCTTGTCAGGGGTTGCCTCTGACATCCTGACGCCAAGAGCCCCGGTCCGACCACTGCCATTCATCGAGATTCCACCTCTGCATGGCCCTGACAACCTCCTCTCCATGTCACGCGTGGACGACCTCTCTTCCTACGGCCATTGGGGGACCTATTCAAAGCCTTTTAAGGCCATCTGTTTTCTGGCATTCATCTGAGATGGCCATACCATTCCAGAGTCCTCTTATCGATTCTATCAACAACTGGTTCTGGTTGATCAATCATTTCGCGTATGGTCTCATTTCGGACTCGCTCAAACCTGGATTTTTGGCAGCTTCGCCTGAGCCCATCCATTTCCACTGCACAGAGTCTTTGTCGATTTCGTTGGGTCAGGGAGCAGCCTTCTGAGGCATACGTTAACACGCTTTCCATCAGATCATTTAAAATCTGTTTTTTGGTATGAAGATGGACTTCCCAGCTCCACAGAACCCCATTGAGAGACCGCACTACGACTCTGGCCAGAAACTGAATCACAAGCTTCGTAAAATACTGCCAGAATCTGCTTCACTCTTGCAGTCCTATATATCCAGCAGTCGATATTGCTTCCGAGTCTACCAAGGTAGCGGAAGCTTTGTTTTCACTTTTCAAGGACGAAAAAAAAAAGTTCTCCAAAATCAAAATTTTCACTCGCGTTTTGCGTTTTAGACCTTTCTGAACAATTTTGGTTCCGTGTCTGTCTGTCTGTGTGTCTGTCTGTCTGTCTGTCTGTGTGTCTGTGTGTCTGTCATGATTTCCTTGTAACGCGCATAACTATACGAAGTTATTGTCCGATTTTGATGAAATTTTCAGGGATTGTGCGGGTTGGTGTGTAGACGGTCCCCTATGAAAATCATCACCTTCGGACTGATAGTAGTCACTACGCATGCGCAAACGTTAATTTTCTTGTAACGGCCGTAACTTCCACATTTTCCATCCGATTTCAATGAAATTTTCAGGGATGTTACAGATTAGTGTTTAGATGGTCCCCTATGAAAATCATCACCCCCGGACTGATAGTAGCCGATGCGCATGCGCGAACGTGAATTGCTTGTAACAGCCATAACTTCCACAATTTCTACCCGATTTCGATGACATTTTCAGGGATTACGCGGATTAGGTTGTAGATGGTCCCCAATGAAAATCAAGGCCTTAAAATTTACAGTAGCCTCTGCGCATGCGCAATCGTAAAATACTTGTAACAGCCGTAACAGTTGCGTCTGAGGTGAGGATCTCAAAGCCATTCTACAAACTCCTCTGTAGATCAGTAAGCAAAGTACAGGACTCACACCCAGGAGTTCCAGGTTCGATTCCCAGTCTAGCTATGAAATTTTTTTGATTCCAATCACTACCGCACTGACATTTTTCGTCCGAATTTGATGAAATTTTCTAGGATTGTCCAGATTAGCGTGTAGATGGTCCCCTATGAGGGTAGTGAAAGGTACTTAGAGATTGGTGTTTTCAGATTAACTACTATGCATCGGATCATCTATATAATCGGGTTATGGATACGAGGAAGCTATGTGCCACACCCACTTGGCAGACGTTTTTTGTATGTGTAAGACAGGATGGTGCTTTTTCAGAGCCAAAGAAGATACAAGCTGGGGTGCCGCAAGGCAGCATGGGTCCACTACTGTACCTGCTATCAGAGATGGGCGAATTCTTATTCATAAATACGATTATAAATACAAATCATATCTGCGATTTTATGATTATGAATATGAATATGAATACGAATACAATCGTATTCACACTTTGAATACAATTTTCCCCCGTATTCGTCTTTTGAATACGATTTTATGATTTATCTATAATTTTCCTAATCTAATTTTTTTACGCTTTTCCCTGAAAATCATCCTTTTTTTATGATTTTCTCCCGAACTCTGGACATATTTATGACCTAACACTGTCAAAATAATCAATCAAAATTCGAAACGCTCACTAATTCTTATAGGGTTTTTCACGCAGAATCGAATGAGACCAACACCAGGTCCCTACGACCAACCGTGTTGAAACTACGACGACATTTCCGCTGAAAATCGTGTTTTTTAACGATTTGCACTGAAAATCGTCAGAAAATTATAATTTTTACCGGAAATTTCGTCGTACTTTCTATCTAGTTGGACGTAGCGACCTGGTGTTGGTCTCATTCGATTCTGCGTGAAACATCCTATAAAATTGGTGAGCGTTTCGAATGAGGAATTTCACCATGTCGGAATTTCCTATTTTTGACCCCAAAATCGGATTCAGCACCTCGAAAAACCTCCTAAGGCAAACTTTCAGCCCGAACTTCCTAATTTACGAACAAACAAAACACTGTAGAAAATACGAATGTTTAAAAAAACCGGGAAAATGACGTCATCCTGGAATAGTTCATTTATGGCCGCTTGAAGCGCTGAGATCGAGAAATCTATAGTCCCCAGATGCAAAATTTCACAAAACAGTCAAGTTCGAAATCGAAAAACTGAAGAAAAAAATAGAAAAAGCAAGATGGGGAAAATTAGGTTTCCCCTGTTTTTGTTTGATAACTTTTCTCTTAGAAAACACAATTTCGTCGTCCCAATGGGCAACACTGGGAGGAGACGGCGATCCGAACAGCCCAATCAGCGAGCGTTCCCGCTTCACGTCCGTTTTCCCGGTTAGTTTTGAAATCAAACATTTTGATTGTCTCCCAAAAATAACAGGAGACTTATTTTTCGAAATCAGCCCGATTTTCATCTATCCCACACCATTAACTATTCAGGAAAAATGCAAACAGAAATCGGTGAAATTCCTCATTCTTAATGATTATTTCGAAGATTGTAGGGAATAAATACGACCAAAATTTCGGGAAAAATCATAATTTTTGTCATGATTTTCAGTGCAAATTGTACAAAAAAATTACGATTTTCAGCTGAAATTTCGTCGTACTTTTTATGTGGTTGGTCGTAGGGACCTGGTGTTGGTCTCATTCGATTCTGCGTGAAAAACCCTATATAAGAAATAGTGAGCGTTTCGAATTTTGATAGATTATTTTGACAATGTTAGGCCATAAATATGTCCAGAATTCGGGGGAAAATCATAAAAAAACTATGATTTTCAGGGAAAATCGTAAAAAAAATTCAATTTTTAGGGAAATCATAGAAAAAATCATAAAATCGTATTCAAAAGACGAATACGGGGGAAAATTGTATTCAAAGTGTGAATACGATTGTATTCGTATTCATATTCATATTCATAATCATAAAATCGCAGATATGATTTGTATTCATAATCGTATTTATGAATAAGAATTCGCCCATCTCTGCCTGCTATACACTTCTGACTTACCAGAAACTGAAGGTGGAACCCTCGCTACATTTGCGGATGATACTGCAATTATGGCGACTCGGGAAACAAACAGTGAATCAGTTACCAAGGTAAATTGTTCTATCTGCCGCATTCATGATTGGACAGTGAGATGGAGAGTTAAAATGAATGAGACGAAGTCAGTCATCAGTTATCAGTCATCAACTTACTATGTGCCAGCTGTGGAAATTTTCTCCACTATCTATAAATCTATACTTTTCTATTAGAAAATATTACGCACTTTTCAGTTTCTAGCAAGAAGAATGAATTTTATTTCCGTTCGCAACCGGTCTTAAAATGATCACCTGTTGCCAAATGATTAATTGTCCTGTAGTAAGCAACTAGTTCAACTAAAAAAATGAAATAAAAGCGCGATTCCGGGAGCCTCAAGCTGATGAATCATCAGGGTTCTTCTTGGACTTCTAGTGGATACAAAATTTGTATCCACAAATTTTTAATGTGCCTACGTATTCTTCCTCTCCGTACCTCTTTCTCTGCTCTTCGTTCCCGTTGTGCTCTTCTCTCAGGACGCTCGCCAAGTTCCTCATCTTCCAAAGCTCTTGTAAATAATTTTGACCATTTCTCCAAATCTCAATCAGTTGCCATTTTGTTAACAATTTAATTGGTTTCTCACTTTTTTTTTTAAATTTTATCGGCAAATAGTTTTTTTTTGTTGATAATTTGGAATATTATATTCCTCCGAGAATAGTCAATTTTCCTTTGATTTCCATTCGTTTTCTCGTCTTCTGTACAAATCTCCAATAATACGTCGTTATTCTTGAAAGTTTCTGAAGGGATGAGTATAAATGTTCATGTGTCTTGTCAAAATTTTGAAACTTTTCAGAATTGAATTCCGATTTTGGCCACAACTTTTGAGGTTTAGGTAGCCCCTCTGGCTCCTCCCACCAAAATTTGGAAAGTTCCGAGACTTCCATTCCTCCGGTGGCCCAGTGTGCCTGATTTTGGTTAGATGGAATATAGTGAAACGAAATTCCTTCTGGTTTTGATCTAATTATTGAATTTGTTTTCTGAGGAGTAATCATTGCGTGATGTGGTAAGTGGTGAATAGGAACTTGTGCGGAGGTATCTGTAACTGGTTCGATGATGTCTAGTGCTTTTCTATTGATTTTTCTTCAATTTTGTTCGAAATTGTCTTTCTTAGTCGATAAGGTAGTTTGGAACTTTCTGTCCACTCCATTTTTTTTTGCTTCTGGTTGGGAAGCATCCCCCACCGAATTGGTAAGGAAACTCATCGTATGCTGCGAATCTGATTTCTCTCGGAATCGGCCACTGACTATGAAGTCCCCATCAAATTTAAGTAGGTACTTCTAATTTCGGTAATCTAGTTTTGATTACCTGAGGCTGCTGAACATTACTAACAGTGGAGGCTGCACGCTCTTCGATGAAGTGTTTCAGCTCCACCACCTTCATGTGTGCATAGTACTGCACCTTAATAAAATCTTCATCCTCAGGTTCAGGCTGATTTGTTCTTGCACTCCGCGATGTCCGAGGAGACTCTACCGATCTACTCAGGAATTCTATTGATGCTTCCATCTTGCCTAGTAGCAGTTTTGCTTCTGCGACTGTGAAGCAATCGACTCTAATACTCTCATTTACGGTATCTATCAGTGCGCGTACTTGTTGACGTATTGACATTGTGAAATGTTATAACTCTGCTATCACTTTTGGAAATTTTATCCACAAACTATCTATTGCTCTATTTCTATTCTATTTTCTGTCTATAGTTTTCTAACTTTCTCGATAACAAGGTGATACCGTATGCCAATGAAGCGAAATACCTTGGAATGACGCTGGGTGCCAAACTAAGGTTTAAGTCCCACATCGAGATGAAAAAAGCTGAGCTTTTGATTAAAATCTGGAATATTTACTGGGTGATGGGCCGAATGTCAAAATTGTCAGTTATAATGAGCTCATACTGTACAGGCAAGTCCTAAAGCCTGTCTGGACTTACAGTGCGCAACTGTGGGGGCGCAACCGTGACCTAATCCAGCGCTTCCAGAATAATGTCCTACTATGCTGCGTTGATGCATACAGATACTTTAGACATGACAGACTTCACTACTAGCTGCAGATTGAACCTGTTAATGAGGTCATTCGTAGCCAAGCCATGAATCACCTTTTGAGGCTCCAAGATCGAGTAAAGGAGAATATCGCCCAGCTTCTCAACACAGATGAGCTGCCGAGAAGACTCAAGAGAACCAAGCCACACGATCTTATTCACTTAGTGGGTGCAAATTTCAGGACAATAAGAACTAAGTGAAGTACGCCAACTACACTCCTGCTCAAAATTAGAGCACCACCATCCATTTTTTCGTTTGTCTCTTTCCTTCTTCCCTTATAAATTTTGTATAACCCTTATATATTTTGTATGTATATTTGGACTGGCCACCAAGGAGCCTAAACATGAATCCGATAGAGCATGTTTGGGACATGCTGAAAAGAAGAATTCGAGCCAGAGATCCACCATCAGACAATCTCCAGCAGCTGAAACAGCAGCGAAAGAGGAGTGGGACAATATCCCCAGGAAGGTATCCAAAACTTGATTAGAAGCATCGGTCTAAAGCTTCAAGCCCTCATCCTAGCTAGAGGAGCTAATACTTACCAAGTATTGAAAAGTTAAACTGGCACAACTCCAACCTTTTTTTTTTCCACATTTTCAATTTTTATCGTTTTACCATAAGAAGTAAATGTTTTCTTTAATTTATTAAAAACATCTTTTTTTCTAGAATTTGTGCCGTTTTTGGTTACCTTTTTCCTTCTGAGTTTGCTAACAATGTGTGCAAATGGATAAAAACTTGGCAAGGGAAAGAAGAAGGGGATAAATGAAGAAATAGATGGTGGTGCTCTAATTTTGAGCAGGAGTATATTATCAATAACTATATCGTCAAGAAAGTGTCGATACCTCGTATAATATGTGTATATTAAAGATATACCTTAAAGATGTACATTAAAGATATAAATTAAAGATGTACCTCGTACGTATATGTGTGTATAAAAGATATCGATACCAGAAAGGTATTGATACTCCGATATATCGGTGTTAGCCTGCCATCCCATATCACGAGTAGTATAATCATATTAAGTTTGGTCCACACTCACCGGAGCATGGTATTCGGGAGCTTCCGAATGCGAATGACTTGAGAAGCGTTGAGTCCCAGCTCTTCACAGCAAACCCGAAGCAAAGAGTAGTAAGTGAGCTCGTTGCGCGGCAGCTCAATTTCAATGAAGTCTGGATCACCTCCATTTGCAACTCTGACTTTCAAGACCAATTCTGCAAACAAAGGTTCCTAATAGATAGATTAGGAAATCACAAATTCAAAAGTGGTGTATCGTGATTTTGAACTTTTGGAGCAAAATTTAGAATCACTTCTGAAAAAAAAAAATTACTTCTGTGAACGTGATTTACTGATTCTATTGACTTGATTTAAAGAAAATAATACATCAGTGGAATCGCTACCTCTGGGTAGTTCGGAATAGGGGGAACACCTCTTGTCGGCGTTCGTCGAAATGGAGTTATTGCTATTTTCACAATCTGTATAGATTTATCAAGAATCTAAGACCAAAAGCATCCTTGTAGCTCAAAAATGACGAAGCTGCAGTATTTCAGTGTTTTATAACAGAAAAAATGGATTTTGAGAAAAACCAGACCATAAACTTCAAAGTGCTACCTTAAATTCTTAGATTCTTAAATCGATATTTTTTTATTTAGGTTAATTTCGATTCGATTCGATCTTTCAGGCCTATACACTTGGGTTCTAGAGGGTCCAAGGATCAATAATCGATTGGAAGTGAAAAATCGATACTTTCGACCTTCTTCCAGTTTTGGTTTATTATTTTCAATAATGAACCTTTGGAATCGACCAAGAAAAAAACATTTTTAACACCCCCTCAAAATTTGATGGTTTACGTTTCAAGGTACGTAGAATCCAAAAATCGAATAAAAATTTGGCCGTCCGTCCGCCGTACGCGGCACTTTTGCCACTTAGCACTGACCGATTTTGATGAAATTTGGTATGTAGGCTCCATTTGGGGTCTAGTTGTGCCCCGAAGATTTTGGTTGATTTTGGTTGCACTTCTAAGGGTTCCAAAATGAATTTTGAAATTTCGAAGACGCCCTAACTCAAAAAATTTTGATATAAAGGTATTGTTTTCCCTTCAATTTAGGATTCTATAGAATTTTTTGAGACCACGCGGAGCTCTGTAGGACAAACCGTTCGCTCCCTATCAGAACTTAAGGGTTTTACGTATGATAAATCAGAAACACGAGTGTGAATCGCAAAAGAGGCCTAATCTCCGTTCAAATTTTAGCTGACCAAAATGCGATCGATGTTTTTCTTCATGTTGGATGGTTGGTGGCTTTGCAGACGAGTGATTTATATAGAAAAATAATAAACCATTGTGTAATAATTTGCAGCGTTTTTAGCCTTCTCCTCGAAATCAGCTTTGCCGACAAGAGGTCCCTTTTAGCTTTCAACCTCATATATGATTGTGAGGTTGTGGCTGTGATAGTTCACCGCTATGCCACGGAAAAAGCAGCTCCTGATGGAACCCGGAAAAAATACCGAAAATTCGGTGAGCGCGTGACCGTTTCAATCCTGGGCTAATGGGCTGTCACAGCAGAAGGAACAAGAAATTTTTGTAACCCCCCCCCCCCTCAAAATTTTATGTTCAACATTTCAAGGTAGGTACGTAGAATCCAAAAATCGAATAAAAAAATTATTATACATTTTCTTGTTTGATATTATAAACCAAAACCAAAATGAAACCCTAACTCAAACGGTGGCTACAGCTTTCGTACAAGTACGCAACGACGAGAGACATTTTATGTCTTTGCGCCCCCTTTCCCCTTCATAACGCTCCCCGCGGTGCGTGACGATTGTTCATTTATGTGCCATAGTAAAGACATAAAATGTCAAAAACTGGATCACCACCGTCCACGACGAAGGAGGGCAATTTATTTTATTTATTTAATATATTTTTATTTCCATTTAATGTACATGTTTGTTACAAGGTTTTGTAATATTGGAAAATTATTCCCCTATGTGGGCAGTGCCCAAGTTAGGGAGAAGAGTTCCATTGAAATCAATAATATATGTAATAAGAAAAACGCTGCAAATTATTACACAATGGTTTATTATTTTTCTATATAGATCACTCGTCTACAAAATCACCAACCATCCAATATGAAAAAAAAAACAAGAAAAAAAAAATAATTGGTTGCCTGTAAAGTCGGTATACGGGCGAAAGTTTTATTACGTGACAACGACTTTGAGTGGTAAAATAATTTTAATGTTAATATTCATTCGTATAGTAGGAAGAAGGATAATATTATTATTATAATAAATTTTTTTATTATAATAAAAAATTGTATGCAGGCGCCTAAATAGAAGCGCAAGACATGAACCGGTGTGTATGCCTATCTCTCTCGCTCTGTCTCTCTCGCTCTTAGGCGGAAGAGAGAAAGAGCGAGAGAAGTGGAAGGGACGCGTGCCTCTCACTCGCTCTCATTGTGAGCGCATAACGTGAGCGGAGCAGTTTCTTGAAGTGTCACCCGGCAAACCAATTTATAAGACGTTGTCACGTCAAAATCAAAATCACAAACTATCGATCTTTTGCGATTCTCACTCGTGTTTTGATTTATATATATATATATATATATTTCAATATAAACACTTAAATTTTCGTAGGAAGCGAACGGTTTGTCCTACAGAGCTCCGCGTGGTCTCAAAAAATTCTAAAAATTCTATAGAATCTTAAATTGGAGGAAAAACTATATCAAAATTTTTTGAGTTAGGGCGTTTTCAAAATTTCAAAATTGATTTTGGAACCCTTAGAAGTGACCTACGTCAACCAAAAGCTTCGGGGCACAACTAGACCCCAAATGGAGCCTACATACCAAATTTCATCAAAATCGGTCAATGCTAAGTGGCAAAAGTGCCGCGTACGGCGGACGGACGGCCAAATTTTTATTCGATTTTTGGATTCTACGTACCTTGAAACGTAAACCATCAAATTTTGAGGGGGTGTTAAAAATTTTTTTTTCTTGGTCGATTCCAAAGGTTCATTAATGAAAATAATAAACCAAAAACATAGCCATGTCGAAAATAAAAATAATGATAACTGTTTCCTAAATATGTAACTGAATGTATTACAATTAGGTACTTAGCTTAATTACTTCTGAATCTTATCTATATCTTTAACTTATCTATCTATTTTTTTTTTTTTTTTTTTTTTTTAACTCCCCTCAAGACAAAATGTCTTTGGTGACGGAGGGGGCACGCCATAAAACAAAATAAATAAATAAAACAAATATAATGGGGAGGACGCCCAGGACTCACCCGACGCCGGCCCTAGGGATGAGGGATGATGAGGAAGGTGGGGGTGGGAGAGATGGATGAAGGGAAGTGCCTCTATAAAATGACCACCAGTTTAAATATGAGCCGAGCAGTACGCGGCGGGTGACACCACGGAGTACACCTACTGAGATGCCCAACTCGCGCAACTCCGTGGCACTTTTCCCGCACCACACTCCGCGCCATGATAAGGTTGCAGCCATCGCCCTGATGTTGTTGGGTTCCACTCCTTTTAGCTCTGACACTGCTTGCCGTAAATCATCTCTATCATACTTTCTTATCTTAGCCCGCCAGGTCTGCTCCATGTCCATGCTGCCATTGACAACCTGGACATCCAGGATAATGCAAAACCTGTCGGGCTTGACGGCAACAATGTCAGGCTTCTTGCCCTGGTCACTTGGCATGTGATACAGTCTCTACCTCTCAACATCCCAGTTGCTAGATGACAAAGCACCTGCTATCTGCTTGGCAACCGCATCATGACGTAGGATGCGGCCCCCATGAGTCCGAGGACACTGCTGCACTACATGATACAGGTGTTCATTTCCACTCCGACAGGCACGGCAAAGGGTATCTGTCACCCCACGACTACCCCTTGAACACCGTACCGCTGTTGGCAACATACATAATACGACTTTATTATCCTATTTGAGCATTTTGGATTCTCCAGCAATCTGAGTTTGAGCCCATCCGGTAAAAGGTTAAACATTTTGGCTCCAAAAAAACGACAACTGTTCAAACCTGCGGTTGTTGTGACCCGCGGTAAAACCGTAAATTTGGAAACGAGTAGGCGGGTCGTGCTGCAGTAGTGAAAAAGACTTTTCTTTCAGAACCTGCCGTATTGCTGACAATTTTTTGAGATCGTCAATGCTCAAAATGTTTGTTTTTGACATTTTATGTCTTTGCTATGGCACATAAATGAAAAATCGTCACGCGGGGAGCGTTACGCGAAAATTTCTGATGATTTTCACGTACAACCAATCGTTCCTAGGGAAAACTAACTTCCTCATTTTCCAACTCACAAAAATCGTTCACCACTCATTGGAGAGCTCTCAATTTATTTTGAACAAAGGTGGTGTATGTTCTAGGTAGTTACTATTTGTGATGATTCTCACAAACATTTTCTGTGTACGTATTAATGGGTCTAGAGTGGTTTTGTAGGCGCTGCCCCAAGCCGGCAAACCGTAAAGAAGTACAGATTGCACAAGGGCAAAATATACAATGAGGAATTTCACCCAATTCTTTTTGCATTTTTCCTGAATAGTTAATGGTGTGGGATAGATGAAAATCGGGCTGATTTCGGAAAATAAATCTCCTGTTATTTTTGGGAGACAATCAAAATTTTTGATTTCAAAACTAACCGGGAAAACGGACGTGAAGCGGGAACGCTCGCTGATTGGGCTGTTCGGATCGCCGTCTCCTCCCAGTGTTGCCCATTGGGATGACGAAATCGTGTTTTCTAAGAGAAAAGTTATCAAACAAAAACAGGGGAAACCTAAGTTTCCCCATCTTGCTTTTTCTATTTTTTTCTTCAGCTTTTCGATTTCAAACTTTACTGTTTCGTGAAATTTTGCATCTGGGGACTATGGATTTCTCGATCTCAGCGCTTCAAGCGGCCTATAAATGAACTATTCCAGGATGACGTCATTTTCCCGTTTTTTTTTAAACATTCGTATTTTCTACACTGTTTTGTTTATTCGTAAATTAGGAAGTTCAGGCTGAAAGTTTGCCTTAGGAGGTTTTTCGAGGTGCTGAATCCGATTTTGGGGTCAAAAATAGGAAATTCCGACATGGTGAAATTCCTCATTCTGAAAACCTGTTGCGATACTACCCTTTTCATCCTCGCAAATATATAAATCAGTTTTCTCAGCTTATTTTTAACTTCACCTATTTGCTTTTTCCATCTCATGTTGTAATCGAAAATGACTCCCAAGTACTTAACATCTGTGCTGCGGTTCAGAGTAGGACATGACTGGCAAACCATCAATTCACAGTTAGGTGAATGTATACGCAGGCCACAATTAGTTGGGATATCGGGATGTCGGCAATGGGGAATTTGCCTCACATTTTGTTTTTTTTCGAATGAGGGTTATTTTTTATGGAATAAAACTATAGTGAGCTGCTCGAAAACGCATCCAAAAAATTTAGAGAATTTAAGGAAGATGGAAATTTTAAATGTGGTGGCAGCGTGTAAGAGGCAGCCATGTTTGAAACGTAACGGATATTCTACCAATCTGACTTCAAAGGAGGTTCTGTGGCGCTTACCACAGAAGCGGAACATACACGAACTTTTAGCTTACAAGGATTAACACGAGAGTGTGTGAACTAGGAAGGAGGGCAGAACGCAGAACTCAAGACACAAAAGTGACCAAAAGAAACAATATTACTCACTTTTTTACAATACGATTCTACCTACTAGTTTATCAAGCATTATTAGTCTTCATCTTCTCTTATTTAGTTTCAAGATTTGAATCACATTATTCGAGTAGCCATTTCACTGGATCGTTTTGTGTGGCGGTGCTGGAACTCTGTCTGTTGTCGGAGTTGTTTTCGCGTCGTTTTTTTTCGTATGACGTCAACAATATTCCTCGATTTTCGCGGTGTTTTGTAACAGAGGCTTCACTTGTTTAGGTATTTTCTCCTACGGTAATTTTTTCCCCTTGGTTATTCCTAGTGTTAAACGTTATTCTAGGGCCCTATTATAGGATTTGACTTGAAATTCCAGAATCTAAAATTGAGGCAGATTCCCCATTAGTTGGGATGTCGGCAATTCGGTTACAGGACAGGGTGTAGGAAGGTTGGTTCCAAGGTTTCCCCGGAGATCTGTCGGTCCAGGTCTATGCCACTGGTGGTTAAGGACTTTGGTGGTTTCGAGTCTTTGATTGGTTGGATGGCATACGGGCGTGCATTGGATGGTTCGAACGGTAAATTCGGTGTCGTGGGTGTCATCTTCGAATCCTGGTTGGGCAACATCGGAGTGAGTAGCTTTCTGAACTCATCTACCTCCCTAGGGGCTGCGAGTGACGCTTTAGGATTAGTATCATAGGGGTCTGGGAGGACCATTATAATGACTTTTTTGTAACCTAATAACCCTTAATTTCCCACTTATAAAAAAAATTGTTTTTGCGAATTTTTTAATTAAATTTAGATATATTTTGAAAAATTTAAAGAATATTTGAACAGAAGGTACCTCGAAGGCCCAATCACAGTCTCTCAGGAAAGAATGATCTTTCCAAGGGTCACACTATCTGCGCCAGCAGAATCTGTCTATAAGCCCAATCTTGTTGGAGTAGAAGAAGAAAACTTGGAAAAATCTTTGGTGGGATGTCAATTTATTTCTCATGAAGTACAGAACCAAAGAAAGAGGTGGAGAAGGTTCACTTCATAGAGGAATCTATGCTGCTTAGACAGTGGCGCCATCTCTGACGAGGAAATTCTACTAATAGCCTACAAGATAAGAAATGAGGGTAGACGGTACCCTGAAAGCACTACTAAAGTCTGTAAAATCGAGAATTATTTAGTTTTTATTATAACGTTTTCTTACTCAATCGATATCACCTGAACGGCTATCCGTTTTGTTTTAAAAGTGCATAAATTATTGCAGGTAAAAATTGGACTTCCTAAAAGATACCTCAGGATATTAAGGGTTAAGGTAGTTTTAATGTGATTCTTCTTGATTAGGCGAGCAGCTCCGATTCCTCAATCCGGCGCTGTATTGTCGATAAGGATGCACCATATCCGATCCAGCGCTGTAATATTGCGGTAGAAACCAGCACATCCTTATCGACAATACAGTGTGTAAGCCTAACTGGTCTGCCATACGGTACCAGTCGATTCTACAACTAATTTGCAACAAAAAATGTCCCCTAGCAATTTTTTTTAAACCCTTCGTTTTCGAGTTATTTTAACTTCAAACTTTTTTTTTCGTGATTTTGACCTTATGTCATTACATTGGTCATAAATCCTTCAATTTGCTGTGTAAATTACAATTTGAGGATACCGTTGGAAAGAGCATTAAATTTCCTATCGGATAGATGCCTTAACTTTTTTTTGAGTCAAGGTTTGAGACATGAAAACGTCCTCTAGAAAGAGAATTTTACGTAATTTTGGAAACCTCGCATTTTTTCAATCTCAAATTGAACTACGAGAACCCATACTTTTTCAAGATGCAAGAACAGTGAAAACTGTGCCGGAATTTCAGCTTTCCAATGGTATAATCAAAACATATTCTACAACCGAATTTAGGGGAGAAATTTGTGTTTGAACGCGGAAAAACGTGCATTTATTCAACGAAATCAGCGCTCTGGCCTCCTGTTTCCGGAGGCCTCGCGGTCTACCGCGGCGCCCGCCCACCCACTGCTATCGTCCGACCCCTCAGATCGACCAGGCGGAGCGCCGATTTCGTTGAAAAAATGCACGTTTTTCCGCGTTCAAACACGAATTTCTCCCCTAAATACCGTTGTAGAATATGTTTTGATTATACCATTGGAAAGCTGAAATTCCGGCGCAGTTTTCACTGTTCTTGCATCTTGAAAAAGTATGGGTTCTCGTAGTTCAATTTGAGATTGAAAGAATGCGAGGCTTCCAAAATTACGTAAAATTCTCTTTTTAGAGGACGTTTTCATGTCTCAAACCTTGACTCATAAAAAAAGTTGAGGCATCTATCCGATAGGAAATTTAATGCTCTTTCCAACGGTATGCTCAAATTGTAATTTACACAGCTAATTAACGGAGTTATGACCAATTTAATGACATAAGGTCAAAATCACGAAAAAACAGTTTAAAGTTAAAATAACTCGAAAACGAAGGGTTTAAAAAAATTGCTAAGAGACATTTTTTATTGCAAATCAGTTGTAAAATCGACTGGTACCGTATGGCAGACCAGTTAGGCTTACACCCTGTATAGCGCCAGATTGAGGAATGCCTACTAGGAACTCTCCATTAACTGCAATGGGAGAGACGACCAATCAGAACAATCTTCAAATTATCAAGAATGCGCAAGAAGGTAGCGAACATGATCTGGCATCTATCACGTAGTCCATATTAATAAGTAGTGCACATCTTAATACTTACCATCGATGGATTCGGCTGACTGTTGCGGTTGCCTCCGATGAAGAGATCCGTTGGTCCAGTGAGATCCAAAGTCGTCTTTGGAATTGAGCGGAGGATTCTTGATGTAGTTTGGCGTGATGGGGAGAGCGCTCTCTGTCGGGACGCCGTTCATGTCTGCTCCAAGGACCTTCCTCACCTCCGAAGTGGTCGCCAAGTTCGCAGCCGTCTCTCCGTTTTCTGTCAGAATGTTCGGATCCGCCCCTTTTTCCAAGAGATACCTCACGATTTCAGCGCGCCCTCGCTTGGCTGCCCAGTGCAGAGGTGTCCTAAAAGTGTAAGACTTATTACCGTATACTCATACAATAATGTTGATGGGAGCAATCGGCCCTCAACCCATGTACTACATAGGTGTATTTGTCAAAAGACGGTCAAAGACTTTGTCAAAGACATTTTCTCAAGTTAGAGATTTTGTCCGACGGTCCGACTTTGTCAAAAGACTTGAAACTCAACTTTGTCCTAAGCTAGCGCTCAGCCTGAAAAGGCTAGTTGCACACGCTTAGCTGAAGAGATCCGAAAGATCGAAACGAAGTACCAAACTATCCATTGAAAATGGGAATTTGAAACTTTGCGACTCAACCCAAAAGCATCTTGATGCAGAAGGGGCAGTCAAACATTTGTTTCAGTGATGATGGGATTTTGGTAAACCGTTTTCGTCATCTCGGTGACTCATCAGCAACGCGAAGAAGCGTTGGAACGATTTGGATTTAAAGCGAAATTGCTTTATTCGACATTTGTCAAAAGACGGTCAAAGACTTTGTCAAAAGACTTTTTCTCAAATTCGAGATTTTGTCAAAAGACTTTGTCAAAAGACTTGAAACTCAACTTTGTCCTAAGCTAGCGCTCAGCCTGAAAAGGCTAGTTGCACACGCTTAGCTGAAGAGATCCGAAAGATCGAAACGAAGTACCAAACTATCCATTGAAAATGGGAATTTGAAACTTTGCGACTCAACCCAAAAGCATCTTGATGCAGAAGGGGCAGTCAAACATTTGTTTCAGTGATGATGGGATTTTGGTAAACCGTTTTCGTCATCTCGGTGACTCATCAGCAACGCGAAGAAGCGTTGGAACGATTTGGATTTAAAGCGAAATTGCTTTATTCGACATTTGTCAAAAGACGGTCAAAGACTTTGTCAAAAGACTTTTTCTCAAATTCGAGATTTTGTCAAAAGACTTTGTCAAAAGACTTGAAACTCAACTTTGTCCTAAGCTAGCGCTCAGCCTGAAAAGGCTAGTTGCACACGCTTAGCTGAAGAGATCAGAAAGATCGAAACGAAGTACCAAACTTAACTCTCCATTGAAAATTAGCTAAACTGACAAAGTCTTGACAAAGTCTTTTGACAAAATCTCGAATTTGAGAAAAAGTCTTTTGACAAAGTCTTTGACCGTCTTTTGACAAATGTCGAATAATACATAGGGGAGTGGGGGGCACATTTGACAATGGCTGTTTGTCACACAAGATTTGAATTTTACCGCGATTTCGTGTTTTTGTATTGTGAAGAAGAAGAAGAAGAACCATTCCAGGTGAAAACCGTGCAGGTTACAAATCATCTAGTCGGCTCATGGCGGTTTGAGTGTTTGGACCCCTCAAAAGTAAGTTTTTTTTTCATTTTGTTTTTCGTTGATTACCGAGTGGATTCAGTTTTTTTTCAAATGTAGCTCATCCAGTTTGTCAGTCGTATATGTCTCCATGCAAGTGTTTTCCTTGGATTCTTCAAAACAATTCATCATTCGAGGTTGGCTTGGGTTTTACTGTAATGGCTACCCTCGGGGTAGTTTTGACAGTTTTGCTAGGGGAACATTTGACATATATTTTGACATATATTTTTATATACCTATGAAGTTTGTCAATGCTATGTTGATGTAGGATTTTGAATACCTACTCGACCTGACGTTTTTCAATAAACATCTTTGTTTTGATCATTATTTTTTGTTACTTCAATTCCTACATCCATAAAACTTGGTGTTCCTTTGAGAAAGAAGAGTGGGTACTCATCTAATTGAAATTGTGTTGGTAGTGTTGATTGTTACAGGCTGCAGGGTCTATAGTTGTTCTGTTTGACTCAACATTATTGCCAGATAATGATTTGCCGGACGTTCCATGGTTTTTTGGTAAGATTAGTTTAGAATTATGGTACTTTCTGTGAACTGTCAAAAGTGCCCCTTTCTCATGCCAATTGTGCCCCACCGGTGGGACACAATTGTCACTTCCTAAGCATTTTGAAAATTTACAAAAAAAAAATACTTGGCAAGCAGATTGAAAAAGGAACGAGATGTATGTGGGTAGCAAAAATACCGTAGTTAACGATAGAAGAAAGAAATTCAAGACCTCTCGCTCTTTCAACCTTGTAGGATGGAAAATGCGAAAAAGTGTCAAATGTGCCCCCCACTCCCCTAGGTGTAGTCTGGGAGCCACTTGACCAATAAGGCCCACTTTCACCAAAAGTTGTTCAAATCGCGTTTAACTAAACGCCTTGATTGTTAATAGGAGGGAATAAACCCGGCAAGATGGCGAAGGTCTTTCACCAACCCAAATCAAAGTTAAACAGCGATTGAGATAATCGAGCTTAGCTAACCTTGAAATGTCAAGTGAAATGAACAAAAGTTGGACATTATGACGCATTTGGGGCAATAGAAGCGTTGAACAACCACTCCCGCGCTTGCTATCAGTGGATTCTCGCCTTTATCAGTGATGTTCAGTGATACGAGTTTGTCGCGAGGCATTTCAATTTATTTATTGCCAATCACCTACTTCTGATACAATCATCAATTATCGGTTCTTTTAATTTTTTATTAGTTAATAATTCGTATTAATAAAGATAGGTAAGTTAAGGACGACCTTTCTTCTGTTCGACCTGTTCCCGGTTTACAAGGTATTTCGTCAGGAACTCTATCCGAGTATCAATCAAATTTACTACTTTGATGACCGTGGGCTTGGTAGTGTGGAACACATTGAAGGATTCTCCTCGGACGTCTCCTGGGGACGTCGTCGTCGTCAGACGAGCCATAAATTATTTGTAATGGCATATCCATTTCCAAACACAAAACACTTCCAAGAACACACAAAATCTCACAACAATAAAAATTTTCAATGCGCGGCCATATTGAATTTGTAGTTAAACGAGCATACCGAGTTTATTCGGCCGACTTTCGACCGTTTAAACGCAAACTCCTCGAGATGGAGTTTAAACTCGTAAATTGCTCTGGTGAAAGACGTTTATTGCTAATCTACGATTATCTCTTGGCACTCTTGGTTTAAACTCGTTTCGAATATTTGGTGAAAGTGGGCATAAGTCGATTGTGGACCCTAAAATATACGTTTTTGGACAGCATCTGCACTGGCTATTCGGAGGTTGGTGAGTGGCAGATTTTTATTTCTGCATTACACGTACATTCAAGTAACATTAGCTAAAATTTCATCCAGTAACCAATAAATCAATTGAGGGCCCCAAAGTATGCATTTTTGGACTGTGCTTACAGCGAAGACGACATGGTTGAGCTGTCCATGGATCAAAGTATCCTAGGAAGAAATGGTATCCCATCTACCTATAAGATTTTAATGAAAAATGAGTTCTATTTCACAGGCCGCCATCTTTGATTCTGACGGGTTTAAAATGGCAGACGTGCGTTTCTTGTATTACCTCAATAAGTACTATCAAATTCGATAATTGGAACTTTTCTATCGATCAGTTGCTCTTTTTCAGCCAGGCTCCCAGACTACTAGAAGTTTTGCTCGGTCATGGTGGAGCATGAAGGGTAGAATGGAGTCTCAGGTAGCCCAGCTCCCCCTGCACCCCAGACAGAACGGACTTGCAAACAAAGACAGACACGTGATCCAGTTCACCGACTCCTCAACTTGCCAACAAAGTTGGGAGGTTTGGCCATTGACGACTCTAACATCTCTGGATGCTAATATAATTTCACGAGACGCAGCGCAACACTTGTCCAACTGCATAGTAACAGGAGAACCATTTAATTCAGCGAAGCACGGGCTCCTGGTTCAATCCACGCTCAATGAGGCAAGAAAATCTCGTAAGGAACAACAGAGGGCCGAAAGCGAATCAGCAATTGCAGTGTTAGACCAGGAACGGCAGCGAAGAATACGAAGAATAACAGAAGAAAATGCATCACAATGGCTATCTATCCTTCCCATCACCAAAGACAACCTGGACCTAACCTGCAACCAATTCCTAGATGCCATCACCATGAGATACGGATACGAGCCTAGCGGCTTACCAGCCTCCTGCGATGGGTGTGGGGAAAGCATGAGTCTGACCCACGCCCTGAACTGCAAGAAAGGAGGTTTGGAGTGTGCTATGCTGGCCAACATTGCATGGGGAGGGGTGGCCACGGAGGCAGATAATGGTCAACCAGCACTGATTGCTGACATTCAGGCCAATGGTGTCTGGGACAGTGGGAGGGTGGCGTTCTTCGACAACCGCATTATCAACGCCAACGCTCCTTCCTACTGCGCCAGAGAATGGTCAACAGTATCGCAGCAAGCTGCTCGCGAAAAAAATCGCAAGTATGACCAAGCAGCAGATGTTCGTGGCTCGTTCACGCCATTGATCGTTTCGTGTGATGGAGCTCTTCACAAAGAATTCCAGGCCTTCCTGAAATGGGCAGCTAACAGGCTGTCTGAAAAGTGGGGAAGAGACCTGTCTGAGATCAGCAGCTTTTTGAAAGTTAAAGTTCAGATTGCAGTGTTAAGGGTTGTATCCATGAGACTAAGGGGCACCAGGAAAAAAATAATAAGTCTTGGGACAGAAGACGGAGCAATCCTGCCACTCCTTAGAGACTAAATGACGAGAGAAGCCAAGGAACTCTAGGATACAGTACTCGTCCAAAGACTCCGAAAATCGGCTAACTTCGAGAACCACTCCGCCCTCAAATCATAAATAAATAAACCTTCTTATAACACACAAAAAAAAAAGACAAACCTAACTGATAAAAACGAAAAATTAGAGTGGCAATTTTGATTTTGTAGGAATTTATTTCAGTCTTGGAAAAACCTTTAACCCGCTCAAAATGTTCCTATTCTCACTTTGAAGTTTTTTCTCGTGTTTTCGTCTTCGGGGCACTAAAATGGCCATAACTCCCTTATATAGGTGTGAAGGTTCTTGAGGTTCAGTCAGTCAAGAACCTTCACACCTATATTCAGTATCAAGCAGTCGATAAATTAGAACCTATAACTCCCTTATTTTCATGCGAATTCAAATCAGACTAAAACCGTTGTAGATTGTAGATGAATCCGCAGATCAGGGTGATGGGAGCCCAAGGAGCTGACGCCTAGTGGCTTATTGTGCTACTCCGCGGATTCTGTTCTTAGTCAAAGAGTCCTAGCCCTTTGGTAAAGCCGTGTTTTCCTGCCGACGGGTTATATCCCGTCGCGTCGAGCGGAGTACGCTGGCGGGGTCACGTCGACCACTCTTTCAATGGGAAAAGAAGGCAACCGTTTTCCTGTCGAGCGGAGTACGTCTTCCGCTGGCGTGTTCCGTCGACGTAAGACGCTCGAGTGCTTCAGGAGGTGTCTACGACGCTCGACGCTGACGGGATAGGCATGCGCATCTGACACTTCCTATTTGTTTACTGTCAAGAGTTTGAGTTCATTTGCAAAAAGATTAATTTCATTTGAAAAAGGTTTGAATATGTCGACAGTGAACTTGCAAAACCATGTAAGTCCGATTTTTTTCAAAAATAAGGTTATTAGCTATTTGGATAGAATGAGACCCCCTTGATCCATCAAACGGAGCCAAACTGGCAAAAACTCGACTATCTCTTCTCTATGCGTCAAAAGCAACAAATATGAACCAACGTGTTAAGTCCACTTTGAAGCAAGTTTTTCTAGTTTCCTGTAAAATTTCTGGAAAACGACTTACATAGTTTTGCAATTAAATGAATGGGGTTAGTTCCGCTAGTTATAAGAATACAATTATTATCTACGTACCGTATTGGAGAATCCGTCGTAACCAGCAAGTCGAGTACAGGAGGCGAGCGCTTTCGATGTAAAGACATCATCTTCAGGCCGTCGAGAGAGTACTCGACGGCCTGAAGATGATGTCTTTACATCGAAAGCGCTCGCCTCCTGTACTCGACTTGCTGGTTACGACGGATTCTCCAATACGGTACGTAGATAATAATAGTTTTGCAAGTTCACTGTTGATGTGTAAAAAAAAATAAATTTACTTGTGAAAAGTTGAATTTCATTTTCAAAAAGATTAATTTTATTTGTAAAAAGATTAACTCTATTTGGAAATACTATGTAATATATAGTATTAATAAATACTATATAATATATAGTATTTCCAAATAGAGTTAATCTTTTTACAAATAAAATTAATCTTTATATATTAATCTTTACAATATTTAATCTTTATAATATTATTATCTAGCACCCTTGCATATGTACCAATCAATGAACTTTATTACCACCAAATTATATTTTTTGATTTAATGAACATACCCCAGGGTGATATTGGTTTTGCTACTCTACCGTAAGGGACTCAACTTTTCTCGTACCAGGGAAATCGAAAAAGAGAATTGAACATGCGTGAACCGACGATATTCTTTGAATCTAACTCCATTGTCTAGTAGGTGTTGAGTGATGAGAGTGTTGTATGCTCATTCTTCTTCTCTTTCTAGGAACATTTGATCCGTAGGCTTCCATCGGAGGAGTTCAGCAAAAATTATTATATCTTCTCAATCATGAACACAATTTAATTGGTCTATGATGGCCAACAAACTCATTTTTTACCGCGGAAAGACATGGTTGACTTTTTGACTTCTAGACAGCTCAAGTGAAAATGGTTGTCCCGCCGCGTGACATCGGTAGTAACACGCTCGCAGGAAAACATTAGAGAGTTTTGACGTGATAACGTCTTATAAATTGGTTTACCGGGAGACACTTCAAGAAACTGCGTTACGCTCCGCTCACGGAGGGGGTGCAGCTCGGCGCTCCCTAAAGGCGGGCGGCCCCTCCCCTTCCCCAGCGCTCACAAAAGCGGGAGCGCCCCGCCCCCTTCCCTGGCACTCACTCCCCCCCCCCCCCCATGGGAAATACCTACTACCTACGGGAAATACCTACTCTGTGCAACTTGACAAAGAATTTTATTTTATCCTTCTTCCTACTATACGAATGAATATTAACATTAAAATTATTTTACCACTCAAAGTCGTTGTCACGTAAAACTTTCGCCCGTAAACCGACTTTACAGGCAACAACACAGGGTTTTTTTGGTGCCAAAATCTCACGGGCCCTGTTCGGAGGAGACTAGCGAGAGCAACAGAGGATGCTACCCAGTTGAAGGAGGAAGGACGTTAACTTTGGACAGGGGGGGGGGGATGGAGGCGCTCGTGACATGGGCCTCGAGGAACGGGTGACTGTCTGGGGGCACCCTTTCATCGTCGCCCGCTGATGTCGGGAGGCAAATCCATCGTCACCCGCGAACTCCGTGCTTTGTGAAGAGGTTCCACGGGCCCGTTAGTGGTTTCCAAAAACTCTCTATTAACACGCTGCGTGGTACGTCACTCTCCGCCCAACGGGGTCTCACCGGCGTACTCCGTTCGACGCGACGGAATATAACCCGTCGACAGGAAAACGCTCCTTAAGGACCAGTAGCGGTTTGGCTAGATTTGTGCTGGGAAAAGCCTCCATGGGTGTGGGTAACCCGAGGAGGTGAAACCTGCGAGTTGATAGCAATTCGCAATCGAATGTTATGTGGGAGGATTTTTCTTCAGCTTTCTCACAGCCTGCAGAGGGTTGTACTGTCCACCAATGGAAAGAATGAACGCGAGGCCCGACAGGGAGTTGGGTATTCTTCTACGATGAACTACACCCTTTTCCACAAATATACGTTCACAGGTAGTAGTAACTGACCTTATCCAACACCCCTGAACCTGCTGTGAGTCATACTTTCTTCCTTTCCCCTCGTTACCCCCTTCTCACATTGTCGTTTAGGTCATTTCTTGAATATCTACAGTCACTTCTGTCCAATGATACCTGGGCAAGAAAAATACATTACGAATTCGCGATCGGGAAAGAATAGTGACCCGTCGTAATCACGTAATCTCAAAATCGTCGTAAATCTCAAAATTCATAATGAGTGGATAAGTTCGTGGGCTGTAAACAGGATTGTTTCACATTTTCATGCGCAAATGCGTTCTCACATAGCATAAAAGGGCTCTAAACCCACTAAAAACGTCGGAAAATGGCTAAAAATTCAAAAGTTGTTTTTTAATAACGTTTTAAACAATTAAAAGTATCTACACTGCATGCAGATACATCTGTACATGGATATGTCTTATGATGGCAATTTAAATGATGAGCTCACTCAGCTGATCAGTGACCACTCAGGCGCCTTCAGCATTCTCCATTGACCCGCCCTCTCAAATATCAGGTTCCTGCGTTCAACAGGAGAGGAAATGGCCTTGGAGCTCACTCAGCTGATCAGTGGCCACTCAGGCGCCTTCAGCATTCTCCATTGACCCGCCCTCTCAAATTTCAGGTTCCTGCGTTCAACAGGAGAGGAAATGGCCTTGGAGCTCACTCAGCTGATCAGTGGCCACTCAGGCGCCTTCAGCATTCTCCATTGACCCGCCCTCTCAAATTTCAGGTTCCTGCGTTCAACAGGAGAGGAAATGGCCTTGGAGCTCACTCAGCTGATCAGTGGCCACTCAGGCGCCTTCAGCATTCTCCATTGACCCGCCCTCTCAAATTTCAGGTTCCTGCGTTCAACAGGAGAGGAAATGGCCTTGGAGCTCACTCAGCTGATCAGTGGCCACTCAGGCGCCTTCAGCATTCTCCATTGACCCGCCCTCTCAAATTTCAGGTTCCTGCGTTCAACAGAAGAGGAAATGGCCTTGGAGCTCACTCAGCTGATCAGTGATCATCAACTTTGATGATGTATAGAAGTATGTATCGATTGACCCTGCCTCTCAAATTTCAGCTTCCTGCATTCAACAGCATCAGAAAAAACACGTTGCATTGTTTTGTGTGTCGAAAATTTTGGAATGACCCCCAGAACTAAGACATATCCATGTCAAAAAAATTCAATTTCTCCCTTGCGAGGGAAAAACATTAAATCATGTTTAATGTTTTTCCCTCGCAAGGGAGAAATTAGATTGCCGATCACTCAGCTGATCAGTGACCACTCAGGCGCCTTCAGCATTCTCCATTGACCCTCCATTGCTTCTCAAATTTCAGCTTCCTGCGTTCAACAGGAGAGAAAACTGCCTTGGAGCTCACTCAGCTGATCAGTGACCATCTTGGTACAACTAGACCCCAAATGGAGCCGATATAACGTGGTAACTAAGAAATCGGTCCGTGGTAACTAAGAAAAAAAAACGTTGCAGATTTGCGTGTCGGAATTCACAGAAAGACCCCCAGCCCTAAAACATTAAACATGTTAAAATTCGCACATGCGGTCGTGCTGCACGAATTTGAATTTTCATTACAATATTTTTTCTCAATTCATTTTCGTTAACAAAAACGAGTAAAGTTCGCATGTAGGTTTGGCAGACAAAGTTCTTCAAACTAATATTTCGATTTTTGGTGATTTTTTAGACTTCTTGCCACTTTTATTGATTTTACCGTCCACGTGCCGTGCGTGGCACTCCACCAATAATCATTCTCAATCTTCTTGATTTGGCCCACTTAGGATTTCCAGTCATATTTCACAGCTTCCATTGTAAATTCCTGAAGGCGTTCAAGTGATAAATCACCACCCGTATTCCTTCCCTTTATGAATTCTCACCCAAGCCTACCTAGCGAAAATTCAGGTAAAGGATTTGAGAGGAAGTGACCGAAAATGGGATTTCCCTGGACGAGTGACAAGCTCGGAGGAGGTTGAACGGATGTTTTCAGTTTAGGATTCGGTAGGGTCCTCGCGTTCATTCTTTTCATCGGTGGACTGTATTCTGATTTACTCCATTGCGGTTGAGATGGAATCGGAGCGGAGTGAAGCCTGTTGCCAGGCCAACCACTAACCTGACTTCCCTCCAGCAGCTCTTCTGTGGCGCTGGGGTTAGGTTTGGCCACCATGCGCTTACTTAGAGCGTACCCTCCAAGGTTTGACCATCTACTAGTGGTCTCTTTGGTGACTCACTGGTTTATGGTCGCCCTAAAGGAAGATTTGGGTTAACTTAAACCGTAGGAAAAAGCGTTACATTTCTAAACGATGAGCTCTCAAGTACTTCAGAAAAAATGTACAATAGGATTGTCTTTCTACCTCAAACTTGAAAAGTTGTCATTTTTCTAAATTTTGGTGATTTTCCTGCTCAAATACGTTTTATTTCAGAGACCCCTAAAAGCTTAAAACATGCTCCATTTAACAAGCTTTCATAAGTAAGTACCTTTTTAATAAAATCACGACACAGATACCAACCTGATGGTTTGGTTACCTTCAGTTTCCTCAATCTTCGCTCTAACCACAATCAAGGAACGTCACAAAACCAGCTCAATACCTTATTAATCGACTCAAATCGCTTCTGCCATTTCTACACAGCGAAATATCAACAAAACAAACAGGCACTCCTGCAGACTGCAAGGCGATCTATTCCATACGCTGGCAATAGCAATACGGCAACATGAATGAAATCGCGAATCACAAATACGTACATCTAATGATAAATAGATTCAATCATAACGGTAAGGTAAGTAAAGCAAAATATAAAGCGGTACTTACCAACCATTTATAATTTGCCTCGCATTTACATTGGTGCCTTTCAAAATCAACTCAATCACTAAATCAAGGTCGCCTTCGCATGCAGCTTTACGCAAACTGTCTTCCAGTACCTTGTGTCTCTCCATAATTTTCGATTCTGCTCAATTCACCGTCATAAGAATCGAATTTCACAATTTTTCGAGGGACTTGAACGACCGAATCGCTAATTTACAAGAAGAGAAACGTAAGAAAATCGGTAAAATCGACAAAACTACGACTAAACGTGGATACTGTGATGTGTTTATATCATCCATGGTTTATCAACTTATCTGTTGTTGCTGTTCGCGCAGTTTGTGCCACGCAACTACGAGGGCCCGTATTCACAAAAATCACCAAAGTGATACTTGAAGTCGCACTTCCGAAAGTGATACTTCAGGCCAAAGTGAAACTTGAGGAGAAATCGCTATTCACAATTGTTTTTAGTGTAGCTGCTCTTAGTTCAGCTTTAGGTTCAACTGATAAGGAAATTGAAGGAAAACTGATGTTTTCCATTTAAATCCGAACGGAAAAACTTCGTAAAACGGCTGTCGAATCAAGCAAAATAGACGTACTTCTCGTCAAAAGCTGCACTGAGGGCCAGTAAAGTGTGGTAGGAGCCAAACTTACCCGGATAGTGAAACTTGACGAAAAGGAGCGGAAAAGAGCGGCTAAAGTGACACTACTTCCAAAGCTTGGTTCGTGAATAGCGTTTTCTCTAAAGTACAGCTTTAAGTGGAGCTTTCAAGCTTCACTTAGTAAAAAGCTCCACTTAGTGCAGTTTGTGAATACGGCTGAAAGAAAGTGTTCTGCATTCCGTGAAGGGTACGTCCAAAGTACGACTCCAGAAATTAAAACGCTACAAATTATTACACAAAGGTTTATTATTTATCACTTGCCAGCAAAGAACACTGGTTTTCCATTATCAGTACGTACAATCATCACGCAGCCTTCACTATCAACTACCTATCAACAACTACAATCAAAAAACGCTGCAAATTATTACACAATGGTTTATTGTTTTTCTATTTTTCTATTTTTCTCTGTCTACAAAATCACCAACCATCCAATATGAAGAGATTAAAAATATATATATATATATCAAAAAAAAAAAATCAAAAAAAAAATCAAAATCACCAACCATCGATCGCATTTCGGTCAGCTCTAATTTGAACGGAGATTAGGCCTCATTTGCGATTCACCCTTAAATTTTCGTAGGGAGCGAACGGTTTGTCCTACAGAGCTCCGCGTGGTCTCAAAAAATTCTAAAAATTCTATAGAATCTTAAATTGAAGGAAAAACAATACCTTTATATCAAAATTTTTTGAGTTAGGGCGTTTTCAAAATTTCAAAATTGATTTTGGAACCCTTAGAAGTGACCTACATCAACCAAAAGCTTCGGGGCACAACTAGACCCCAAATGGAGCCTACATACCAAATTTCATCAAAATCGGTCAATGCTAACTGAGGAAAGTGCAGCGTACGGCGGACGGACGGCCAAATTTTTATTCGATTTTTGGATTCTACGTACCTTGAAACGTAAACCATCAAATTTTGAGGGGGTGTTAACATTTTTCTTTTCTTGGTCGATTCCAAAGGTTCATTATTGAAAATAATAAACCAAAATTATGGTTTCTAATTTAACGTAAGTCCAACCCTTGAGTTCTCATAGGGAGTGAACGGTTGGTCCTACGGAGCTTTGAGTGGTCTCATTCAATTTTCAAAATTTACCATTGTCACCAACCAAATTTTGGCTTCACAATCAAGTTTATTTTGAAGAAGTTCCAGTGTGGGTGCCTTCATTAGGAAATTTGCTTACTGGATGCAAAACTGAGTACAACTCGAAGAAACGAACGATTGCATTTTTGGTCAGCTAAAATTTCAACGGAAATGAGGCCTATTTTGCGATTCACGCTCGTGTTTCTGATTTATCATAAATCTAAACCTTGAGTTCTCAAGTGAACGGTTGGTCCTACGGAGCTTTGAGTGGTCTCATTCGATTTTAAAAATTCTATAATAATTTAAATAGATGAAAAACAATTGAAAGTTATTTTGAAAGTTTTTTAGCTAGGGCGTTTTGAAAAAATTTCAGCCCTTAGAAGTGACTGACATTAACCAAAACCTTCGCGGTATAACTAGACCCCAAATGGAACCCATACACCAAATTTCATCAAAATAGGCCCATGGTATCTGAGGAAAGTGCCGCGTACGGTGGATGGACTGAAAATTTTGATTCGATTTTTTAATTCTTGGTCGAATTACTGACAATTTTTCAATAATTTAGAATGGTGTTCAAGTTTTAGAAATGAATGGAACCATCCATAGCTCTGAATGATAAACAATGGTTGAATGAGAGTTGATTGTAAATTTTTTTTTAAAGAAAAAATTCCGTTTATTTATAGAAACAAGGGACATATTCATGATCTATTGTTTTTCCCTCTTTAAAGACATTTAAAGAGAGACATTTAAAGACATTTGAAGACATTGAGACATTTAAAGATTGACTTTGAGACATTTAAAGTTTACGATTGCCCTTTGAACAAATTGAGAAATATTTTTCCTCAAAATACGCTTAAATGACCACAGAGATTTTTCTTTACGTAAAAGAAAAAAAAGCTGCAAATTATTACACAATGGTTTATTATTTTTCTATAGATCACTCGTCTGCAAAGCCACCAATCATCCAACATGAAGAAAAACATCGATCGCATTTCGGTCAGCTAAAATTTGAACGATTCACACTCGTGTTTCTGATTTATCGTAGATAAAACCCTTAAATTCTCGTAGGGAGCGAACGGTTTGTCCTATAGGGGTCCGCGTGGTCTCAAAAAATTCTAAAAATTCTATAGAATCTTAAATTGAAGGAAAAACATACCTTTATATCGAAATTTTTTGAGCTAGGGCGTTTTCAAAATTCATTTTTGAACCCTTAGAAGTGACTTTCATCAACAAAAATCTTCAGAGCACAACTAGACCCCAAATGGAGCCTACATACCAAATTTCATAAAAATCGGTCAATGCTGAGTGGCAAAAGTGCCGCGTACGGCGAACGGACGGCCAAATTTTCATTCTATTTTTGGATTCTACGTACCTTGAAACGTAAACCATCAAATTTTGAGGGGGTGTTAGAAAATTTTTTTTCTTGGTCGATTCCAAAGGTTCATTATTGAAAATAATAAAACAAAAAAGTAACAACCCAGGCGACGATTTGAACTCAAGACCCCCGCAGGGATCAGCTCGAACATCGCCACCAAGGAACGCGCGACGCAGCGACCACGGCTACATCCTTTTTCCTTCAGTATTGTCTCTTTAGTGTCGATATTACCCAGATAAAATGAAGGTAATAAATAAATAATCAAATAATTCAATAACAATAAATAAATATATATTTTATTTTAAAAAAACATTGTTGAATTTAACAATTAGACAAACATAAAATTGATTTAGAAACAACACATTTTGATGAAATGATTGATCCATGTGAACTCAGAGAATTCAATAATTACAATAATTTGTAATTATAATTCAATAACAATCATTGAATTCAAAGGCTCTTTCTTCAACGATTAATGAAACAAATAATATTATTACATTTGAATGATATTTTTAGGAAGTAGATTTCACTACTCTTGTGACTCCTTTAAGAAATTCAGTGGCTGCTGATTGTCTGTGTGTTCCGCAAGTCAAAATCGTACAGAAATCAAGAATTCGAGTTTTGATGAAGCAATAAAGTATATTTTCTTTGAATTCAAGTGCCAGGTATATGCATATTTTAAACAGGTGTTTGTAAGTACAAATAAGCATTCCAACTCACCACTAACAAATTCTGTAGATCAAAGGTACCTAATGAAATAAAAATAAAATATAAATAATGTTATTTAACGTTCTAAATAAATTACTACTTTCGCAATTTTACAAAACAATAAATAAGGTTAATGATGCAATTAATTTACAATAAATAAAAATCACAAAAAATTGGACTAAAGTTGAGCAGAACTACCTACTCTGGACAACAAGACTGTTTTCTATTCGACACTGCGTTTGTGCGTTTCCACCTTCGCGGTCCAATAGAAAACATCGAATAAATAAGTACGAGAAATCATATAATTATTGGGCACACGGCGGAGAACGCGATAATTACAAAAATCATGATACGAGTATGAATATTTCTGAAAAAAATCCGGTATGATGATGTGTTTATTGACTTGTTTAGTATTAATAATGATTGCGATTTGTGAACATTGCAGTAACAACAAGTTTTCTGAAGTAGACATTAGAGTGGGTTCTCCGGTTTCTACGCAGACATCATTTTCGATCCCTCTGATGCATTACAGTGAGGGAAGATTCGGCAACACACCTTCAAGCCTATTAGTAGAGCGGATGCAGGGAATCTCTACGATTTCATGGAAATTCGAACACTTGCCCGCAGAGTTGTAGGGTTTTAGAGGTCTTCAGTGTAGGTTTGGTATAGATAAAGGCCCGTTTTCACAAACATCGCCAAAGTGATACTTGAAGTTGCACTTCCAAAAGTGATACTTATAGCAAAATAGACGTACTTCTCTTCAAAAGCCGCACTAAGGACCAGTAAAGTGGCAGAAGCCAAACTTAACCGAATCGTGAATAGCATTTCCTGTAAAGTACAGCTCTAAGTGGAGATTTCATGTTTCACTTAGTAAAAAGCCCCACTTAGGGCAGTTTGTGAATACGGCTGAAATTATTTTTCAATCGTTACATTCAATGTTTCAGGCCTTCCTGTTTTGGTTGCGTCTGTCTGTTAGTTGGCTTAAGCCCCGTTTACACTGCTCGAGCATCCTAGAGCATCAAGCACCGAGCATTCGCGATCGAGCTTCAAATTTTGCGGGTTTTCAACGAGCACGATTGCACAAGCACCAAAGTTGACACTCTCCGAGCATTTCTGACAATCAGTCGCTATGTAAACGAGGCTTTTGCACTGAGCGGGCGACGAACGAGCATCTCTTTGATGATCCGTCGGAAAACCGACATCGGGTGGATCAGCCTCGAGCACGAGCAAGCCTTCCGGGCGAACATTGCTCAGCTCGAAGGGACTGTTCAGGTTCACTGCCTGAGCCTCGAACGAATGCTCGCGGCAAATGCTCGAGCATTGTAAACGGGGCTTTTACACTGAGCGGGCGACGAACGAGCATCTCGTAGATGATCTGTCGGAAAACCGACATCGGGTGGATCAACCTCGAGCACGAGCAAGCCTTCCGGGCGAACATTGCTCAGCTCGAAGGGACTGTTCAGGTTCACTGCCTGAGCCTCGAACGAATGCTCGCGGCAAATGCTCGAGCATTGTAAACGGGGCTTTTACACTGAGCGGGCGACGAACGAGCATCTCTTTGATGATCCGTCGGAAAACCGACATCGGGTGGATCAACCTCGAGCACGAGCAAGCCTTCCGGGCGAACATTGCTCAGCTCGAAGGGACTGTTCAGGTTCACTGCCTGAGCCTCGAACGAATGCTCGCGGCAAATGCTCGAGCATTGTAAACGGGGCTTTTACACTGAGCGGGCGACGAACGAGCATCTCTTTGATGATCCGTCGGAAAACTGACATCGGGTGGATCAGCCTCGAGCACGAGCAAGCCTTCCGGGCGAACATTGCTCGGCTCGAAGGGACTGTTCAGGTTCACTGCCTGAGCCTCGAACGAATGCTCGCGGCAAATGCTCGAGCAGTGCAAACGGGGCTTTTACACTGAGCGGACGACGAACGAGCATCTCTTTGATGATCCGTCGGAAAACCGACATCGGGTGGATCAGCCTCGAGCACGAGCAAGCCTTCCGGGCGAACATTGCTCGGCTCGAAGGGACTGTTCAGGTTCACTGCCTGAGCCTCGAACGAATGCTCGCGGCAAATGCTCGAGCAGTGCAAACGGGGCTTTTACACTGAGCGGGCGACGAACGAGCATCTCTTTGATGATCCGTCGGAAAACCGACATCGGGTGGATCAGCCTCGAGCACGAGCAAGCCTTCCGGGCGAACATTGCTCGGCTCGAAGGGACTGTTTAGGTACACTGCCTGAGCCTCGAACGGATGCTCGTGGCAAATGCTCGAGCAGTGCAAACGGGGCTTTTACACTGAGCGGGCTACGAACGAGCATCTCTTTGATGATCCGTCGGAAAACCGACATCAGGTGGATCAGCCTCGAGCACGAGCAGGCCTTCCGGGCGAACATTGCTCGGCTCTAAGGGACTGTTTAGGTACACTGCCTGAGCCTCGAACGAATGCTCGTGGCAAAAGCTCGAGCAGTGCAAACGGGGCTTTTACACTGAGCGGGCTACGAACGAGCATCTCTATGATGATCCGTCGGAAAACCGACATCAGGTGGATCAGCCTCGAGCACGAGCAGGCCTTCCGGGCGAACATTGCTCGGCTCGAAGGGACTGTTTAGGTACACTGGCTGAGCCTCGAACGAATGCTCGTGGCAAATGCTCGAGCAGTGCAAACGGGGCTTTTACACTGAGCGGGCTACGAACGAGCATCTCTTTGATGATCCGTCGGAAAACCGACATCGGGTGGATCAGCCTCGAGCACGAGCAAGCCTTCCGGGCGAACATTGCTCGGCTCGAAGGGACTGTTCAGGTACACTGCCTGAGCCTCGAACGAATGCTCGTGGCAAATGCTCGAGCAGTGTACACGGGGCTTTTACACTGAGCGGGCGACGAACGAGCATCTCTTTGATGATCCGTCGGAAAACTGACATCGGGTGGATCAGCCTCGAGCACGAGCAAGCCTTCCGGGCAAACATTGCTCGGCTCGAAGGGACTGTTTAGGTACACTGCCTGAGGCCTCGAACGAATGCTCGTGGCAAATGCTCGAGCAGTGTACACGGGGCTTTTACACCGAGCGGGCGACGAACGAGCATCTCTTAGATGATTCGTCGGAAAACCGACATCGGGTGGATCAGCCTCGAGCACGAGCAAGCCTTCCGGGCGAACATTGCTCGGCTCAAAGGGACTGTTCAGGTACACTGTTTGAGGCCTCGTACGAATGCTCGTGGCAAATGCTCGAGCAGGGTAAACGGGGCTTTTACACTGAGCGGGCGACGAACGAGCATCTCTTTGATGATCCGTCGTAAAACCGACATCGAGTGGATCAGCCTCGAGCACAAGCAGGCCTTCCGGGCGAACATTGCTCGGCTTGAATGGACTGTTCAGGTACTCTGCCTGATCCTCGAACGAATGCTCGCGGCAAATGCTCGAGCAGTGTAAACGGGGCTTTTACACTGAGCGGGCGACGAACGAGCATCTCTTCGATGATCCGTCGGAAAACCGACATCGGGTGGATCAGCCTCGAGCACGAGCAAGCCTTCCTGGCGAACATTGCTCGGCTCGAAGGGACTGTTAGGTACACTGCCTGAGCCTTGAACGAAAGCTCGTGGCAAATGCTCGAGCAGTGCAAACGGGGCTTTTACACTGAGCGGGCGACGAACGAGCATCTCTTTGATGATCCGTCGGAAAACCGACATCGGGTGGATCAGCCTCGAGCACGAACAAGCCTTCCGGGCGAACATTGCTCGGCTCGAAGGGACTGTTCAGGTACACTGCCTGAGCCTCGAACGAATGCTCGCGGCAAATGCTCGAGCAGTGTAAACGGGGCTTTTACACTGAGCGGGCGACGAACGAGCATCTCGTAAATGATCTGTCGGAAAACCGACATCGGGTGGATCAGCCTCGAGCACGAGCAAGCATTCTGGGCGAACATTCCTCGGCTTGAAGGGACTGTTCAGGTACACTGCCTGAGCCTCGAACGAATGCTCGCGGCAAATGCTCGAGCAGTGTACACGGGGCTTTAACACTGAGCGGGCGACGAACGAGCATCTCTTTGATGAGCCGACAGAAAACCGACATCGGGTGGATCAGCCTCGAGCACGCGCAAGCCTTCCGGGCGAACATTGCTCGGCTCGAAGGGACTGTTTAGGTACACTGCCTGAGCCTCAAACGAATCCTCGTGGCAAATGCTCGAGCAGTGCAAAACGGGGCTTTTACACTGAGCGGGCGACGAACGAGCATCTCTTAGATGATCCGTCGGAAAACCGACATCGGGTGGATCGCCTCGAGCACGAGCAGGCCTTCCGGGCGAACATTGCTCGGCTCGAAGGGACTGTTTAGGTACACTGCCTGAGCCTCGAACGAACGCTCGTGGCAAATGCTCGAGCAGTGCAAACGGGGCTTTAGGTGTAATTTTCAGGGACGACGAAGGTGATACCATAGATGGTCCCCTATGAGTTTTGGCATACATTTTTAACGGCAGTTGAAATCCGAATAATTCCTTATTGAATTATATCGAAAGGAAAAAACAAAAACCAATTTTTTCCCTAATAACGTCTTTAGTAGTTAATCATGTTTAGCGTTGAGAGCTGCACATTGGCGCAACACTCCAAAGCAGAGGCAGTCCAAGCAGCTAATCACCATTTCTAAAAAATGTAATTTTGAGGGATAACGGGACCTTAAATGGTTCCTTATGAATTTCGGCTCCTTTGGATCAAGCCATTCATGACAATAAGGGTCCGATTGATTCCCTATGAATTTCATCTGAAAAATTAATTTTTACAATCAACCCTTAACTTGGCAAAGTAGGTAAAAATGTACAAAAATTCGCTTCCCTAATACAGGAAATAGAAGGAAAATTCGAATTATGGATAGTTGTGGCGAAGTGTACGAAGTAACTGTAACCGTAACACTTTTTTATGTCGTGAATTTCAGAATGACCCTCAATCTAAAAACATAATTATCTTCTTCGTGGAAATGCAAAGGCTCCTTGATGAAAAGTCGAAGAGGAAAAAAAAGAGAACAGAGAATCTAAGCAAAATTCGTTCTTTTCAATCAAATTTCTGTCAAAAATGTGAATGAGTATTACGATGTGGGGCTGAGTAAGGCATTCAGAGACCCCGTACCTACGGCAAGCTGGCTTGTCAGGATCTGTCGATTATACAGTCACGCAGGACAGCTCAGTGTTGAGGGACAATTGCCTACACCGGCCTGAATCGGGAAGTTTTCAAAAAGAAGAGTATTTTCAATAGTTCTACTAATTTTATGATGAAACTTAAACGACTAAAATGTTTAACCTAATTTCATTACTTAATTATAAACTAAAATCTATTGGCAGTGTTCTCTGGAAAGGCCATCCCATTATACCCGTTTATTTTTTAATAATTACGCTAAATACTTATTTATATACCATACAATAATATCTAAGCACTATCAATAATTGTTTTGGTTAATTATCTTGCTGGTACGTCCGTCCGTTTTGAGTTGTACCTACACAGCAGGTTTTGTGAATAATTCATCATTAAGGGGGTCTCAGTGGGTCGCAGGTCCTTCTTCGTTCTGGGTTAGTCTAATCTCTTACAAACCGGCGCTCGAAGTGTCAAAGTTGTACCTCATTTTGAAATTTTCAAGGATTTTCGAAATTCATTAGTGCATCCACCTAGGGAATTGAAAAACTCAAATAATTTCCAGAGAGAAAGCGGAAATTCAGTTTATTCACTCAGCGAATAAACGATTTTCCCTCTTTACCTCTGGCAATTATTGTTCGATTTTGATGATTTCCGCAGCAGTTTTTCACTAATTCACACTTGTTCACATTTTTTTTCAAATGAATTTTTAAAATCCATAAAAATTTAAACTGTAGTTACAATTTTGAAACTTTGAGCGCCAGTTCGTAAGAGATTAAACTAACCAGGAACAAATCAAATTCAAAAATAAGTAATAAATAAAAATTCAAAATTTAAAATTTAGTGAAGATTACATCAATTTACTGTTTTGGTCAGTCCGTTTCGAGTCGAAGTAGATTTTTGTTTTGAATTTAATACTTGTATCCACATACCATTTACCACAGTGAATCGATGTCCCTAAATTCAACGATACGACAGTAAAAAAAAGCAGTTTTACCAGTAATTTTTTCGAATTTTGTTAATTTTCAAGTTCAAGTTGTTTCATTTTTGGGATGTCAAGTGAGTTAGTTACACAGTTAGTTAAAATAGCGATATTTTGCAACCTCAAATCAGTTACTGATTCAGTCAGTCAGTTTTATCGTAATTTCCCTGTATTGGCAGATTTCCGCGATCCAGCACCGATGTACCTGATTTGTCAGTCTATACGTATAAATACAATTAAAAACCCGTCATTATTTAAAGCCTAATTTTTTAAGACAAAATCTTACACTACTTTTTGGTGTGAATCTCTTAACTATTTGATTCCCTACTGCTAACAAATTAGACTACATTACAATTTTGACGTGATAACGTCTTATAAATTGGTTTACCGGGAGACACTTCAAGAAACTGCGTTACGCTCCGCTCACGGAGGGGGTGCAGCTCGGCGCTCCCTAAAGGCGGGCGGCCCCTCCCCTTCCCCGGCGCTCACAAAAGCGGGAGCGCCCCGCCCCCCTTCCCTGGCACTCACTCCCCCCCCCACCCATGGGAAATACCTACTACCTACGGGAAATACCTACTCTGTGCAACTTGACAAAGAATTTTATTTTATCCTTCTTCCTACTATACGAATGAATATTAACATTAAAATTATTTTACCACTCAAAGTCGTTGTCACGTAAAACTTTCGCCCGTATACCGACTTTACAGGCAACAACACAGGGTTTTTTAATTTATAAAATTACACATTTACCTGCCCTTGTACCTGTTTACTCGTATACAAAGTGTTATAATGATATTTGATCCATTTTCTGGATGTGAGGAGTCTTAAATAGACAGTTTTTCATTTCGTTATTGATGTGAAATTCCAAGACTATTTTGACCATACTATTCAATTTTGAAGAGTGAAGCAGATAACTAGTCATAAATTAACTGATTGAAGTAGCTCATCATGTCAAATGTAATAACGGAAATTAACTAAACATAATCTAATCTTTGGTATAATTTTCCTTTAAATAGGTAGCTTAATACTAACATATTAAATAATTGCCTCAACTTAACTAAGTTTAAACCCATTTGAAATTGAAATAACTTAACTGATATGAAAGAATTAACATAAAATAACCTAAAACATCTACTGCAAGTTTAGCACCTATTCATAAATTTAGTTAAAATCCTTACTTCCTACACTACCTTCCCATGTATTAGTTAATGAAATTAGTACCACGTTACCCGAGTTATTTTTACTTGTGACATAATTTTAACTAATGATAAATTAATATTTACCCTACTTACTTTTAATAGCATTTACCTTGATAGACTCAATTAACTACTATAATTACACCTACTATTTGTAATACAACTGTAAATAAATAAATAACTTACACATTATGAGTCTAGATCGCACTCGTTGTTAGTACAACACTACGTAATCAATACATTAATAATCGGTGGGTCTCAATTAATTCTAATTTTAAAGCCTATTTCAATAATTCATTCTTAATGCAATCCTAATTACTAATAAGTATATCGACAGTAACAATGTAAAACCGCGTAAGTTGAAAAATTTCGTTTTATTTTTCAACTTACGCGGTTTTACATTGTTACTGTCGAAATATTATCTTTGGTTGACAGCTTGAAAGAAAGTAAAATTAACTAGGTACTATTACAACCCAAACCTTCAGATTTTGCGCAGACTGAATACCTATTTGGAGGATAATGGCATTTAGCATGAACAGCAATTTGGATTCCGCAAGGGTAAGAGTACAGCTTCTGCAGCGTGCTCTTTGATAATGCAGGTGCTTCAATCCCTGGAGAATCATCAGTGCACCTCACTCCAGCTCTACGATCTCTCAAAGGCTTTTGATTCTGTGCCTCATGATTTGCTTATCAGGAAGCTACGCCACTATGGGTTTGGAGATCTGGCTCTGTCTTTCTTTGGGAGTTTTCTGCGAGGCTGGAAACAGGTGGTTATTTTCAATGGCGTCGAGTCCTTAGCAGTTGATATTCCATGTGGAGTGAAGCAAGGCTCAGTACTTGGTCCAAGTCTTTTCTTGATTTTCATTAATGATTTGGTTCACCAGTTCCACAACAAAAGGATATTCCTTTTCGCCGATGATGTCACCGCTCTTTCAGCAGGACCTTGCCAGTCAGCTCTAAATTGTGACCAGGAAAATATGAATATGGTTATTGAGGGTTGGTGTTCCGCTAATGGTTTGACGTTAAACACCAGTAAAAAGCAGAGTATTACTTTCCGCCTCAATCAACGACTTCAAGAGGAGGTGAACTTTCTTGGTCTCACCATTGATAATGGGCTGTCATGGAGGTCACACATTGATAATCTTATGCTAAAATTAGCCTCTTGCAACTTCATGCTGCACCGTTTGGCTGGCTCTGTGTCACGGGATGTCCTTCGGACTGTATATTTTGCCTGCTTTGCGAGCAGGGTTTCATATGGAATTTTGGTATGGGGCAATTCGTGTCATGCGGGTGAGGTCTTCAGTCAACAGAAGAGGGCTGTCAGAACTATTTGCGGGCTATCCTGGAGTTGCCGTGGAAGCTTTCGCACCCTGGGAATCCTCACTGTTCCAGCCCTTTATGTCCTGAGCTGTCTTCAATTCATAAGAAATAATCTGGGTCAAATGGAACGGCGGCGTGACCTGCACACCTATGATACCAGGAAGAGAGAAGACTTATTTCTTCCAGTTTCACGTCTCAGTGTGACGAGGGATACGAGTCCTTTGCAGTCGGGGCCAAATTTTTTAACCACCTTCCCAACAAGCTGCGTTCTCTTCCTGAAAAGAAGCTCATGGCTACTATCAGGGAGAAGCTGCTGAATGCAGAACTTTACACTGTGACGGACTTCTTTCAGGAGGGCTTTGGTCCTTGATATTTTGTTTTTGACGGGCGTTTTTTTGCCTCTTTTTTATATTTTTCCGAACCTTAGTTTCAGGTTGTTTAAATTTTATTTAAATGTTATTTACATGTTGACAATTGTATTGCCGATCCGGCCTTCACAAATAAATAAATAAAATAAATTTTGAATGGTAAGGCTTTTTTTACCCAGCATGTACGGAACAACTCCGTATATCAACTGATCTTGATCGATTATCGAGAATATTTTCTATGAATTCGGAATAATTGTAGACGTGTAAGGAGGAGCCGAAGGGTGAATAGTTACTAACAAATGGACGGGAATTAGAAGAAAAGAACCAACGAAAACTATCGAATTGAGCTAACATCAGGTCTAGACAGTCTACTTCAAGCGAAAAGAAAGTATGAAACCATCGTTATAATAAAGTTTGTCACCAGAATTTAGGATTTAAAAAATCGTTGAATACAAATCCCTCACAACTTTTCCAGGATAGAAAACACTATCTTCATATGGAATTTGTTTTCACGTTTCTTCTATTATCCCATGAAAGCCGGAATATTTCTCATCTCAGTAGATCTGAATTGACCCAAAGTGAAAAATACAAGTTCGCTGGATGTTGAACTTCAAAACTGGACTTGAAAAATGCGCAGATTGGTGAAGGAATCGCAAAAATTCGGTAGTGCAAATTAAAATGCACGATTTTTGACGGGATGCGTCAATTTTCTCTCCTCTGTGGATTTCGATGGATGTAAATTGAAAGAAATGACGCATAATATTCAACCAGGCTTGCAAGAAACAAAAACCAACTCATTTGCTGTCTAGCGATTTCATATTCTTCAGAAAGAAACAAACTACTGAAATCTTATCGAAATGACACATAATTCATTTAGGCTTCAGAAGAAAAGTAAATTCCATAAATTTATTGTAAAAGAATCGCAAAATTTGCGATGTGAAATGACTGGAATACGCGTCGTAACCAGGTTTTAGGGGTAGTTCTACTTCAAAATATCCTACTCAATTCAAATATTCTACTCCAAATGAATAAAAACAAAAGTAATATTTAAAAAAATCAGAATTTTTGGATCTTGTTTTAACTAAGTTTACATTTCTCGCTCATCCAAAATGACCACTTTGCTAGGCAAAGTAGGTGTCTTTGGGACAAACTATAATCACAGAGGGTTAAAAATAGTTCACTCCAAATTATTCAGAATGAAAATGATGAAAAATTAAAAAATTTCGATCTTGTTTTGAGTGTTTTTGTTTCTCGCTAATCCAAAATCACCACGTTTCTAGGCTAAATAGGTGTCTGTGGGACACACTATAATGTCGTCCAATTATAGAACCGTTTGATTGAAAAATGTTTTCGCAATTTGGGAGGAGTGAGTTGTAAACTTATACTTAATCGGTGGGATTTCCTAAATTAGTTTAATAATCACAGCCTCGTGACATTCCACTACAATTAGAACTTATTCGAAATGTAAAAGGAAATATCCACATAACAATTATTTTGGTATATCTTCTTACCGAAACGCCATCCTCCTGTTTCATATCCAAAAAACTCTGCTCTAACAGACCTATAGTGCAATATTAAGCCAATAAACTGGAAAGATATTTCAATGGGTTTAAAAGGTCTAAAATGTATGTTGGAATAAATTGAGGAACTGAATCATGAATGGAGTTCGTGATAATGCAAGATAATGGGCCGTATTCACAAAACGCACTTAGTGGGGCTTTTCACTAAGTGAAGCCTGAAATCTCCACTTAGAGCCGTACTTTAGAGAAAACGCTATTCACAAAACGAACTTTAGAAGAAGCGTCACTTCAGCTCCACTTTACCGAAGCTGAACTTTCTTCAAGTTACACTCTCCGGGTGAGTTTGGCTCCTACCACACTTTACTGGCCCTTAGTACAGCTTTTGACAAGAAGTGCGTCTATTTTGCTTGCTTCGACAGCCGTTTTACGAAGTTTTTCCGCTCGGATTTAAATGGAAAACGACTACATGGAATATTCGCAGTATCTACGGAAAGGAGAGGTGTACAAATTGTGCCAAGAATGCGAAGAGAAAGCGAAAATGTATTCGAGTGTTGGTCAGAAGACCTTCCGCACACGTTACAGGTAAACAATTTCCTACTTTTCCTTTTTACAGCTACCTTTGAGCACGAATAATTGTGCTCAGTTCATTTTAATTTGAGGACATTATTGTTCAAGTGTCCAAAATGTAGTCAGATTTATGTGAGTTCTATTTCAAAGAACCAGTAGGTAAGCCCAAATTAACCTTTCATGTCGGCCTTTCCTCAGTTTTCCATCTGACTTTTGAAGACTTTCTGGTCTTCAAATTAGTCCGACCCGGACAATCGTTTGTTGATCACCAACCGGTTATCAATATTATCACTGAATATTCCCATTGGTCAATAGGAGCGAGTTGCCCTAAGGGTCACCCTTTCGGAAGTTCAACTTCCTTATCAGTTGAACTTAAAGCTGACCTAAGAGCAGCTACACTAAAAACGATTGTGAATAGCGATTTCTCCTCAAGTTTCACTTTGGCCTGAAGTATCACTTTCGGAAGTGCGACTTCAAGTTTCACTTTGGCGATTTTTGTGAATACGTGCCTAAGATCAGTAGGTATCCTTGGGAGATGGATCTCTACTTGGTGATTCCATCATGTAGAAGAGATAATTTATGATGGTTATAAATGAGGTGGATAGTGGGTGGTACTAGATACACCAAAATACCCAAGAATGATTAAATGCTACAAGTTATGAACTATCTATATGAATAAATATACCTACTCTACTAATTTATAAATATTGAAGTACCTACTTAATAGCTCAAAACTAATCGAGTAGAGGTAAGTTGTCTTGGCAATCACAATTTTACCTATTGCGTTGTCCATTGCACGAATGCATTTAAAAGCAGAATTTTCATGGATGATTGGTAAGTTTTTATCTTTGATGGTAGTTCGGACGGAGTAATAGGTTGTACAGTTGTCAGTCCGTATGGTAGGGCAATCCTTACCTAGCAGGTAGGTAGCATTTTGAGCTGTAGAGGTCGTAAATAAACGTTGTCATGTCAGTATTGGTGTCCTTTTTGGTTTATTATTTTCAATAATGAACCTTTGGAATCGACCAAGAAAAAAAAATTTTAACACCCCCTCAAAATTTGATGGTTTACGTTTCAAGGTACGTAGAATCCAAAAATCGAATAAAAATTTGGCCGTCCGTCCGCCGTACGCGGCACTTTTGCCACTTAGCATTGACCGATTTTGATGAAATTTGGTATGTAGGCTCCATTTGGGGTCTAGTTGTGCCCCGAAGCTTTTGGTTGATGTAGGTCACTTCTAAGGGTTCCAAAATCAATTTTGAAATTTTGAAAACGCCCTAACTCAAAAAATTTCGATATAAAGGTATTGTTTTTCCTTCAATTTAAGATTTTATAGAATTTTTAAAATTTTTTGAGACCACGCGGAGCTCTGTAGGACAAACCGTTCGCTCCCTACGAAAATTTAAGGGTTTATATTGAAATATATATTTATAAAAATTAAAACACGAGTGTGAATCGCAAAAGAGGCCTAATCTCCGTTCAAATTGGAGCTGCCCGAAATGCAATCGATGGTTGGTAATTTTTATTTTTTTTTTGAATTTATTTTTTATTTTTTTTTTATTTTATTTTTATTTTTTATTTTTTATTTTTTTCTTCATATTGGATGGTTGGTGATTTTGTAGACGAAAAGAAATTTTTGTATAGAAAAATAATAAACCATTGTGTAATAATTTGCAGCGTTTTTTTGAAATGAGGGAACAATATTCCTTCCACGACGTGTGGTAAGTATCGTATTGTCGGTGTCAAAATATATCGTGGTGGACTGTACTACTAAACATATTGAATTGTTGGTCGTGTCATTAAAGTTGGTACGTATGTTTCTGTAGAATAGTGAAGCAGTTTTGTAAGTTATTTCTATAACTGTATAACAACCAATCTTATTCAATTTCAATGATTACGTTTCCAGTTCAGTTATTATATTCCGATTCCGATATCACGTCAGTTTCAGTTATTAAGTCAGAATAGTACGAATAAGGCTGTCAGTTCTAGTGGTGAAAGTCGTAGACAGGTTTTTGGTCTTATCGTAACGGTACGACTTATTATTACCGATTGATCTATGGGCTGATCCCAGGACCATCAGCCTAATGAGTCACGCCCTCAAGATTTTATTGCGTGTGCTTCACTACCGGTTGTGGAGGAAAGTTGAGGCCGAGATTGGCGATACGCAGTTTGTTTTCCGCAGTGCATTTGGAACAAGGGAAGCTTTATTTGCCCTGCAGGTTCTCGTCCAAAAGTGTCTCGACCAGCAATGCTCTGTGTATGCCTGTTTTGTAGATTTTGAGAAGGCATTTGATAATGTGCGGCATGAGAAGCTTGATCGTATTCTGCAGGAGGTCGGTCTGGATTTCAAGGACGTGAGGTTGATGAGAAACCTATATTGGAACCAGACGGCGCAAGTTCGAGTAGATGGCGCTCTCTCTGAACAGGTGACAGTTGCAAAGGGGGTCAGACAGGGCTGCACAATGTCACCGTTACTCTTTAACATCTATTCGGAGCAGGTATTTAAAGAAGCCCTAGACGACTGTGATATAGGGGTCCAAGGCAATGGTTTACCTGTTTCGAATTTGAGATACGCAGATGACACGGTACTGCTGGCTCACACTGAATCGGAGCTCCAGGTCCTCTTGGACAAAGTTGCAATGTCTTGCAGGAACTATGGCCTGGCCATCAACATTGCCAAAACTAAAGCGATGGTCATATCAAAGAGGGACAACGATGGTGTGAGGTTGGTTTGTGACGGGCGAGTAATCGAGCAGGTGTCGAGATTCAAGTACCTAGGCCAGTGGGTTTCGGAGACTTGGTCGTTGGAGGGAGAGTTGCGGTGTCGGATCGAGGTAGCACGATCAGCATTCAACAACATGCGAAGCGTTTTGTGCCGCCGGGATTTGAGTTTTCCTCTACGCTGGCGAGTTGTAAAATGCTATATATGGTCCATACTCCTCTACGGCGTGGAGACCTGGACGTTAAAAGCCAAGGATATGAACCGGCTGGAGGCTTTTGAAATGTGGCTGATCCGACGCATGCTGAGGATCCCGTGGACTGCCAGGCTCCGGAACGCCTACATTCTGCAGGAAAACTCCCTGACACGTGAGCTGCTGATAACCATAAAGAAACGAAAAGTTGCATACTTGGGGCACGTTATGCGGGGTCCTAAGTATAGCCTATTGCAGACGATTATGATGGGAAAGATCAGCGGACGTCGGGGAGTAGGCAGAAAGCGAGCATCTTGGTTGTCTAACATTCGCAGCTGGACGGGGATAAACCGAGCAGCCGATCTTTTTCATCTGGCGCAAGATCGCGAACGGTTTGCAGAAATGATCGCCAACCTTCAGTGATGGAGATGGCACTACAAGAAGAAGAAGATCTATGGGCTACGGAAACATGTAGTGTTTTCATCAAGTATCAGTGTATTTAGGGTAGTTTGTGCCTATTGTACGTTGGAGCCTGATTGCCTGTAATAGTCACTTGTCAGTAAAAAAACCTTAGTTGTCAGTTCTTTTCAATTGTGTTGTCGGTCGTAGGTCTTTAAAAAGTGTCCAATAGTTAGCACGTCGGTCAGTTCCTCTGCCTTACCAGGCCCCGATGAAAACTTGCATGAGAGTTACAGAATAAAGGAGAGCAAAATATATACCTATAATTTACTGTATGCTATTCTAGTATTGGTCTGTAAGTACGTTTTTTTTCGTATGAAATAACTTACTTTGAGCCATTTTCGTACAATCGGCTTCTACCAGGCATTTCAGTGTGCCAACATCACACTACTTTTGTGCATCAGCTTATCATGGTAGGTATAAATGTTACAGCAGGTATGGAGTTGCACCGATAGAAGGTCAAAATAAGGAAAAGAGTCGAGTTTTGTAAGTCTTGCTAATGTGGTATCAGTAACGTAGTTTGTCACATTTAGCTCTACCTATGGATAGATCATAATTGTGGAAGCTTGCTGAACTGTTTTTGTTTTAATATCAGAATTATAACAGGAACTTAGTGCAGTAGTGAGGTGATCTGTAAGAGTATGAAAATAATAACGATAGGTGGAGTCAGTGAGTTACGTTCATACGGCACGTACGTCTTTTGGGATTCAGTTTGTTACGTCAAGTACGTTCCTATACCTTTGATATGATTGTCGGTTGTTGTCGTCAAGAGTAAGTAAACGAGAAACGAAGTAAATTAACCCATTTCAAGCCAAGGGTAGAAATAACTGAATAATGAGGAGAGAAGGATGACTGTGTTACAGAATGCCAGCCGAAATAAAGCATTATTTGTTCCCCAATCGAGAGCAAAATACTCTATATTTTATGAAATTTACTTTTTAATGAGATTTGAGAGGCCTCAGTTATCCAAATCGATATGATTTATCCAGTTCACTGTTTTGGTGGAATGTAAAAGTCTATTTATGGACCGGAATATGTTTCAACTCATGACCCAGAACCTCGTCTCACTCGTCCAGAATCGAATTTGAGCCACCATACACATGCCTTCGGCCAAGAGGCCTCCTTTTCAAAAAATTTCCAAGATTGCATTGAGCTCCCGATCATCAAAGAAAACTTTAGTAACAGCATGATCGAAAAAAAATTCTCCTGCAAAAATTCACCACTATTTTCAATATTTAAAAAATCATAAATGTGAATGCAAAAACGCATCAGTGGCCGGAAATGGGTTAACAAAGTTGGATCAAGTATAACAAATAAAACGGTAGACCTGACCAACGTTTACGAAACGTAGAGGAGTGACTTCTGAGTAATCTTCATGTAGTGGCCTGTAGTGTTTGTAATTATTACAAAGTTTACATTTTGAGGAAGTATAAGTCCAGTTAGGTTCTAACAGTACTTACATATCGGTAAGTAAATGCCTTCGTAACAAATAATCACGATGACGTTCAATTAACCCATTTCAGGCCAATGATGCGTTTTCGCATAGTAATAATTATGAATTTTTTAAGAATTGAAAATATTGGAAAATCGTTGATCATTTTGCTTCCGAGTCTACCAAGGTAGCGGAAGCTTTGTTTTCACTTTTCAAGGATGAAAAAAAAGTGTTCTCCAAAATCAAAATTTTCACTCGCGTTTTGCGTTTTAGAACTTTCTGAACAATTTTGGTTCCGTGTCTGTCTGTGTGTCTGTCATGAATTCCTTGTAACGCGCATAACTATACGAAGTTATTGTCCGATTTCGATGAAATTTTCAGGGATTGTGCGGGTTGGTGTGTAGACGGTCCCCTATGAAAATCATCATCCCCGGACTGATAGAAGCGACTGCGCATGCGCAAACGTGAATTCCTTGTAACAGCAATAACTTCAACTGTCCCCCAGGGGTCGCGGGTTCGAATCCCAGCCGAGGCTAAATATTTTTTTTGATCCAATCACATACATCTACTCACTTAATTTTTCATCCGAATTTGATGAAATTTTCTAGGATTGTCTTCTAGGTTGATTCTGGATTGGTGTTTTGAGATTAACTACATGCATCGGATCATCTATATAATCGGGTCATGGATACGAGGAAGCTATGTGCCACTCCCACTTGGCAGACTTTTTTTCTTGTTTACACTGTTCCTAAACTGCTCAAAAAAATTTGCTCCAACGTTCAGGATCTCATTGCGAATTTGGAGAATTTTTCGAAAAGCAGGCATTTTTGATGGTCTGGAGGAGTTTATCTGCACACAAGAGTGTTACAAAGGGTTCCATGTCAAGTGATCCTGCTTTCGGCCAACGATGCTTTATCGGATCGTTCGTTATCTTTTCTTTTGATATTTATTGAAAAAATTGTGAGCTTCATTTCATGTTCATACATTCTTGAATATAATGTTTTTACATAAAAATTTCAACTTTTAAATTTATTTTAATTTAATTTATTTCCCTTCGCCGGAAATGGGTTAAGATAGTTGAGTACTGTGGCCTGTAGATAAGTCTGTAAAGGTTTATGCTTTGAAACAAACAATAAATCGTTCGAGGTATTTTTATAAGGTCAGTGTTTCGAACGGTTTTTCGAGTTTGTCATACCTTACCTGTGTCATGCAGTTAGTTATAGTCGGTTTGGTTGGTGGTTAGTCTGTCGTTGGTTTTATGTGGTTTATGGTTGTTCAAACGTATGGACATATGGTCTGACAGTCATTTCCAGTCTAAAGTATTTCTGTTCGACAATAGTCTAATGACGGTGGTAGGTAAATCGTTTGGTGTTTTAAAACCTAAACCTAGTCAGAGAGTAAACTTACTATAAAATGAAAACGGAGACAGGTAGAACGTGGTATATTTCTACAAAAGTAATGAGTTACAAAGTTGAATCGATTTCGATAGTTAGGTAGGTCATCAGAAGTAATAAACCTTCTAAACTACCACTTCCCATAAACTATGTTCTCTTTGTCAGAATCGACAGATCGTTAGTTAGAAAACTAGCAGTAATTATTGTATCAACTGGCTCCAAACCACACCACAGAAAGTATTAAGAGTCAGTTTTGTATGATTGTCATGTACATTGCTCGTCAGTTTTCTTCAGTTTCAGTTCAGTAATCGTCCGTGAACAGTTCGTTTCAGTAATCAGTGGTACGTTCGTCGGTTCTTCGTCGGTAGTTCGTCAACTTCTCGTGGTGTGGGAAGTACGTAGGTACGGAGGAAGTCGGCTGTACTGCATCTAATTTCGTGAAATATATTATAGGAGGGCCAGAAAGTCGAAGGAGGCAGCTATTGAACTTTTTTATAGTTTGTGTTGGAAATATGCAACAGTAAAGTAAAAGTGTCAGTTCGTGTGATTGCATAAAGATAGATATTATTCTGGTCAGAACAGTTTCTTATGGTCAGGTGTGTCGTAGTAAGACAGCATGTTCTATTTAGCTTGCAGTGGTCAGGTATGATGTCGTACTAAGGCGGTATGTTGTAAGCAGCATGGTATGGTCAGGTATGATATCGTAGTAAGACAGTATGTTCTACACAGATTGTTATGGTCAGATATGATGTCGCAGTAGGACAGTATGTTCTACACAGCTTATAATGGTCAGGTAGTAGTAGTAGTAGTAAGGCAGCTATAACATGCTGATTGTTATAAGCAGCTTGCTTTGGTCGGGAATGAAGTCGTAGTAAGGCAGTATGTTGTAAACAGCTTGTTATGATCAGAAATTATGTCGTAGTAAGGCAGCATGTTATAAGCAGTATGCAATAGTCAGGTATGAAGTCGTAGTAAGGCAGTATGTTGTAAGCAGAATATTATGGTCAGGTATGATGACGCAGTAAGGCAGTTTGTTGTAAGCAGCTTACTATGGCCAGGTATGATGTAGTACGGCAGTATGTTCTATATAGCTTGCTATGGTCAGCTATAATGTCGCAGTTAAGCAGTATGTTCTAAAGAGATTGTTGTGGTCAATAATGATATCGTAGTATGGCAGTTTGTTGTTAACAGTTTGCTACGGTCAGAAATTATGTAGTCGTAAGACAGTATGATGTAAGCAAGTTGCTATGGTCAGGTAGAATGACGTAGTAACACAGTATCTTCTAAACAGCTTGCTATGGTCAGGTATAATGTCGCAGTTAAGCAGTATGTTCTAAAGAGCTTGTGGTGGTCAGGAATGATGTCGTAGTAAGACAGTATGTTGTAAACAGCTTTCTATGGTCAGGAATGATGTCGCAGAAAGACAGCATGTTCTTTCAGCAACGGCTTGCGCTGGCCAGGTATAAAGTAGCATGGCAGTATGTTCTATTTAGCTTGTTATAGTCAGGTACAAAGTCAGAGTAAGACAGTATGTTCTGAACAGCTTGCTACGGTCAGGTATAATGTCGTAGTAAGACAGTATTTTGTAAGCTGCTTGCTATGGTCAGGTATGAAGTCGTAGTAAGGCAGTAAGTTGTAAGCAGCTTGCTATGGTCAGGTATGAAGTCGTAGTAAGGCAGTAAGTTGTAAGCAGCTTGCTATGGTCATTTATGAAGTCGTAGTAAGGCTGGAATGTTGGAAGCAGCTTGCTTTGGTCAGGTATGAAGTCGTAGTAAGGCAGTAACAACTTGCTATGGCCAGGTATGATGTCCTAGCAAGGCAGTATGTTGTTAACGGTTTGCTATGGTCAGTTATGAAATCGTAGTAATGCAGTAAGTTGTAAGCAGCTTGTATGGCCGGGTATGATATCGTAGTAAGGCAGTAAGTTGTAAGCAGCATGCTACAGTTACGTATGAAGTCGTAGTAAGGCAGTATGTTGTAAAATGCTTGTGATGGTCAGAAATTATGTCGTAGTGAGGAAGTAAGTTCAAAACAGCTTGCTATGGTCAGGAACGAAGTTGTAGTAAGGCAGTATTTTGTTAACAGTTTCCTATGGACACAAATGATCTAGTAGTGAGACAGTATGTTCTAAACAACATGTTATGGTCAATTATGATGTCGGAGTAAGGCAGTATGTTCTAAACAGCTTGCTATGGTCAGGTACAATGTCGTGGTAAGGCAGTATGTTTAATGAGCTTCTTCTGGTCAGGTATGATGTCGTAGTAAGGCTGTATGTTGGAAGCAGCTTGCTATGGTCAATTATGATGTCGGAGTAAGGCAGTAAGTTGTAAGCAGCTTGCGCTGGCCAGGTATGAAGTAGTAGGGCAGTATGTTCTATTTAGCTTGTTATAGTCAGGTACAAAGTCAGAGTAAGGCAGTAAGTATATTCTAAACAGCTTGCTATGGTCAGGAATAGTGTCGTAGTAAGGCAGTATGTTTTATGAGCTTCTTCTGGCCAGGTATGATGTCGTAGCAAGGCAGTATGTTTATAACAGTTTGCCATGGTCAGAAATGATGTAGTAGTAGACAGTATGTTGTAAGCAGCCTGCTATGGTCAGGTATGATGTTGTAGTAAGACAGTATTTTGTAAGCTGCTTGCTATGGTCAGGTATGGTGTCGTAGTAAGGCAGTATGTTGTAAACAAATTGCTATGGTCAGGTATGATGTCGTTGTAAGACCGTAAGTTGTTAGCAGCTTGTTTTGGTCAGGTATGAAGTTGTAGTAAGGCAGTAAGTTGAAAGCAGCTTTCTATGGTCAGGTATGAACTCGTAGTAAGGCAGTATGTTGTAAAATGCTTGTGAGGGTCAGAAATTATGTCGTAGTAAGGAAGTAAGTTCTAAACAGCTTGCTATGGTCAGGAACGAAGTCGTGGTAAGGCAGTATTTTGTTAACAGTTTCCTATGGACACAAATGATCTCGTAGTGAGACAGTATGTTCTAAACAACATGTCATAGTCAGGTATGATGTCGGAGTAAGGCAGTAAGTCGTAAGCAGCTAGCTATGGTCAGGTAGAATGTCGTAGTAACACAGTATGTTGTAAACAGCTTTCTATGATCAGGTATGATGTCGCAGAAAGACAGTATGTTCTAAACGGCTTGCGCTGGCCAGGTATGAAGTAGTAGGGCAGTATGTTCTATTTAGCTTGTTATAGTCAGGTAAGTATATTCTAAACAGCTTGCTATGGTCAGGTATAATGTCGTAGTAAGACAGTAAGTTGTAAGCAGCTTGCTATGGTTAGTTATGAAGTCGTAGTAAGGCTGTATGTTGGAAGCAGCTTGCTATGGCCAGGTATGATATCGTAGTAAGGCAGTAAGTTGTAAGCAGCTTGCCATGGTTAGTTATGAAGTCGTAGTAAGGCTGTATGTTGGAAGTAGCTTGCTATGGCCAGGTATGATATCGTAGTAAGGCAGTAAGTTGTAAGCAGCTTGCTATGGTTAGTTATGAAGTCGTAGTAAGGCTGTATGTTGGAAGCAGCTTGCTTTGGTCAGGTATGAGGTCGTAGTAAGGCAGTAAGTTGTAAGCAGCTTGCTACGGTCAGTTATGAAGTCGTAGTAAGGCAGTAAGTTGTAAGCAGCTTGCTATGGTTAGTTATGAAGTCGTAGTAAGGCTGTATGTTGGAAGCAGCTTGCTTTGGTCAGATATGAAGTCGTAGTAAGGCAGTAAGTTGTAAGCAGCTTGCTACGGTCAGTTATGAAGTCGTAGTAAGGCAGAAAGTTGTAAACAGCTTGCTATGGCCAGGTATGAAATCGTATTAATGCAGTAAGTTGTAAGCAGCTTTCTATGGTCAGGTATGATGCTGTAGTAAGACAGTATTTTGTAAGCCGATGCTATGGTCAGGTATGATGTCGTAGTAAGGCAGTATGTAGTAAGCTGCTTGCTATGGTCAGGTATGATGTCGTTGTAAGACCGTAAGTTGTTAGCAGGTTGCTATGGTCAGAAATGATGTAGTAGTAGACAGTATGTTGTGAGCAGCTTGCTATGGTTAGTTATGAAGTCGTAGTAAGGCTGTTTGTTGGAAGCAGCTTGTTATGGCCAGGTATGATATCGTAGTAAGGCAGTAAGTTGTAAGCAGCTTGCTACGGTCAGTTATGAAGTCGTAGTAAGGCTGTATGTTGGAAGTAGCTTGCTATGGCCAGGTATGATATCGAAGTAAGGCAGTAAGTTGTAAGCAGCTTGCTATGGTTAGTTATGAAGTCGTAGTAAGGCTGTATGTTGTAAGCAGCTTGCTATGGTCAGGTAGATTGTCGTAGTAAGGCAGTATGTTTTATGAGCTTCGTCTGGCCAGGTATGATGTTGTAGCAAGGCAGTATGTTTATAACAGTTTGCCATGGTCAGAAATGATGTTGTAGTAGGTAGACAGTAATATGTAAGCTGCTTGATATGGTCAGGTATGATGTCGTAGTAAGGCAGTATGTTATAAACGAATTGCTATGGTCAAGTATGATGTCGTTGTAAGACCGTAAGTTGTTAGCAGGTTGCTAAGGCCAGGTATGATATCGTAGTAAGGCAGTAAGTTGTAAACAGCTTGCTGTGGTTATTTATGAAGTCTTAGTAATCCAGTATATTGTAAAAAGCTTGCTGTGGCCACGTATGAAGTCGTAGTAAGGCTGTATGTTGTAAGCAGCTTGCTAAGGTCAGGTATGAAATCGTAGTAAGACAGTATTTTCTACACAGATTGATATGGTCAGATATGATGTCGCAGTAGGACAGTATGTTCAAAAAGAGCTTATAATGGTCAGTTATGATATCGTAGTAAGGCAGCATGTTGTAAGCAGCATGCTTTAGTCAGGTAAGAAGTCGTAGTAAAGCAGTATGTTGTAAAATGCTTTCTATGGTCAGGTATAATATCGCAAGAAGACCGTATGTTCTAAACGGCTTGCGCTGGCCAGCTATGATGCCGAAGCAAGGCTTATGTTGTTAACTGTTTGGTATTGTCAGAAATTATGTTTTAGTAAGACTGTATTTTGTAAGCTGCTTGCTATGGTCAGGTATGAAGTCGTAGCAAGGCTGTATGTTGTAAACAGTTTGCTTTGGTCAGGTATGATGTCGTAGTAAGGCTGTATGTTGGAAGCAGCTTGCTATGGTCAGTTATGAAGTCGTAGTAAGGCAGTAAGTTGTAAGGAGCTTGCTATGGTCAGGTATGAAGTCGTAGTAAGGCTGTATGTTGGTATCAGCTTGCTTTGGTCGGGAATGAAGTCGTAGTAAGGCAGTATTTTGTAAGCTGCTTGCTATGGTCAGGTATGAAGTCGTAGTAAGGCTGTATGTTGGTATCAGCTTGGTTTGGTCGGGAATGAAGTCGTAGTATGGCAGTATTTTGTAAGCTGCTTGCTATGGTCAGGTATGAAGTCGTAGTAAGGCTGTATGTTGGAAGCAGGTTGCTTTGGTCAGGTATGAAGTCGTAGTAAGGCTGTATTTTGTAAGCTGCTTGCTATGGTCAGGTATGAAGTCGCAGTAAGGCTGTATGTTGGAAGCTGCCTGCTATGGTCAGGTATGAAGTCGTAGTAAGGCTGTAGGTTGGAAGCGGCTTGCTTTGGTCGGGAGTGAAGTCGTACTAAGGCAGTGTTTTGTAAGCTGCTCGCTATGGTCAGGTATGAAGTCGCAGTAAGGCTGTATGTTGGAAGCTGCCTGCTATGGTCAGGTATGAAGTCGTAGTAAGGCAGTATGTTGGAAGCTGCCTGCTATGGTCAGGTATGAAGTCGTAGTAAGGCTGTATGTTGGAAGCTGCCTGCTATGGTCAGGTATGAAGTCGTAGTAAGGCAGTATGTTGGAAGCTGCCTGCTATGGTCAGGTATGAAGTCGTAGTAAGGCTGTAGGTTGGAAGCGGCTTGCTTTGGTCGGGAGTGAAGTCGTACTAAGGCAGTGTTTTGTAAGCTGCTCGCTATGGTCAGGTATGAAGTTGTTGTAAGTCAGTATGCTCAAAACAGCTTCTTCTGGCCAGGTATGATGCCGAAGCAAGGCTTATGATGTTAACTGTTTGGTATTGTCAGAAATGATGTTTTAGTAAGACAGTATGTTGGAAGCAGCTTGCTATGGTCAGGTATGAAGTCGTAGTAAGGCAGTAAGTTGTAAGGAGCTTGCTTTGGTCGGGAATGAAGTCGTAGTAAGGCAGTATTTTGTAAGCTGCTTGATATGGTCAGGTATGAAGTCGTAGTAAGGCAGTAAGTTGTAAGGAGCTTGCTATGGTCGGGAATGAAGTTGTAGTAAGGCAGTATTTTGTAAGCTGCTTGCTATGGTCAGGTATGAAGTCGTAGTAAGGCTGTATGTTGGTATCAGCTTGCTTTGGTCGGGAATGAAGTCGTAGTAAGGCTGTATGTTGGAAGCTGCCTGCTATGGTCAGGTATGAAGTCGCAGTAAGGCTGTATGTTGGAAGCAGGTTGCTTTGGTAGGGAATGAATTCGTAATAAGGCAGTATGTTGTAAGCTGCTTGCTATGGTCAGGTATGAAGTCGTAGTAAGGCTGTATGTTGGAAGCAGCTTGCTTTGGTAGGGAATGAAGTCGTAGTAAGGCAGTATTTTGTAAGCTGCTTGCTATGGTCAGTTATGAAGTCTTAGTAACGCAGTAAGTTGTAAGCAGCTTGCTATGGTCTGTTATAAAGTTGTTGTAAGGCAGTATGCTCTAAACAGCTTCTTCTGGCCAGGTATGATGCCGAAGCAAGGCTTATGTTGTTAACTGTTTGGTATGGTCAGTAATGATGTAGTAGTAGACAGTATGTTATAAGCAGCCTGCTATGGTCAGGTATGATGTCGTAGTAATCCAGTATGTTGTAAGCAGCTTTCTATGGTCAGAAATGATGTTTTAGTAAGACAGTATTTTGTAAGCTGCTTGGTATGGTCAGGTATGAAGTCGTAGTAAGGCTGTATGTTGGTATCAGCTTGCTTTGGTCGGGAATGAAGTCGTAGTGAGGCTGTATGTTGGAAGCTGCCTGCTATGGTCAGGTATGATGTCATAGTAAGGCTGTATGTTGGAAGCAGGTTGCTTTGGTCAGGTATGAAGTCGTAGTAAGGCTGTATTTTGTAAGCTGCTTGCTATGGTCAGGTAGTCGCAGTAAGGCTGTATGTTGGAAGGAGCTTGCTATGGTCAGGTATGAAGTCGTAGTAAGGCTGTATGTTGGAATCAGCTTGCTTAGGTCGGTTATGAAGTCGCAGTAAGGCTGTATGTTGGAAGCAGCTTGCTTTGGTCGGTTATGAAGTCGCAGTAAGGCTGTATGTTGGAAGCAGCTTGCTTTGGTCGGTTATGAAGTCGTAGTAAGGCTGTATGTTGGAAGCAGCTTGCTTTGGTCGGTTATGAAGTCGTAGTGTGGCACTAAGTTGTAAGCAGCTTGCTATGGTCAGTTATGAAATCGTAGTAAGGCAGTAAGTTTTAACAGCTTGCTATGGTCAGGTATGAAGTCGTAGTAAGGCTGTATGTTGGAAGCAGCTTGCTATGGGCAGGTATGAAGTCGTAGTAAGGCTGTATGTTGGAAGCAGCTTGCTTTGGTCGGTTATGAAGTCGTAGTGTGGCACTAAGTTGTAAGCAGCAGGCTAAGGTCAGTTATGAAGTTGTTGTAAGGCAGTATGTTCTAATCAGCTTCTTCTGGCCAGGTATGATGTCGTAGCAAGGCAGTATGTTGTTAACAGTTTGCCATGGTCAGAAATGATTTTGTAGTAGACAGTAATATGTAAGCTGCTTGCTATGGTCAGGTATAATTTCGTAGAAACACAGTTTGTTCTAAACAGATGTTATGGTCAGGTATGATGTCGCAGTAAGGCAGTATGTTGTAAGCAGCATGCTATGGTCAGTAATGGAGTTGTAGTCAGGCAGTAGGTTGTAAGCAGCTTGCTATGGTCATGTATGATGTCGTAGTAAGACAGTATGTTCAAAACAGCTTGTTATGGATAGTTATGATGTAGTATGGCAGTATGTTCTATTTAGCTTGCTAGAGTCAGGTATGATATCGTAGTAATGCAGTATGTTAAAACAGCTTGCTATGGAATGATGTCATAGTAAGACTGTATGTTCTAAATAACTTGCTTTGGTCAGGTATGATGTCATAGTCTTGTACAAGTTTTTAGCATGAAAATATGGCTTTATTCAGTAATCCTGAGTATGAGTTGTAGTATTATGTACGAATGCAGTTCTTTTTTTTTAAGTGTAGTAGGCAGTTGGTAAGTAACTCACTTAGTATCATAGGTATCCATCCAGTCAGTACCTCACCTACATTGAAAGTTTCGTCGAAGTACTCGTAATTAGCGGTCTCTTTGGTAGAAGCTGTCATCTTTGGTAAATACTGAAGGAGTGAAAATGCACGATTTCACATGCTTGCCAGTAACATAATACATGCTCGTTCATTGTTACTCCTTCAAACACTCTATAGCACTAATTGTAATTAAAGTCTGCACAACACATTTTTATTATTTTTTATTTTTGTTATTTAAAAAGTTATGTGGGAGGCTTGTTAGTCAGTAACTGTCAGTAACTAACTGTTAGTTTTAGTTCGTATAAAGTATTAATCAATCGCATCAGACATTTGTCAACCCGAACAGGTTAAAACTCCCTAAAATGTTGCGTCGCATCTCGGCGTACAATCCTGTCTGTCAAAACATGTCGAATTTATTCCTAAAACGGAATTTAAATAATAATTAACCACTCTATAAGAGTTTTGGGCCATCGTCAGTTAATGAAAGTACGTTTACATAAAGTCAGTTAAAATCGTTCACATCTTTTCTCAACCAAGTCTTGGAATTCCGATCGAGTCTTATAAGTAAGTGAGTATCGTCATTTTTGTGCAGTTCAGTTCTAAGTTTTCAGTGTAGTCACGTTACGATAAGCGTCGGTTTTTAGTCTACAAAAGTTGCCTTGCTAGAAATTTACTACTTACCTCTTCTCTTTAATCCCTGAGTATTTCCTTAAAAAACTAATCTTACGATGAAAAGTACTGCCTATGAAAATAATGAATAACTTACTAGGTAAATACAAAACAAATTAAAAAAACCAAAAACAAATTACAATCTTTAAAAAAATTATCTATAATAGAAAATTACCGGAAAAACCTGGGATTTCCGAGTAATAACTTACCCAGATAGATTTTGTGTTTAGAGCTGATCCACGGTTATGGTTAAGGTTTGTTCGGAGAAGCAGTCCTGAACGGTTCGGAGGAATCCAAGCGCCTCTATCCCCTCCCCTTTTCAGTTCCAGTTTGGTTCTGAACTGGTTCAGGACTGCTTCTCCGAACAGATCATTAGTAATCAGAAAAAACAAGATATATTGACATATAGCTTATTTGTTAAGAAATGATGAAAATTGTTTGTTGAATTTCTGGAAAGTTTATAATACTGTGATAAGACTGGGATAACCGCGTGAGTAGGTAGTTAGCTGAGATGAATCCACGGGGAAGGTATTGGATGGAGAGTAAATTCGAAGGCACCAGCCCAGCACCCCGGTTTTTGTCTGTTGGTTTGTCAGTTTGTTCAGGAAAGCCCCAAGTCATCAACGTCATTGCAAATGAATTATGATTGCGCATGAATCGCAATTTGTTATTCAGTTTTATTGAATAACAAATTTTGTTATTCAATAAAACTGAACATTGTGTTGTATCCACGAAAGCATGTTCTTATACGACAATAAAACTTCAAGTTTGCTTAAAATTAGTACCTACCTCAAAAGAGGAACACGCATCGGAATCTCCACCGAAATTGAAGAAAAATTGCCAATATGGCATACTTAAAATACCAGTGAGAATTTAACAACTCTTTGATACCATTATCAATTAGAAATTTCCTACCTTCAGGTTTGTTCTTCTTATTAATTTAAAAAAAAAGATCTTTTCTTAAAGGCTGATGGTTTTGATGTGACGGAGGGGGCACGCCATTAATAAGAAAAAAATCAAAAGTTAATGAGGGGGAGGGGGGGGGGAGAAAGTGAAGGGCAGTGCCTCTATAAAAAGCCCACTAGTTCAAGTACGAGCCAGGCAGTACGAGTCTGGTGACACCTCAAAGTACACCTACTGAGATGCCCAACTCGCGCAACTCCGTGGCACTTTTTCAGGTTGTAAGCAAGACAAGATTGCAGCTATCACCCAGATGTTGTTTGTTTTAGCTCCGACACCGCTTGCTAAGCCATTTCTATCATTCTCATCTTAGCAGGTCTGCTCCACGTCCAAGCTGCCATTGACAACCGGGACAAAAAACACTTGAAAATACCACCCTCCTCTCGAAAGTCTGCACAATCTAGGAAAATCAATTTGTCAACTTTCTAATCCTGAAAATTTCTCGTTCTCCGTTATGCGCCCAATTTTTACACAACTCTCGAACACATAAAAAATATAAACTTACCAGTAATATAATAAATAAATACAAATACGACTTAAATATGTCTAAACTTAACAAAAAATGCAATCCGAAATGTAATCATAACAACCTGATTTGGCCGAGAATATGACTTTGAAGTGATTTCCGAGTTCTATTGGAACAATAAGGCAAAGTCGTGTACATCTTGCATAAATATATAAAACCAATACAACCGATTATGTACAAATGTGGCGATCGAAATATCAAAATGGCAACAAAACGCCTCGAGGCACCAGACATAGCCAAAACTTTGAATTTATTGAAAAACGTAGAAACCTGAAATGAATTACCTGCCATCTAGATCAACGATGGACGATTACCGTATCGATCCTCCATTTTTGATTGCCGTCAACTCGTTATTCAGTCAATGGCGTTTTAAATATTTCCAGATTAGCAGCGTATTAGCCTATCATTTTAGTGATTGTGGATCTTTTGAGATTCCTTCTAATTGGTAGAAACTTTGTTTCAAACTTAGTTTCCTTGACGGAGGTATGTTCCTACATGGTAGTTCTTTTATACGTATTTACGACGTTATTGTGATCTCTAAGTTGAAGCTGAGTTAAGAAAGAATGAATGATGGTTGAATGAAAGATTGAAAATTGCCATCATTAAGATTTCTTGGTTTTCAGGGAACTCACAGTAAATACATCTATGGATGTGTTCGGGGCTGAGGAGCGAGATCGAGCAGGATAAACAGGCTAATCTTGATGATCTGAGGCATGGCTGGTGGATCAGGCTTCTATGAAGGTCAATCATTGACGGCGAGTGACTATTTGCAAGGCAGTGGCTCAATAATAATTACAAGCGAATGAGAACGATTTCGACGACGTAGGTCGTGTCTAAGGAATAAGGAATGTTTCGAGTTACGGTCATCCGGGGGTGAGATCAGGCCGGTGTGGCTGGTAAGGTGACCACAGGCTTATCTGTGGTTATGGTCGAATTTGGCGGCGGCTGCAGCATACTCTTGGTAGCCGCCAGGAGTTTCTGGGAGACGAGATGGGCGATCGTTGCTGACCTCTTCCACACAAACTCCCTCGTCCTGTCGTGGTCGTCTGGACTCTCCACGCGGACCTATAAAAGAATCAAACCATCACATCTTGTTGATGTATAAATAAGTGAGGTGACTGTATTACTTCCGTCGATAGTTAAACCATCCTCTCTCCCAAAAAAGGATGTTTTAAGGATGCCAGTTCGAATTGGCAGAAAAGATATCGAAAAATTGTGTTTTTATAAGCTTTCTAATGGAGCTAGGAAGTTCTAACCAAGCAAAGAAGACTTGCCAAGGCAAAATAGAGCATGCAGTTCCTGAGTTTTGCCCAGCTCTGACATTATCTGCTGGAGAAATTCTCATCAGCTCCACGCTGCACAGTACTGTGAGTTCATAGGTCAAGAGATCAAAAATCAATTTGTGGAGAGTTCTGTTAGGGAAGGTTGCTCTGATCATAGATTTCATACTACTTCATATTTCAAGGAAAGAAAATTGCGCAATAAATAATATTATGAAAAAGAAGATATTATGATATAAGAAGATTATGAAAACGCTGCAAATTATTACACAACGGTTTATTATTTTTATATAGATCACTCGTCTACAAAATCACCAACCACCCAATATAAAGAGAGAAAAAAAAAAAATCAAAAAAAAAAAAATCAAAAAAAAAATCAAAAAAAAAATCAAAAAATCAAAATCACAAACCATCGATCGCATTTCGGTCAGCTCTAATTTGAACGGAGATTAGGCCTCTTTTGCGATTCACACTCGTGTTTTGATTTATATATATATATATATTTCAATATAAACCCTTAAATTTTCGTAGGGAGCGAACGGTTTGTCCTACAGAGCTCCGCGTGGTCTCAAAAAATTCTAAAAATTCTATAGAATCATAAATTGAAGGAAAAACAATACCTTCATATCGAAATTTTTTGAGTTAGGGCGTTTTCAAAATTTCAAAATTGATTTTGGAACCCTTAGGAGTGACCGACATCAACCAAAAGCTTCGGGGCACAACTAGACCCCAAATGGAGCCTACATACCAAATTTCATCAAAATCGGTCAATGCTAAGTGGCAAAAGTGCCGCGTACGGCGTACGGCGTACGGCGTACGGCGTACGGCGTACGGCGGACGGACGGCCAAATTTTTATTCGATTTTTGGATTCTACGTACCTTGAAACGTAAACCATCAAATTTTGAGGGGGTGTTAGAATTTTTTTTTTCTTGGTCGATTCCAAAGGTTCATTATTGAAAATAATAAACCAAAATATTGAAATTTTAAATTCAAAACAAAAGTAACATTTCACTAATTTTACAAAAGTTTAGGTACCGAAACATAGGTAGATAATAATTAGATGTCTTTAGAAGTGCATTACACTGAATGATGAATCTAAATCGTCACTGTCATTAGCGCTGCTGATGCTGGAGAGAGCGCTTCCACAACTCAGTTCCATAGCGTTAGATGTGCTTGGTACAGCACTAGGCATCAGTTCTGTGGATGGTGGTCGTGTCGATGAAGTTATCCCTAATCAGATACTGGTTGATGACTTCATAATCTTTTCTGTTCTATTCTGTTAATATGAAAAATGCGAGGAAGTGTTTTTTTTTCCTCTCCACACTTTTCTGCGACTTTAATTTTTCAAAAAGCTTTCTATTAGGATTGAAAATTTCATAGAAAAAAAAAGTCGCGGTTAGTCGCGGCAAATTCCAACGGGATTGAGTCAAGGGATAGTGCCAGAAAACATTCATCAAGTGCTCCAATTCCTCATTCCTCCTCTTTTTGAGAAATTCACTATTTAATGTTAAGGTTTAAGAAGAAAAACGCTGCAAATTATTACACAATGGTTTATTATTTTTCTATATAATCGTCTATAAAGCCACCAACCATCCACCATGAAGAAAAACATCGATGGCATTTCGGTCAGCTTTAATTTGAACGGAGATTAGGCCTCTTTTGCGATTCACACTCGTGTTTCTGATTTGTCGTATGTTTATTATTTTTATGGTTTATTATTTTAATGGTTTATTATTTTTCTATATAATCGTATATAAAGCCACCAACCATCCAACATGAAGAAAAATACTTTGAAAATGTCACCCCACGCATATTTAAGCAAAAACCTCTTTTTTGGCTGGTTATTTGCCCATAACTTCTATACGAATTGAGCGATCGGAATAGTTCGACGTTAGGACCAACTAGACCCCAAATGGAGTCTATGTGCGAAAGAACGGGTTTTTTAGACCGATTCTAAGGCCTTTTATGGCCCGGAAGGCGAAAGGCGGACGGCGGACGGACATTGCAAATTTGGATTCTACGCACCTTGAAACGTAAAGTGACAAAGTTTGAGGGGGGGTTATAAAATTTTTTTGCGATACGATCACATAGGCTTATTATTGGAAATAATAAACCAAAATTGGGAATTATTATTGTGACGATTTTACCGAGTGCTTAGGGGAAATTCATACTTCAAAAATTTTCTAAAAACGTGAATAAAGCACATTCTTATGCCGTGACTCGTCATGAAGAGCAACAAGACCCAACTTGTTGATATGACGGTATCCGCACTCATAATGAGCAGGTAGTTCATCGTTAGCGTTTTGGGTGAAATGAGTTATTAACATAAATGATCGCGGAACTTGCCTTCTGGTGATCCGTAAGAGGCTTGTGAGGTCAGGAAACCTGTTAAAACGTGCTCAAAGACTATCTGGGGATAGGTTCTTGCACTCCTTTCCAATACTAATAGACGTTCGTTTTTTCGATTTTTTACACATACTCACAGTACTGTGCGCTGATAAACATATAACTCAAAAATGGCGATATGCCTTCAAAACGGACTTCAACTTATGTTGATGCAAGTTTTGAGCACTATGGCTGCCCTTTTGGGCTTTTTATAAACGGAGTATCGGCTAACCAGTCCATAAGAGATGTAGTAAGGTGGCTCCAGCTAAGCCTTCCTTACAACCTGCTAAGGCCTCACGCTCCTTAGCAGATACCTAGTTATGTTGGTTCATTGAAATCTGTATTTAGCATCGCAGCTCCGCAGCTCGGCCTTCATTTCTTCCACCCTGCTTAAACCTCCAGAAGTTCATCTCCTGATGAACTTCGTAGCAGGTTGTTACTATATGTTTGCTATTTTCAATGTTGTCGATTAAAAGAGAATAAAGATAACTACAGCAAATGTAAATCTAAGAAATTACAAGGCCAAGTTTTCCAATTCAGAAACGTAACCAAAAAAGATTTATTAAAAAGTTCGAACGTTGTAATTTTGAACAGCTGATCTAAATGTGTTATTTTGGAGGCAGATTTATCATTGGAGTTTATGAATCAAACGAGAACATCCTCCGGGCAGGGGTTTGCTGATCCATCTCTTCTTATGATACCCGCTGTCAAATTGGAAGGTTTTGCTTAGGGTTTTCCCTTGGGGCAAAATCAGCTGGGTTTTTCTTGGTCGGAACCCATCTCCATTCATCAGTGTTGCTGCGCTCCAAGATGTCCAAAACACGACTAGCCACATACGCATTGTGCACGAATTTTTTCCGATGTGCACGAAGTTCAAGCGGGAGCATTGAAACCCTCTTGACCGAATAGGCGAAGCAAGGGTCAGTCATATTTTCACCTTGAACTTTTGCTGAGAGTTCCACGGGAATCGTTTCCATCACCCTCTCGGCTCCTTTAGGGCTCAACACTCGAGCATTCCCTTTGTCAAGCATTGCACCGTTTGCATCTGCAAATTCTGAGTCTCGATCCATCTTCCGCTCCAACGTCCCGAGTCGTTTGACAGCAGTTCTACTTTCTGGAAAGCTTTCAAAATCATGCAAGAGCAACCCTGTCTCCCTTCTTTCTCTACCCTTCGTAGGTTTGGTGCTTTCATCAGAATCCGGCTCGAAGGACCAAAAAATGTTGTCGATTAAAAGAGAATAAAGATAACTACAGCAAATGTAAATCTAAGAAATTACAAAGCCAAGTTTTCCAATTCAGAAACGTAACCAAAAAAGATTTATTAAAAAGTTCGAACGTCGTAATTTTGAACAGCTGATCTAAATGTGCTATTTTGGAGGCAGATTTATTATTGGAGTTTATGAATCAAACGAGAACATTCAACCTCCAGATGGCATTGCAGCTTCCCTAGTTGCAGGCCTCACAAAGTTTTAAAACCCATTCAGGTCAAATCCCAACGATTTACACATTCGTTCTCAATAGAACAGTCATTACAGCTATGATAACAAACCACAGGTTATTCAACTCTTGGATTACGTACATGATGATCCCTCACCTGACGAGGTTGTAGAACTTTGATAGAGTGCAAAGTAGCCGCTCCGCCGTGCATCACTCGCAGGTTAAGTTTCCCGATCATTTCTGCTGTGGTCGCTGTGGCACTCCTCAGCTCCTTCTTTGCACCCCTTCCGAACTGGAAGTCAACAAAACGTTATTAAGAACAAGAAAATAGGAACGATAACCTCAACAGTTAAAAGGAAATTTCAAGAATACGAAGTAAACAAGCTTCCTTATCACTAAGCTTGATATCAAACGCCTTACTTCTTTTTCAACTTTGAGAACTAGGGGTCCCACCAAAAATTTGGTTTTTACTGTGGTGTGGCTGCTCATGACGTTCACTGTGACGTCACCGTCTCTCTGGATAGACGACAGGCCATACAGAGTTGCACGCGCTCTCAAGGGAGCTTTCGGTTTCGTCTTCACCTGTTCCAGAACATTTAGTAAGTTTAGTAAGTGATTGAACCAACTACGCATTCAATAGATTGTTCAAGCACATTTGGGTAAAGTTCTTCTGTTTTGTGAAAATCGTCATTTTTAAGAACGCAAGTCTTTTGAATAACGATTGTTGTAAGATAACTTATAAGAGTTACTTATTTACTTACTTATACAGTATCCCATGTTAAGGACCGAAAAACTTCGGGAGTCGATTCTACAACTAATTTTAGTAAGAAAGTGTCTCCTAGCAATTTTTCGTTAGACGCTCAATTTCCGAGTTATTTTAATTTTAAGATTTTTTTCGTGTTTTCGACCTTAAGCCATAAAAATGACCATAACTCGCTTAATTTACAAGCTATTCAAAATCTAATTACACCGTTGGATAGGGCGTTAAATTCACCATCTTTCTAGTGGTTATAAAATTTAAAAAAAAAAGTGGTTAATAAAAAAAGCAAAGTTTTCAACAGCCAAGTAGAAAATAATTGAGGAATGTGCTGTCAGGAGACGATGCACATTATGTACTGAAGAAGGAGGTCACATTGAGCAGTTACTCTGAATCGGTAATATGATGACCACTGCTTCAAATTGTGACATTCCATTTTCTACTTGGCTGTTAAAAACTTTGCTTTGTGTTTACAGGTATCCGGACGAATGACAAACGAAGTCAAAGACGGAGTAGAGGATAATTTATTATCTCATTCATGTTTAGCCAATGACGTACTTCGCTGAAGATAAAGATGATTTTTGTTCATAAATATCATTTTTAATTTCTCTAAAATATCATTATTTATTCCACTTCTACACGCTATTCTTTATGAGATATCTCTTTTTTCATACAATCGAGAAAGTTGCGAGAATTGAACATTCAATTCGTGCATAAATACCAAGTAAATTAAAAAAAAAAAAAAAGATTCGGACCTACCAAAATTCAATACTGAGCTTTCACATGCCAACGGTGATGGAATCAGTCTAATAGCGTTGAAAATGACGTAGAATTCCACCCCTAATTCGTCGAACCTGCCCGAGGACCAACGAACCAGAAACCTTGATTTCCATGAGCGCAACCACGTTTTTTAGCATTCAAACGTATTTTTCACCTCTAATTAGAGGAGTAAAATTAAAACAAATTATACCATTAGGAAGCTGAGATCTTTGCGCAGTTTTTGATGTAGAGGTACGTGAAAAATCATGTGGAAGTAAAACCTTAACAATCAAAAGAAAAAGTAGAAATTTTGACAATTTTACAAAAATGACTTTACGAGTTGATTTTTCACCCATCACGATCTCACAAAATTTTTTGTATAACCACTAGAAAGATGGTAAATTTAACGCCCTATCCAACGGTGTAATTAGATTTTGAATAGCTTGTAAATTAAGCGAGTTATGGTCATTTTTATGGCTTAAGGTCGAAAACACGAAAAAAATCTTAAAATTAAAATAACTCGGAAATTGAGCGTCTAACGAAAAATTGCTATGATACACTTTCTTACTAAAATTACTTGTAGAATCGACTCCCGAAGTTTTTCGGTCCTTAACATGGGACACCCTGTATAAGAGTACGAAATGTGGCCTTACTTTGGTAGGTGCTGGAGTGGTGGCAGCCTTCGAGGGCTTCTTCTTCCTGGGTTCAGCAGAGCTCTGGTCAGCAGCCACCAAGTTGACCGGCTCCAGCGTCGTGCCGAAGGTCGAGGAGACGAGGTTGGTTTGCATAAGGGTGGCCTCAGTAGAGTTGGAGCTAGAAAAACATCCCGTCCATAATTATACACCAAACTTGGTTGAAATCAGTCAAAAATTTGAAAATTTGACTTGATATTACTCAATGATGATTAGACTTTCCTATGTACTTGTGACTCCGATCATTGAATTTACTCTGTAGATACAATTACCTAGTCCTAGTCTACTTCACATTGTATGACGTAAAGAAAGTAAGCCATTCCTTCATAAGTATATTCTTCTAGGATCAACTTACGCTTCGTTTTTTCTTTCCTTGCTGCTGTTCTTCTTCTTCTTTTTCTTGTTCTTCTTAGGAGCGTTCTTTTTCGCTTCGTATCCAGTTTGCAGGCGCACGTTGACAGGGTCATAGCTTCTTCTCAGAATTTTGTTCACGCGGTCCAAAATGCTGTCGACGAACTTGTTGTATTTGGTGATGTAAGCAGGAGGTGCGATATCCGCTTCGTCCAAAGAACCTACCAAAAAAACCAACAAGGGTTTAAGGTGAATAAGTATAATAGGATAATAATAAGTGAATAGGATAATGATATAAGTAGAATAACCACCAATTACGTTGCGAAGAATCATGCTTACGCAACGATTCCTTCTGTCCTTTTATGCCAGGTTTCCAGAATATTTTACTCATGTACACAATGTGGCCTTGTATAATCTAACCCATAAATACTGGTTGAAAAAACCCAGTCCCACACTGAGTGAAAGCTACTACAAGACTGCAACATTTCTACCTCACATAACACAACATCGCGTGCCGGTGAAGTACAAATTACAGTACGATCGGCTGGTGTCGGCAGTACCAGTCTATATCCTCCCTACACAAACAGCGGGAACTTCGGAAATTTTGAAGGAACTCCTTGCCGTCAAGTGCCCGAATTATTGTACCATTTACACAGACGGTTCAGTAATGCATGGAAGAGTGGGATGTGCAATATATGACGATAAACGAAGAATCAAGAAAAGTTTCCGGCTATCAGATTTGGCTTCAATATATTCAGCGGAACTCACGGCAATCTTGGAAGGGTTGAAATATTTTCTATCACATCTAATCTACGAAAGAGGGCTAGCTATACTAACGGATTGTCTGAGTGCGGTTCGAAAACTCCAGAATATAAGCCCAAACTCCAAGCTAAATCCTGTAGAAGCCGAAATACTCGAGACTGTTGGAAAGGTTCGCGAAAAAGGATGTAGCTTTCTACTTATTTGGATCAAAGCCCACCACAATATCGAAGGAAATGCAGTAGCGGATGTAGAAGCAAAAATAGCGACTCAAAAAGAATATGAAGATATAGATTTCTCACTATGTCCCATAACTGACATAGGTATACAAAAAGTTCAAAATTGAATTACACCAAAACTGGCAGCACAAGTTCGAGAGCTATGTCTCTGGGGAGTACTACAAAGAGATGTTCCCTAGGATAGGTCCTCGACCTTGGTTCAATGATGTAGCTAACATGCCAAAACGATTTTATAAAAGTATTTCCCGTCTACGCACTGGTCATTGTATCACGAGAACGTTTCTACATAGATTGTATCCACTCGAGTCACCAGCCTGCGAGTACTGCCCCGATGAGAATGAGACAATAGAACATATTCTTCTCTGCTGTCCGGCCTACCACAACGAACGAAATGAACTTTTCCAGAAACTGACGAAGAACGTAAACGAGCCTTTCAACGCAAAATATTTATTGGCGAGTGGTGACATCAATGTCTACAAAGACATATATACATTTTTATATGATATAAACAAAAATGTGTAAAGCATACTACTACAATTAATTTGTAAACATAGTAGTTTAAGAATACATTAAACTAACATGTATACTATGGCTGTATGGTTTTGCCGATGCCAAATAAAATTTAAAAAAAAAAGTATAATAGGATTGTAGACGGTTTATTGCCTGGTGGTTTCAATGTCCTTGAACTTTTTCATACATTAAAAAAAATTTTGATTCGATAAACCACCAGATTTTGTAAAATAAGCTCTATAAAAACAGCATTCCACAGGTTCCTCTAGATTTGTTTAAACACTCCTTGAACCATCGCCCACAAGTTACAAGAGTGGGGAAGAGTTTGAGTGATGAATTAACTGTGGCACTTGTGGGGTACCTCAGGGCCCTGTTTTAGGCTCCAAAGTCTTTCTACTTTATATGAATGATGTGATGAACCTTACAATTAACGGTAAATCATTAAGATTTGCATCAAAATACCTAAATCGAAAAAAAAAACGAAAAACCGGTTCAAATGAAAATCTCCACGAGAAACTTTCGATTGGAAATCACCCAAAAAGAGGGGGTAGTTCTAGGTGTCTTTTTGTGTTATTTTTGAGAGTAACCAACGTATTATGTTGATGATTTGATAATGAGTTATTTGATGATGATAATTTGATTAACACATGGCTGGCGGGGGGAAAAACCAGGTAAGTTCAAAAAATTGAATTCTACAGGAGAGCATTTTAAAGTTTCAAATTTTATTCCTAATACCGAATAATTACTAACGCCCCAGTCAATAGGAAGCATGGTAGACTTACGCTGATACTCGCAAACGAAAGCTGACACAAAATTTAACGCCTACAGTGAAGATACCTATCTCGATTTTCATCAAAAAACGACTTATCTGCCCCCCCCCCCCCCAAGCCAAATAATAGTTTAAAAAATCGTACAAATCTGTTACTATATTGTCAATTGTTATTAAAAAGAATTATAAAAGTTGTAAAAAGGTTGCCAAAAAAACATTCTTTGGAAACGCTTATCAACCCTACCATCTGTAATTTGTCGGAATTTTGCTTCCGAATCTACAAAGATCTCGATTTTACGTGTTATTTCATGTGTGTGTCTGTCTATGAAGTGTCCCAAATTCCTTGTTATTTGAGGAGTAAAATCCTTACAAAAAGCATTTGTAACCGCCCTTCCCTGAAGCTGCGGTTTAAACTTCCCGCCGCCTCAAATGCACAACAACACACTCTGGCGGAAAAGCGCGCGCGACATCATGCAGAGATACCAACAGCTGATAACCCGAACGAGCCACAGCCACCTGCACCTACCGCGCATGCGCGCCGCTCCGCCCCACCACCGACTGGAGTGGGGGAGACTTCGAGATCGCCTCCCTCCGCATGACCCACCGGTCATTCTACGGTTGCCACTGTTGGTGGAGAGAGAGTGAGTCAAGGTGTATACGGCCCCCCCGATCCTGCAGTCGTACACCGTATTTTCGCCCGTGAGCTGCCCTGCTGCCTGAGGATAACTCCGCAACTCTGCACCTCACACCGGACTCTTTGGATATCCGGCCCCTTCTTCTACACCGCCCTCGGGATCCACGGTAGGCTTTTGCCATTCCCTATAAACTTTCCTTCTTCGTGAAGACCTTTACTTCGAGCAATAGACAAGAGACTGAGAATTTAATGCTCATCATATAAACCATTTTTGCACTGTGCTTAATCATATTTAATATTGTAAATTGTAACTTTTATATTTGTAACTTGTAAAGAAACTTACCTTGTTTGAAGAACTCATGGTGTACGCCCTCAGCGTCCACCATCTAATATCGTACACCAAGTCGTAACGTAACACAAAGATAATAATCTATTTTCTATAAAAGTACACATGTACTTACCATATACTTACCATTGCATTTCAAGAGTCCAATTGATATTATTTTCGTTGTTGAAGTAACTTGTACCTACTTGGCTAGAAATACATCTAAGAGTCGTGACGAAAAGCTGTCTTCTCAGTTAAAGCTTCCCTCAAATCTCACTGCAATTCAGTTCATTCTTTGGGTCATTTCACTTAAATTGCCTATTAGGATCATTTAGCATTCAGCTTCATAATTCACAATAATCTTTCAAATATTCATTTAACTTCATTATATTCATAAGTCTTCGAGACGTCCTACAAACGTAGGTGGTGGCAGCTATCAACAGAAGGAACTACAAAGGTAAGAGAGATATATTTATTTGAGTGTTTAACCGACTCGATGTCCCCCTCGGTTGCATCCTTCAGAAGTAACCGAGAGTGATAAAAACGGGTTACATATTTGGTGAACAGCGGTGGCGATTCTGAGTCAGTTCACTTAATTGTGTTTGATACATAATTGGTGAACAGTCATAAATTCCTTTGACACTAAACGCCTAGACTGTCTAAAATCAGTAACTACCACGCATATCTCTCGAACCAACCTATTTTCTTCTGTTTAATAATAATTTTCTTGTTAGTAAAATCAATTTTTGAAAAGCAGTGAAGAGTTGAGGTTAGTTTTACTACAGCTCACGATTTTGACTTGTGCATGTGCATGTTACTAATAAGGGTGTCAACTACACAATTTTGGTAGGTACACAAAATTGCACCAACACATAATTTTGACTTGAATCGTACTTTATTGCTTCACAGTACACCGTTCACTTGAACGGCAATTTCAACATATTTCTGAGCAAGCTAAAGTTCGTTCATTCCCTGATTTTCGTACATGGTTAACGGTCCGAGACCGTACACCATATTTTGAGACCAAGTATTTTGTGGAGAAAGGTGTACGTAGGCTGATCCTACGTGCAGGAATTTCGTACCAGGTACCAGAAGGTCGAACCCTTCTGACCAAGCGGATTTTAGGTCTGCGACCCCGACTATAACAAAGGCGGACTGTTGAAACTCGAAGTTTCCCAAATCCGACCCCTTTTTACCTGACTTAGACAAATTGCACCTCTTGGTACAATAATTCCCGATTTTGACTAGTAGGAACTTCACTCTAAATTTCTAAGTACATATTTGGTACCTATAAGTAAAAGTAATTATTACATATTTGGTTCATATAAGTAATACATAATTGAGCGCATAATTACATAATTGGTTGCATTATCCCGACAAATTTTATTTCCGTAAAAATTGTAAATTTTGTTGAGTTTAACCCACGTGCAGGTTTACTAAGCGTTCACCCTGAAAATCGTTCACCTTCAGTGATTGTGTCTGCACGTTACATATTGATAACGATATTTGGTTAGTTACCCAATATACGTACATAATTGGTAGCAACTTTATAGGTTTACATAATTTAGTATTTTGTTTACATATTTAGTATTTTTTTTTTGATATCTTGCATATTTGGTATCTGATAATTTTGAAAAGTAAAATCAAGAAAACACATTTTCCTAAACCTGTCCTTGACAAATTTTATTTTTGTATATAAAAACTTGTAAAAATTTCAGGAAAATCCAGTAAAATTGTTGAAATCCCCGTAGGAATAAAACTCCGGATCGTACACCATCAGTGTACGTTCACCCAAAACATTCCCCTTGTTTACTAGTTGAAAGTTAACTTTGAAGAATAAGGTCCAGTACCTTTGAACCCCAATCTTAACTTTACAAATTTGTTTTGGTGTACGCCTTCAGCCATACACCAACCACCGTTCACCATCGTGGTGTACGCGTATAGATTTTAGCTACCCCCTCTTTTTCGGAGTTTATTCCGAGGCCGTACACCATCAGTGTACGTTCACCTCATACACCCAAAACAATCCCGTGTTTATAATTGAAAGTTAACTTTTGGAGATAAGGTTCAATACCTTTGAACCTCAATCTTAACTTTACAATTTGTGTTGGTGTACGCCTTCAGCCGTACACTCAGAATTCGTTCACTATTGTGGTGTACCCGTGGAAAACCGTCCACCATACACCATATTGAGTAATTTAATTGTAAGCCCACATTCATTTCTTTTGGTGTATCAACCGTACACCCACGATTTCTCCTTACCTTCCGAGTCAACCTCCGTTCGCGATCGCGCGTGTGGTTTGGTGAATCGCGAGTGATATATTTGATCGATTTTATTCTTTTAGTAAATTCAAATTCTATTTTCTTTGTGACGTTTCTACTCCACCATCATGACTGATGACTACGATCCTCAGACGTTGGCTTTTGAAGCCATGGCTAGCGCCATGGGCAAGTTACAGTTGTTCTTGGAGGGAAAGCCGAACGACAAGGTCGGTGAACCCACTATTGAACAAATTCCACGAACGATGTTGCTTGAGGTTGACAGCTGGGACCCAGACGACCTTGATCATGTTCCGATCGGAACCTACTTCGACATCTTCGACGGTATCACCAGTGATCTGACCGATGAACTACGCATCCGACTGCTGCGGATTAAACTCCGAGGTTCCGCCAAGTCATTTTTGTATGAAAATCGACACCTATTGGAAGGACCACAGCCGTATAATGAAATACGGAAAGCTATGGTGCGTTGGTACAGCCGCGACGATCCGGAAAAGGCAGCTGCGCGTTTATGGACCATTCAGAAGAATGCGGGCGAATCCCTTCGTCAATTCGCCGACCGAGTACGTCATACCGCACTCCAGGCTTCCCGAGTCGATGGATTCGACTTGACTGCCGGACAGCTACGGACCTGGATAACAACTCGATCCGTGAAAGCATTCTTGAAGGGGCTCCCAACACAGTTCGCCGGTTATTTTGTAAATAACCCTCCCGCAAACCTGGAAGATGCTTTGAAGATGGCTGAGGAACTTGAGGAAACCCTCGAACCTCAACAGGTGGACCATTGGAATATTGCTCGGGTCCAGGCTCAGGACGGAATGAGGCGATGTTATCGATGTCGACAACAAGGACACTTCGTAGCCCGTTGTCCGAACCCGCCTCGACCTCCGACTCCACCCATGCAGCGACGAAACATCGTCGGAATTCCGCGGAATCCTTGTTCTTATTGCGGAGGAAAAGACCACTTCCCGGCCCATTGCGATTCGAACCCTCGACACTACCCTTGCGACTGCTGTGGTTTGCCAGGCCACTCTGAATCGGATTGTCAGACCAAGAAGAACCAGATGAACGACGAGACGAACCCTATGTGCGACTACTGTGGGTACTACGGACACTTGGAAGCGGATTGTCCGCAAAAGACTGAATCCTATGTGAAGCCGGAGCCGCGCCAAGTGATGGCTATCACCAGCAAACCGCACGAAGCCCATCCCTATCAAGCCGTAGCCCTTGCGAATCCAGAACCGAAGTCATCAGCAGCAGCTGAAGCAGAGAAACCCGACGTGTGTTTGCCCGCAATCGACTCACCTTTCAGGCAGACGATGAGAATGAGCGTGGATCTCAGTGGTCATCCTCGAACTTTGATCGTGGATACCGGAGCGCAGATTTCGGTGCTGACAACTCCAGTACCGGGTGTTCCCATCACGCCGACTAAGACTCTCGCCTGGGGAGCCGACGGACAACCCTTGCCCTTTCTTGGCCAACAACAACTGGTGGTCACGATCGGCCCGATCAAGCTCACACACGTATTCCGGATCTTCTCGCGGGACCATTCAGGATTGGACCTGTTGGGTCTGGATTTGCTCCGACGAATTCCGGCATCCATACATATGGACACGTGCGAGGTACGGATGAGGCACCCCCAAACGGGCCTTTCTGTCGTGCTGAGCGAGTTGGTTGATGGATACCTCAGCCCTGCTCGCCCTGCTCCCAGACCAGATGTGCCGCAGCCAACAAGACCACAAGTAGCAGCCATTGGAACAAAACCCATATTTGACACCACAGCGATGACCCCCGACACAACGATGCCTGACGATTGCCCTATTCTTGACGCTTCGGAAGAGTTCCCTATCGAGGACCTGGACGCACCCCTCCCTGCGTTAGTCAGTGTTCTCCAGTCTCAACTGGGTCACCTTCCGAATGCCGACAAGGATTACGTCGTTGATGTTCTTTCCGGTTATCGAGATCTGTTTCAGCGTCCCGACGCTCGGGGATGTTCAATGGACATTGTCCACGACATCGAAACAGATCCGCATCCACCAACAGACAAGTGCCAGGTTGTCCGCCTAAGCCGACTGAAACCCGCACACGAACGTGGCGTACTAGACGACGCTTGCGTAACGCCCCCGATTGCACCAGTCCCAGATCGACCCCTTGAGCCGATACCGAATTCCGATGGAATGGAGGAGCACGCAGACATGGAAGACAGCGAACTGCCGGTTGCTAGAATCGTAACTCCAGTGGACCTGACGTCACCCCTGGATGAAGAGGAGCAATCCGATCGCTCTAGTAGCTGTACACCATCGTACTCCGCCGCCACAGAGGAAATGGAGACTGACGACATACCACCTTCGTCGCCAACAGCAACGGATGCACCAAGCACACCCGCCACCATACCGGTCGAAACTGAAACTGCAAACAACACCAATGGCAGTATACCGACGCGTAAACTTAGGAACTTACCGAGAGTAGACTACCAGCAGCTACACACCGGAGCAGCCAAGAAGTCCTGAGGCGCCGGATGAACGTGACCAATTGAAACCTGAAACAAAAACATACTAATTAAATAAATGGTTATGTATAGAAAAGTATTATGTTGAAAAAAAAAAAAAAAAAAAAAAAAAAAAAAAAAAAAAAAAAAAATCGTTTACACACTTACCTGTATTTCTGTCGAAGAATCCCTGTCACCCGATTCGTCCAATCGCCGTTGCGACCGAACGCGAGGTTGACACCTGTAGAGTCATTCCCGAAATTTAGTAAGTCATTCCCGAAATTTAGTAAAATCTTAGCATTATTTTAGTAAAATCCGAAATAGCCTGCACTTGGAATACTTATGGTCTAGTCGAATAGAGTCCCCTATCGCATTGAAACGAACAGAGCTTCACCATCAACGCTCAGTATAACACATAACACACTCACTAGCATCTTTGTAGATTGACGCCCTAATGTAACTGTACATATAGGAACTTACTTTGTCATTAGTCGTAACAACTAGACTAAGAAGTGCAGTGATGTGTTTTACAGACAATGCCGAAAGGGAAGGACTTAACTCACTTGGGCCGTGAGATGGAGAGAGCTTGGGATGAGAGGCGAAGCCGAAGCAGTAGTCCGGTGTCACGACCAGCTTTGCCGAGAGGAAGATCCAGATCCCCAGTAGCGACGCGATTCACGAGGGTGAGACAGAGCATAGACGTTGAATATGAGTGGAGTGTCTTGTGGAGTGGCGCAGAGAAAATGTACCATGCAACCAGCGCAACAAACAGAAACGCCGGATGGCAACGATTCGAAAGTGCAGCCGAGATCCTGCGACGACACATGGCGGATCTCACAACCGCAGCTCAAGCAGTGCCAAAGACCGAAGACATCGCAGCCGAACTGGTGAGGCAGCTGAACCAGTCCCAGTCACCACCATGCGACCCTGTGGAGATCGCAAGGACTGTCGCGGGCATGATGACAGCACGTCCACGAACACCACCAGTAATCAACATGGCAGAATTGGCACGCTTGATATCGGAAAACTTGAAGATCGAGAGAGCACCACCATACTCTCCCATCGTGGACGTCACCAGAATCACCAACCTGGTTGAAGAACGCCTGGAAGCAAAACAAAAAGCAGCAGCGCAACACCCCACCAGCCTCAGCGAAACAGCAGAAGTTTCGGAACTCACAGCCGACTTGCCACCATTGCGACTTAGCACATCATCCACATCTGAAGACGAATCAACAACAGTTGTCCAGCCAGCAACCATAACTCCCATCGAGCAGAGCGCAAGCACCTCAACCACCAGACCAGCAGCAACAGCCAAAGCCAGCCGCAAGTCCGACAGGAGATGCCTAGCCTGTGGAAAAGCCAGAGCACACAACTCCAGACTTTGGTGCGAAGCATGCAGGATGTTCCTGGTCAGAGCAAAGAAGGCAGCAGAAACAGACAAACCCTACACCTGCGTTGTCACAAGCCACAACAACAAGCCTGATACCACCAATTGCAGAGGTTGCCGACTACGTCAGTTGCAAGAGATTGAGGAGACATTGGAGGCGGCTGAAAATCCAGAAGTTGCCAATGAGGGCATTGGCCTCGTGAGAAAGGGGGAGTGTAACCGCCCTTCCCTGAAGCTGCGGTTTAAACTTCCCGCCGCCTCAAATGCACAACAACACACTCTGGCGGAAAAGCGCGCGCGACATCATGCAGAGATACCAACAGCTGATAACCCGAACGAGCCACAGCCACCTGCACCTACCGCGCATGCGCGCCGCTCCGCCCCACCACCGACTGGAGTGGGGGAGACTTCGAGATCGCCTCCCTCCGCATGACCCACCGGTCATTCTACGGTTGCCACTGTTGGTGGAGAGAGAGTGAGTCAAGGTGTATACGGCCCCCCCGATCCTGCAGTCGTACACCGTATTTTCGCCCGTGAGCTGCCCTGCTGCCTGAGGATAACTCCGCAACTCTGCACCTCACACCGGACTCTTTGGATATCCGGCCCCTTCTTCTACACCGCCCTCGGGATCCACGGTAGGCTTTTGCCATTCCCTATAAACTTTCCTTCTTCGTGAAGACCTTTACTTCGAGCAATAGACAAGAGACTGAGAATTTAATGCTCATCATATAAACCATTTTTGCACTGTGCTTAATCATATTTAATATTGTAAATTGTAACTTTTATATTTGTAACTTGTAAAGAAACTTACCTTGTTTGAAGAACTCATGGTGTACGCCCTCAGCGTCCACCATCTAATATCGTACACCAAGTCGTAACGTAACACAAAGATAATAATCTATTTTCTATAAAAGTACACATATACTTACCATATACTTACCATTGCATTTCAAGAGTCCAATTGATATTATTTTCGTTGTTGAAGTAACTTGTACCTACTTGGCTAGAAATACATCTAAGAGTCGTGACGAAAAGCTGTCTTCTCAGTTAAAGCTTCCCTCAAATCTCACTGCAATTCAGTTCATTCTTTGGGTCATTTCACTTAAATTGCCTATTAGGATCATTTAGCATTCAGCTTCATAATTCACAATAATCTTTCAAATATTCATTTAACTTCATTATATTCATAAGTCTTCGAGACGTCCTACAAACGTAGGTGGTGGCAGCTATCAACAGAAGGAACTACAAAGGTAAGAGAGATATATTTATTTGAGTGTTTAACCGACTCGATGTCCCCCTCGGTTGCATCCTTCAGAAGTAACCGAGAGTGATAAAAACGGGTTACACATTAATTTCTGAATTGTCATCTTATTTTGAAGACATTTCCTGGTATTTATAGGGTGTGGATGGTCCCTTAAGAGTTTCATAGCGATCGCTCAATCGACTAACTTCCACAATTTTCTTCCTACTCAGATAAAATGTCTGGGAACATGTAGAATGTCGGTAGTTCTACTTTGTACCAGGAATGCAGCATACATCGATCCAACTTACAGGTTAAGCATCAACAAGGAGCATCAAAGCTCAAAAAATGTACGGCGAAGGACGATGTGATCGACTAAACGTAGGGACTGGTGAAAAGGAACAATGATCCTCACTCTTAATAATATAAATAAACGTGGGACATTTTAATCCTTAATTTTAATGAATTTTAATCACCCACTTGAAAAATGCAATTGTAATCTTTTCAATGTTTGTCTTTTATTATAAAGAGATTTCAATAATATTAAAAAATCTCTTTATAACAAAAGACAAACATTGAAAAGATTACAATTGCATTTTTCAAGTGGGTGATTAAAATTCATTAAAAATAAAGATTAAATGTCCCACGTTTATATTATAATTTAATTTTCAGGTAATCTAGTTCATTAAAATTCAAAAATAATTTTATTTATAAAAACGCTGCAAATTATTACACAATGGTTTATTATTTTTCTATATAGATCACTCGTCTACAAAATCACCAACCTTCCAATATGAAGAGAAGAAAAAAAAAAAAATCAAAATCACCAACCATTGATCGCATTTCGGTCAGCTCTAATTTGAACGGAGATTAGGCCTCTTTTGCGATTCACACTCGTGTTTTGGTTTATATATAGGTATATATATATTTCAACATAAACCCTTAAATTTTCGTAGGGAGCGAACGGTTTGTCCTACAGAGCTCCGCGTGGTCTCAAAAAATTCTAAAAATTCTATAGAATCTTAAATTGAAAAAAAACAATACCTTTATATCAAAATTTTTTGAGTTAGGGCGTTTTCAAAATTTCAAAATTAATTTTGGAACCCTTAGAAGTGACCTACATCAACCAAAAGCTTCGGGGCACAACTAGACCCCAAATGGAGCCTACATACCAAATTTCATCGAAATCGGTCAATGCTAAGTGGCAAAAGTGCCGCGTACGGCGGACGGCGTACGGCGCACAGTGGGGCCAAATGGCCAAAAAGCGGAAAAAAGTCATTATCTTTTGAAAGAATTACTGTATCGTCTTGGAAATGGTTTCATTCGATTCCGAATACGAAAATACATTAGAAAAATATGTTTTCTGACGTTTAAATTTATTATTTTAATACTAAATCTTGAATTTTGAAAAAAATAATGTTACTCAAAGTGGAAAAGCATGTGAAAAAAAACAGAAAAGCGGTTTTACAGGCGATGGGTGTGTGTTATTTTGTTTTTTTCTTCATTTCAGAGGTTATAGGATACGATAAAGATGATTGAATTGAGGTTTCTTTATATATGTATGTAAATATATATATGTAAATATTTATGTGTAAATATATATTTATATATTTAATTTTGACAAAATTTTGAGTGATAAAAACCTCTGAAAATTGGATAGTAAGCGATCGAATATTGGAACGAATCCAAATTAAACGTTTGCTAAATCCGAATAAGAGATTTTCAACGATGACGTGTTCTCGGTATGTCACGACAGTACGAACTGACCACACTACTGCGAATGACAATCCGAAGAACCTGGTTTGTTCTAACATAACCTTGTTGACTCTTAGCAGAAATATTTTACGAAAACGTCGCTATTTACATCATTCTGTTTTCCAATAAAAAATAAAACAAAAAATGTCTGCCAAATGGGTGTGGCACATAGCTTCCCAGTATCCATAACCCGATTGTATAGATAATCCGACCATGTAGCCTTAACTTGACTCCGTTACTCTGTGATTGTAGCCAACAGCCCACATAGGGGACATTCTACATGTCAACATTCACAATCCCTGGAAATTTTATCGATTTCGAGAGGAAAATGTAGTCTACTAAGAAGTTACAGCCTTTAGAAGGGTTTTACTCTGAAGCTGCGGTGACGGCAGAGACGGCGTTCTTGGTGTACCTTTAAACCTATTTTAACCCACTACATCTAAATTCGGTGAAATACGGCTATGAAATTTTTACAGCTTCTTGATAACGGTCAGATTTTCAAGAAAAAAATGAGCCAAACCGAAGGAAGGCGAAGCTCGGTTTTTCCACTCCTCTAAAGTTGTATTTCGCTATAAAAACCCAAATCTGGAGCTAATGTTCAAGCTAAAATGTTATGAAAAAATAATTAGTATTTTTTAGAGATACTACATATATATATCCAACATTATATAATTTTATTTAAATTTTTTGAAACACATAGAACGTGTTAGAAAATTTTCAAATTCCACTCTCAAAGTGCTTAAATCTCGAAATATCAGGTTTGAGCCCCCATTTAGCAGTGAAAACAATTTTTAAACATTGAAGGTCCTTCACACCCTGATTCTACAGGTAATAGACTTTGAGAAAACCACACTACATTTCTTTTTTAGTCACTTTGCAAAAATGGAGTTTTTTCCACTCCGGCCCCACTGTGCGGCGTACGGCGGATGGACGGCAAAATTTTTATTCTATTTTTGGATTCTGCGTACCTACCTTGAAACGTAAACCATCAAATTTTGAGGGGGTGTTAACATTTTTTTTTTTTTGGTCGATTCCAAAGGTTCATTATTGAAAATAATAAACCAAAATGTATTCGACTTATATCCAACATCTCAGTTTTCTTCATTTAGATTTTTCTGGTTTTAAATATTCCATCCATTTTGTAAAATCCTCTTTTCAATTTCATGATTACACAATGGAAGACTGACAGGAGGCTGGAGACTGATTGATGGAGGGGGAACAGACTGTATCTAAACAAAACCTTCAAAAGTAGACCTAAGAAACCTTTTTACGGTATTTTTAAACATAAACAATATTACTTCTAGTCGATGATGCTTATAATATCCTATTGGATTATCGATTCAATCATGAAGAGAAGCCAAGTATGTCGCCCACTTGGCAGACTTGTGTCTTCCGAAGTATCAAGTCTATAAAGCCCGTAATTGAAAAAACCGGCTTGAATTAAAGTCTTTCCCCTGCAAACATGCCGCCTGTTCAGTCGACAACCCCTGATTTCATTTTGGGTTTTTGACCGGAACCGTTTCGACTTCGAAAGGAACAAATTCACGACATCCTCATTCTGAACAGGTATAAAAGAAAGCAAGGAGGGTGAAAACGCTCTACGGGTTTCTTTTCTCTAGACCTGCTGTCTCGTCCTCCTACGGTTAAATTAAGCCAATCAAGACGCCAAAGAAATCACTTTCTCTGCGGTGGTGACCTTTTTGAATTACGTGGAGGTCGTCGAACCTGTGAGTGACGACGGAAGGACCGGATTCTACATTGAAGGTTGAAGGCCCCGCTTTTCAACTCGTCCGCAGACACTTGCTTTACGGGAAACTAAGGTCGACAAAATCTTAGTACGCGATGCGATTTCAGGAAATTTTTGGAACATTTGAGGGGTGCTCCTGAGCAAAGGGTTCAGGATGTTGGAAGTTAAACCACTTATTTCAGAGGCGGTTTAACCGGAGAAACGAATGTTTTGAGGGAAATTATGCATGACCACGATCATGGAAAGTACATCCGTTTTAACATCCACTGGTTAGTCTAGGGGTACAATACACAGTGGGACGAATGAACAATCAAGTTGGAAACGATTAGTTTCAAAGTTACACGAAGTAGGATTTGGATATGGGTCATTTTCCCAGAAAGGGCGAATCGTTGTCCAGAGAAGATTCCGAATGCACATTTATGATTTGGGTGTAAAAAAAAATTCTCCTTAAACTATCAACTTTGATCTACTTCGGGCAATCAATAAAATATGCACTTATTCACGCTAAAATATAGAAATTAAAGTTTAAACTGCTAAATGTCCAGTAATCTGCCATGTCCGGACCCCTAGGTAGTCAACTTTGCTTGAACACTATGAAAGCAACGGCCTGAATGTGTAGTGATTCTATATTGCATATACCTGGACATGAAAAAAATGGATTTGCAGATTTTTTCAGAAGCAAATAAAGCGAGCAGCGTTTTTGTCTTTAATCTGTCTTTTTTGTGTTTTCGTATTTTGGCGGCTTTTTATCGTTTCCCGCGGTTTTACTACCTCTGTAAGAGGTGAGGTTAGTCGTTAGGTTATCAAAGAAAGCGGCGGGAAACGTATTCCTTCTGTGTGGAAGCGTGCGCAAGTGGAGTCAGTTGCGAAATTGTGGTGTCACAGTCACCGTCTGTCTTTCATCTGCCCTCTGTAAGAACGGCAAGAAATCGAAATTATTTTTTCTTTTTGGTCTCTAGTTCTTGTTTCTACCGAATTGGTTCCAGCGATATGGTTACACTTCAGCAGAACAGCACCAGAACGTGGGAAAAGCTGAAAAACCTAAGTGCCACCCAGGAATTTTGTGTCTTTTTTGTGTCTTTCATCTGCCGGTGATGGTGGCTTTTGGAGAGATGAAAGACTTTTTTCAAGTTGTTAACAATTTAATTTGAATTTTCCGTTGCAATTTAAAAACTTTACATTTTTCGACCTCAAAACTGTATTCAGCAACCGTAAAAATCCCCTAATACCAAGTTTTGGCTCGAAAAACCGATAAATTGAGATTACTTGGTTACTTTCGGAGGTTTCTAGGTTGCTATCAGAAAAACTGTGTTCCACGTTGGTTTAAACCTTTTCTACACCTGCGTCCCGCCCTGGTTCAATTTTTGGAATAACTCCCAGTTCTCACTCCTCATGGAGATGGGGTTCCGAGTATTCTCCTTTACGCGGAAACCACGCCAATAGGTTTCTTTCGATAGGTTTTCTTCTTTAATTTTTAATTGAATAATTAAGCGTCCCACTGTGTGTTCTTTCGCCGAAATTCAATCAGTATGGTGTGAGGTTAATCCCTGATTTTTGGCAAAACTTGAGTCGAACTTTAAGTTTTCTGAAATCTTGGGATACCGATTGTCCCTTTCTAGGAAAATGACCCATAAACAAGATTTGGGTGGAAAAAAGTCGTCCTGGCTCACAAAACTTAACTGAGAGACCTCTTTGTTTAGGAGTCGATTGACAACAGCAAGGATCGATTCCAAAGGTGAAAAAGTTGAATTTTCCTCATGTTTAGTAGGGTACTTGATGGTTTAGTCGACCTCCAACCAGGTCACCTACCTAATCATGTTAGATATTGCGAGAAGCTATGTGCTACACCAACTTGGCGGACTACTCCCTCAGTCACCGATTGGTACATGGTAGAGAACTTGATAGTTCTAAAGACCTCCTATCACATCACTCATGAAATCATGCTATGGATGCCAAGGGAGCTATGTGCCACACCCACCAGTCTAGTCAAAATGTGTTCAAAACGGACCCTCGCAGGAAAGTTTTGGAGGATTTCTGATTTCTTCGATTCCTTATGTTTTGTGGGGTGCTGAATCCGAATCTGAGGTTTGTTACCAAAATTTCTTGAAGGAACATTGAAAAAATGCAAAAAAGTGTGAAAGAAAGTGTGTGTTCTTTTCCTATCCAATCATGTTAGATATTGCGAGAAGCTATGTGCCACACAAACTTGGCGGACTACTCCCTCAGTAACCGATTGATACATGGTAGGGTACTTGGTAGTTCTGAAGACCTCCTATCACATCACTCATGAAATCATGCTATGGATGCCAAGGGAGCTATGTGCCACACCCACCAGTCTAGTCAAAATGTGTTCAAAACGGACCCTCGCAGGAAAGTTTTGGAGGATTTCTGATTTCTTCGATTCCTTATGTTTTGTGGGGTGCTGAATCCGCATCTGAGGTTTGCCACCAAAATTTCGTGAAGGAACATTGAAAAAATGCAAAAAAGTGTGGAAGAAAGTGTGAGTTCTTTTCCTACCTAATCATGTTAGATATTGCGAGAAGCCATGTGCCACACCAACTTGGCGGACTACTCCCTCAGTAACCGATTGATACATGGTAGAGTAGGTACTTGATAGTTCTGAAGACCTCCTATCACATCACTCATGAAATCATGCTATGGATGCCAAGGGAGCTATGTGCCACACCAACTTGGCGGACCACTCCCTCAGTAACCGATTGATACATGGTAGGGTACTCGATAGTTCTGAAGACCTCCTATCACATCACTCATGAAATCATGCTATGGATGCCAAGGGGAGCTATGTGCCACACCCACCCGTCTAGTCAAAATGAGTTCAAAACGGACTCTCGCAGAAAAGTTTTGGAGGATTTCTGATTTCTTCGATTCCTTATGTTTTGTGGGGTGCTGAATCCGAATCTGAGGTTTGCCACCAAAATTTCGTGAAGGAACATTGAAAAAATGCAAAAAAGTGTGAAAGAAAGTGTGAGTTCTTTTCCTACCTAATCATGTTAGATATTGCGAGAAGCTATGTGCCACACCAACTTGGCGGACAACTCCCTCAGTAACCGATTGATACATGGTAGAGTACTTGATAGTTCTGAAGACCTCCTATCACTCATGAAATCATGCTATGGATGCCAAGGGAGCTATGTGCCACACCCACCAGTCTAGTCAAAATGTGTTCAAAACGGACCCTCGCAGGAAAGTTTTGTGGGCTTTCTGATTTCTTCGATTCCTCATGTTTTGTGGGGTGCTGAATCCGAATCTGAGGTTTGCCACCAAAATTTCATGAAGGAACATTGAAAAAATGCAAAAAAGTGTGAAAGAAAGTGTGTGTTCTTTTCCTACCCAATCATGTTAGACTAGCTGAAAAGCCTACTAAAAGCAGGCAAAGACGATTCCTCCGACTCTCCTCCCGCCACCCACTCCCTCCGACTCCTCCCGCCCCCAACTCCTCCCGCCTCCGATTCCTCCTGCCTCCGATTCCTCTCGCCTCCGACTCCTCCCGCCCCCAACTCCTCCCGCCACCGACTCCACTCGCCTCCGACTCCACTCGCCTCCGACTCCTCCCGCCCCCAACCCCTCCAGCCACCAACTCTCCCCACTCCCACGACCCCTCCAACCCCTCCGTGCATACGTACGTACGTACGGTTGGCGTTTTATATAATTAGATATTGCGAGAAGCTATGTGCCACACCAACTTGGCGGACTACTCCCTCAGTCACCGATTGGTACATGGTAGGGTACTTGGTAGTTCTGAAGACCTCCTATCACATCACTCATGAAATCATGCTATGGATGCCAAGGGAGCTATGTGCCACACCCACCAGTCTAGTCAAAATGTGTTCAAAACGGACCCTCGCAGGAAAGTTTTGTGGGCTTTCTGATTTCTTCGATTCCTCATGTTTTGTGGGGTGCTGAATCCGAATCTGAGGTTTGCCACCAAAATTTCATGAAGGAACATTGAAAAAATGCAAAAAAGTGTGAAAGAAAGTGTGTGTTCTTTTCCTACCCAATCATGCAGACTAGCTGAAAAGCCTACTAAAAGCAGGCAAAGACGATTCCTCCGACTCTCCTCCCGCCACCCACTCCCTCCGACTCCTCCCGCCCCCAACTCCTCCCGCCTCCGATTCCTCCTGCCTCCGATTCCTCTCGCCTCCGACTCCTCCCGCCCCCAACTCCTCCCGCCACCGACTCCACTCGCCTCCGACTCCACTCGCCTCCGACTCCTCCCGCCCCCAACCCCTCCAGCCACCAACTCTCCCCACTCCCACGACCCCTCCAACCCCTCCGTGCATACGTACGTACGTACGGTTGGCGTTTTATATAATTAGATATTGCGAGAAGCTATGTGCCACACCAACTTGGCGGACTACTCCCTCAGTAACCGATTGATACATGGTAGAGTACTCGATAGTTCTGAAGACCTCCTATCACTCATGAAATCATGCTATGGATGCCAAGGGAGCTATGTGCCACACCCACCAGTCTAGTCAAAATGTGTTCAAAACGGACCCTCGCAGGAAAGTTTTGGAGGATTTCTGATTTCTTCGATTCCTTATGTTTTGTGGGGTGCTGAATCCGAATCTGAGGTTTGCCACCAAAATTTCGTGAAGGAACATTGAAAAAATGCAAAGAGTGTGTGTTCTTTTTCAAAAGTAGTGAATGAGTGGTGCTTTTTTTCGCCTTTTAGCATTTTTTTCAATGTTCCGTCACGAAATTTGAGTGGCAATCCTCAAATTCGGATTCACCCCAAAAAAACATGAGGAGTCGAAGAAATTTGAAACCCCCCAAATCTTTCCTACGGAAAACACGTTTTTTACTGGGCAGAATAAAAATGTTCACTAAAATTTTGTATTTCGGGGCTTTTTGAACTATTCTGGTTCCGTGTCGGCCTCTCTGTCTGACTGTGGCCAATAATTGGGGCAAAACTACTTGAATCGTTGTTTGATTTTGATGCAAGAAAGAGTCGGTCCCGTACGAATTTCGTCAACGTCGTATAAACAGTAGCGTATGCGTTACTTTAATGGTAATCAGTTTTAGGTAATCATCTACATTTTCCATCTGATTTCGATGAAAATTTCAGGGATTGTAAGAATTGGCGTGTAGGTAGCAGCTGCTAAGCATCGCTTCATCTATACAGTCGGGTTATGAATACGAGGAAGCTATGTGCCACACCCACTTGGCAGGCTTTTTCTCTTTGCCATTGTGTAATACGAAGAACCGACAGTTTTCTGACATTCATGATGTGGGTAGGCCGTTTCAGACACTGGGTGAAAGTTGGGGGGCTGAAGTGATGAAAGCTGTATAAACATTTACTGGCGGATTTGGTTTCACTCGGAGATAAAAAGAAGAAAGTCCCTTTACTTGTTTACCTTTCCAACGTATCATCAGTTCGTGTATGAACTGCGTGTTGCACGCGCTATTCCGTTTTCAAGGGGCGTGGTTGTCTATTCGAAATACCACAAAGGATTTTTCTCATGTATACCTGGAATTCGACCTTTGCTTTGACGAGATCCAGTGCTCTTGGTATCATAGTGTAAAACACAAATAGCCGCCAATTTTCGACCAGATTTCATGCCAACCTCTAATGACTAGAAAGATTGGTGAATTACAAGCCATGTTTTCTTCCACCTATTCCTGTTTACATCTAGTTGGAAATTTAAAGCAGGAATTCTCGCTAAGGCTGAGGAGGTGAAGGTTCTACCAACCATACAGCCCTACAGACTGTTCGGCTTGTCCCCTTATAATGCAAAACATCTCTTCCGTGACCATCTTTATTGTTCCCGACTAGTCATGCTGCTCACAACGGTAACGCAATCTGGAAGAATCACGCGCCGTGAAAATACCCTTCTGAATCCGTTTCCTCTCTTCCGTAGACCGAAATGTTGACAAAAGAGTCCCGACAAAACGGTCATTTTTCCGGGGAAGTGGTCCAGAGCTGTCTGTAATGTATTTCGTCCGAAAGGCAATCGAAACAAGTATGAAATCCAGCTAGGCAGGACATAACGCTCATATCCTAGAAGAGGGGTACAAGTCCAAAAATGTGATTTTCGGGAAATCGCTTTCAAAGTTTTACACTCAAACAAATAGCTATATCTCCATGACAACACGTTTAATATTAATGATATTTGGGGGAAATGTTCCCGTACCAATGCTTCTACAGCTCATGGACCTAAATTATTCTTTTCGCTAGTGAGGAAGGAGTGGGGGGAATATTTTTGTCGAATTTCTTCGATTTTTGGTGTTGTTCCCTTTTTTCGTGGACAATTTTTCTTTATTTCAGAGATGTAAATTTTTTTCATGGACGATTTTTATTCTTTCTCAAATGATTATTTTGGTTTTAAATGAGAATAATCATGACTTGAGGTGTATAAAACGAGAATTTATTAGATTGGGAGCTGTCGGAAAAATAAACAGATTGAAAACGGAAGATATTTATAATTCTGTCTCCAAAAATATTCTTAAGTAATTGAAACAGCTTCTTAAAATCTATAATCAAAGATAACCAACGTGTAATTTCGAGTTCAACCCCCCCCCCCCTTTACACCATTCCTTCTTCACCGGTTTCAGTACAACCAGTACAACTTTCATCGGTAGTTTTGGTAGGTAGTCCGTAGGAGTAGACATTCAAGGTGAAACACACCAGTGGCACCACTAATTTGTTCTATGGTGTCAAAATTTATAGTTCATGAAAATACAAAGGTAAAGATTCAAAGCTTGGGTACCATTAATAAGCCCTAAATGAACCAAAATATCGAAAAATCGCATTTTTGTGAATATTATCCCTCCACTTGCCTCTTCCTAATGAGAATTTCAGTACTCTGGCGACTTAATGAGTCGAAAAAAAGAAACAAGCGAATCGGTTGAAATTGAGGAGTAGGTAGTGCGCTCAACATGCTGTCATAATGAGCCTTACTTTCACTAAATAACCCCTCGTTCATCCCCCGTTTACTCTAATCTCAAAATTCCAGCAATGTAGTGCAAAACTAGATAGATTTCAACGTCGAACAAAAAAGAAACACTCAAATCAGTGGGAAATTGAGGTTTGGGCGAAATACACAAGATTATGCTTTAAAAAAACCAAATTTTGATAGTTTCCACTCCCCCCCCCCTCCTTCAAGGCAAAATTTAATGTGGATGACGTAGTCCACAGCGCTAGATAAATTTTAGCGTTGAACAATGGAGGAACCACGCGAATCGGTTGGGGAATAAGGTTTGGACAAACACAAGAGACACAAGACTGATGGATTTTCTTCCGTGGATTTGGGTTTTGAAGGGACTGAAACGGATTAGTATCTGGTTATTTTGTTTTCCGTTGAGTGTCGTCCACCTTTAACTCAGATTAATCGCATATTCAAGGATGCCCAAGTCTTACAACGTCCTAGAAACACAAGTAGGTAACCATCTACCTACCTGCTGTTAAATAGCCACAGCATGATGGATGAAATAATTAGGAAACCGTGTGAATTATTATCATTGTGATTATTATTGCAATTATTATTTTTCTGTGGAGATCACCAGTCAACTACCTTCTTGCGACAATGGCAGGAGGGGGGTCCTTTGGGCTAGGCTCGAGGGAACGAAGTGTTCTGATAAATTGCACAATAAACATGCATTTATCATTGTTGATCGTCTTGATTGTGATAGTAGTTTCCAAAAAAATTAACACTAGGTTTCTTTAATTGAGGAAATCACTTAATAGAGGCGATACGTCCACTTTAGAGGGCAGTACTGGGCTTTGTGCCTGTCTTCTGCAAACGTAAGTGGCTCGCCCCGTCCATCGAACCAAGAACTTTCAGCATTCAGGCGAAGGGGGATTGAGCTAGGCTTAAGTTTGTCTTCTAGGGATGAAAAACAGCACTTCCACTACTCAAAACTGTTCCTAACTCAAAAATGACATTTTTGGACTTGTACCCCTCTTCGAGGATATGAGCGATAAGTCAGACTTGAGTGTGGCACATACCTCGTATCCCTTCATAACACGGTTTTGAGCTGAATATGGAAGATAGTGATCACATCAGTTTGGTTTGCCTTTTGTTCCCAGAGCGATGATATTCGCTGGAGGATTCCGAACACGAGCAAGTATTATAAGGAAATGTTGATTTAGGAAAAATGTGTCCATAATATTCTCAAAACTCCGAGCTACTTGTTATACAGATTTAGAAAAATCCAAGAATAGTAGTTTCAATTCAAACAAAATATACGAATTCAGCCGAAAACAAAGTATAAATACGAATTATGAAGCATAACGAAGTGTTTTATGCTGAGTTAGTTTCCGAAAGCGAAATTGTTGTGTTAAGAATGCTTCTGTGTTTAAATATCTCAGGTATGAAAGCTTATATATGTTTCACTATTTCTGCTTATCTCTTATCTATGTTGTATTAATATATTAGGTATGAAACAGAATCGTATCTCTTATCTATGTTGTTTTGTTAATTTATTAGGTATGAAACAGAATCTTAGGTATCTCTTATCTAAGTTATGTAGTGTTTTGATTAGTAGGTAAATAGAATCGGGTCCAGGTTACGATGCCAGTGGGGCGAATATCACCTCAAATTTGCATTTATCGCTCGTAATTCGCGAACTCGTATTTTTATGCGAACTTCCCCCTCAAAAGGGCGTCTTCAGTCAACATTCCTCAGAGCGACCGATTGAGGTGAAGAAGTGGAGCATTCCGGGCCTCCAGTTGGTCTGTACCTCCTTATCAATTCATCCTCATTTGAATATCAATGAGGCATTTCTTAGAAAGTAGGCAAGGTTCAATTGATATTTCGACCAGGTGTCACAATAGGATTCAGTAAGCCGGTACTTTCCCCGAAGTAGATGCAAAGGAGCGATCTGAAATCGTCCATACAGAGTTGCTCCATGAAGTTTATACTGGTTACCAAATCACTATGTAGAAGAAGACCTAAAACGTAAATTGCGAGTGGAAATTTTGATTTTGGAGAACATTCTTTTTTCAACCTCGAAAAGTGAAAACAATGCTTCTGCTACTTGGTAGACTCGGAAGCAAAAACATGAGTTTAATAAGCATTTTTATGTAAAATAACAATACAAATCCCGATTGTCCATTTTCCAAAATAAAACTTTACGATCCTCTCGGAATTTCCAAGTGAGAAATCGATCGCCTCGGACTGACGCGGAACCAAAATTGTTTAAAAAGCACTAAAACACAAAATACAAGTAACATTTTCGATTCTCGAGAGCTCAAATTGATTTGGCTTCCTGCATTAAGAATTTATCTGTAGTATTGGACATGAAATGTCGACCCTTTGGGCCTCGGCAGGGGCCCCCTGGACCCCCGAATGCTTACTGCTGGAGCCTTTGGCTAAAATTCAAGTGGATCATGCTTTAGCCGTGTTTTATTTGTTTGCTGTTTCCTTTTACTATGAATTTCTTGTCATCTTTTTTCATTTAGCTCTTTAAGGGCCTTTTTCATTTAGCTTTAGGAACTCACATGCATCTTAATAAAAGGATGAATAAATATTAGGTTATCTTATACTGCCGTGCTAAGCCAGAAAGTCGTAACGTGAAAATTTGACCAAATTGAGTTATTGGTACCCGGGGGTTTAGGGGGTCGATTTCTATCGATTTTCGAAGTTTCAGAGTCGTATCTCGACTAGAAATGCCTCAAACAAGCCTCCCGATTTTTGCGTTAAGGCATGTTAACTTGATTATGCTAAGCAACTAGTCGTATCAGAGCGAATCAGAAGAAGAAAACTCGTATCTTGACACAGTTACGAGAGTCGGCCTTAGTATTTCGACGATACGACTTCTTGCATTCTGATTCGGCATGATACGACTTTTTGCCTCTGAAAACTCAGCATTTAGTGGTGACTTTAGGAACCTTCTTACTGTTACCTACCCGAATACTGCCGTGCTAAGCCAGAAAGTCGTATCTTTGCTTCACCCAACTTTCGGGAAAACGACCTAATAGGTTTAGTGGTGAAATAACTCTTTCACGGGATTATTTTTTCCTCCTTTCACCGCAACTAAAAGTTTTTCTTATAGGAAATTAGTTGCTGAATCGATTTTTGAGATCAAAATTAAACATTGTTTAGTGTATATTGTCAAAAACTGTATAACATTTTTCCATTCTTATTGCTTCCGAGTTTACCAAGGTAGCGGATTGTTTTCACTTTCCAAGGATGAAAAAATGTTCACCAAAATCAAAATTTTCACTCGCGTTTTAGGTTTTAGATTTTTCTGAACAATTTTGGTTCCGTGTCTGTCTGTCTGTGTGTCTGTCATGAAATCCTAGTAACGGGCATAACTATACGAAGTTATTGTCCGATTTCTATGAAATTTTCAGGGATTGTGCTGGTTGGTGTGTAGACGGTCCCCTATGAAAATAATCATCCCCGGACTGATAGAAGCGACTGCGCATGCGCAGACGTGAATTCCTTGTAACGGCCATAACTTCTACATTTCTCATCCGATTTCGATGAAATTTTCAGGGATGTTACAGATTAGTATTTAGATGGTCCCCTATGAAAATCACCACCTTCGGACTGATAGTAGCCACTGCGCTTGCGCAAACGTGAATTCAAGATCGAGATACGACTTCAAGGCTTAGTAGATATTATCTGACCTAAATGTAAGTAAAATAAGAATTGAAAAATGTTATACAGTTTTTTGACAATATACAATAAAAAGTGTTTAATTTTGACCTCAGAAAACGATTCAGCAACTAATTTTCTATAAGAAAAACTTTTAGTTGTGGTAAAAGGAGGAAAAATAATCCCGTGAAAGAGTTATTTCACCACTAAACCTATTAGGTCGTTTTCCCGAAAGTTGGGTGAAGCCAAGATACGACTTTCTGGCTTAGCACGGCAGTATATTACATCCGTGTTTCAGGTTCCTTACGTACTACATAAGGCCAACGTACTACATAAATAACACCTTCCTTCAAAATATAAACCCCGCTAAATCTATGATGGCTCTTACTGCTAATGTTGTTTACAGTTCTTTTAACTCAGGGGTATACCTCAGTGTCTATCATAATTACAGCGGTTTTGGCAGTATACAATTTATGGATAAATTTAGGACTTTCCAACGATTTTTGAACGATTTTTCTATGAACACGAATGACGAACATAATGTTCCGTAGCAACGACTTGGTAGTAAGTGGAAATCATTGCTAACTTTCGTGACACATCGCCGTCTCCCAAAAACGTAACTCTTTTTGCCAGTTAGCTCAAGGCTAAAGCATGTTCCATGCTAAAATATACAGGGTGTTCCAGAACCAATCAATAACACTTCAGGAATCGATTTCGGATGGGAAATGTAGAAGTTACGGCACGTAGTTTCTACGTAGTTGCAACCAGATTGAACGGAAAACCCTATTAACAGCCGTAACGTCTTCATACTCCAGATTCGATGACATTTCCCTGGATGGTTCCCTATGATTGTTTCCACGATTTTTTGAGAGTAACTGCTACGCATTGGAGCACCTACTCAATAGGGTTACGGATACGGGGAAGCTAAGTGCTACACCAACTTGGTACACGTTTAAAGTTCATTTTCTCAAAAAACTTTCCTTTAAAAAATAAAAACTGTCTATACCGTTGAAATGCTGAGATCTTGAGCTAGTTTTCCCCATTGAATGCCCGACGTTAGCGCTATTTATCACGGTAAAGAATTAGTCTGAAAAATTGTTACTTTCGAAAAAAACGCTGCAAATTACTACACAAAGGTTTATTATTTTTCTGAATAGATTACTCGCCTGCAAAGAACACAGATTTGCCATTCTCACCAACCAAATTTTCGCTTCAATCAAGTTTATTTTGAAGAAGTAAACGCTTCAAATTCAGTTCGAGTTGTGGGTGCCTTCATTGGGAAATTTGATTACTGAACGCAAAACTGAGTACAACTCGAAGAAACGAACAACGTTGGTCAGCTAAAATTTCAACGGAAATTATGCCTCGCGATTCACGCTCGTGTTTCTGATTTATCATAAATCCAACCCTCAAGCGCTCATAGGGAGCGAACGGTTTGTCCTACAGAGCTCTGGGTGGTCTCGTGCGATTTTAAACATTTTATACTATCTTAAATTGATGGAAAAACAATACCTTTATACACAAATTCTCTGAGGTAGGGTGTTTTCAAAATTTCAACCCTTAGAAGTGACTGACATACACAAAAAATTTCATCAAAATGCGGACGGCAAAATTTTTTGATTCGACATTTAGATTCTTCGTTACCTTGAAACGTATACCAACAAATTTTGAGGGGGGGTTAAAAATGTTTTCTTGGTCGATTCCAAAGGTTCATTATTAAAAATAATAAACCAAAAGTAGAACTGGACGGGGGTTTTGGAAAAAACGTCTGCGAAGTGGGTGTGGCACATAGCTTCCTCGTATCCATAACCCGATTATATAGATGATGGGATGCGTAGTAGTTAATCTCAAAACACCAATCTCTAAGGGCCGGGGGTACAAGTGATCGTTTAAACGGGGACATAGTTAAGCTTAGCTTAATTTTGAAACACCGTTTAAACTACAGATCCCGTTTGGCGGGTGTACAAGTCCTTATCAGCTCGGTTTAAGAAACTGGAGTTTAGGAATCCAGAGACGACGAAGACGAAGAGGAAGAGAACAAAACGGCATGGAACTATAAAGGTTCCATGCTGTTCCATGTTCGTAACTGCAAATTTTTGATGAATTTCAAGGCAGAAGTTGGAATAAACATCAACTTCACGTTAATCAGGATAACCTCAATGTGAGTTTTGCTAGAATAAAAGTGCGGACGACTTTTACTTCAATCGGCTCAAAAACCTTCATTTTAGCGTTTCTCTTTATTGTAATACACTAGTGGTGAAAGAAAGGAGTGTCGAAAAATATATAAAAACAAACCAACGATGAAAACGACGTATTAACTTTCATGATCGACCCAAAAATCGGTTATTCAAGAAAGAGTCTTCCCGTCCAAGAACCGGTTTTTGAAGATTTGGTGAGTACTTTCGACATATACATTTCGACATAATCCTATTTCTTATCATTACAAGAAATTTTGCATGCCGAATACTTCCGACGATAATGTGAAAGTGAGTAGTGATAACTACTATTTCTTTCACTAGCAAGCAACTTTGTTCCGAATATTGGTTGATGTACGTAAATAATCATAACGATCGGTAGAATACCTGATAGAATGTATTACCAAAAAGCACTCCTACAAAACCAGCAAGCAGGTACCTACAGCAACTCATGTAGCTCAAATTGCTCGAAATACTATAGATGCATTCTTTTAAGTACTTTCTCACGTCTTCTTCATAGTTACTTACCTACTTCACAACTCTTTTCATCACACCCCATTCCTTTTTTTTCAGGTGATTACCATGTTCAACTGAAGATACGTCTCCTACGAAGGGTGCTGCCCAATTCCTAATGGTCGTTTCCTCCTACCTTTCCATTTTATTTTATCAATACAATATTATTCTGTAGGTATCAATTATTGACCTGACTGATATCTATTTATTAAATGACTGTACCTATCACAAATCAATAATGTTTTGAGATATTCTGTATATTTTTTCCAAAAAATACACAAATGTACCTTTTTTATAATTTTTGTGACTTTACCTCTCTCGATTCCGTTCTTGAAATAACTATCTTTGGTTCATTGAAACTTGAATAAAACGCTGGAATATTTTCCTATTTTAATGTTCAAATTGTTGAATGCTTTTTCCGACTAGGTATTCCTTAAATTTAATGAATATTTGTACATACTAACTTCTACACTAAAATCGTCAGTGAATAATGTAACAGTTGAGTAATAATGTAACAGTTGAGCAGCTACTACAATATATTTAATAAAATTCAACCTCAACCAAAATACTTCACCACATTGGTAACAATATTTCTCGTTATTACCCACTAAGCTCAGCTTAAACGGCCATCAGCGACCGTTTAACTTTAGTCTTAGTTTAGCTCTTATCAGGAACTAAAAGCGTAGTTTAGGAACTTGTACCCCAGCCCTAAACTGCATTCTCCGTTTAAACAGTAGTTTAATCGATGAGTGACGTTTAAACGGGTATTGTACCCCCGGCCCTAAGTACCTTTCACTACCCTCATAGGGGACCATCTCCACGCTAATCTGGACAATCCTAGAAAATGTCATCAAATTCGGATGAAAAATTAAGTGAGTAGATGTATGTGATTGGATCAAAAAAATTCTTAGCCTCGGCTGGAATTCGAACCCGCGACCCCTGGAGCTCAAATCAAGACTCTTTCCTCTGAGCTATTGAAGCCTTGTCATGAGTAAGATTTGAGATTCTCACAGGAGACCACCCCTCTATGAATAAATCCCTCTATGAAAAACAATTCTCTATGATTTTCATAGGGGACCATCTAAATACTAATCTGTAACATCCCTGAAAATTTCATTGAAATCGGATGGAAAATGTAGAAGTTATGGCCGTTACAAGGAAATTCACGTTTGCGCATGCGCAGCGGCTTCTATCAGTCCGGGGGTGATGATCTTCATAGGGGACCGTCTACACACCAACCCGCACAATCCCTGAAAATTTCATCGAAATCGGACAATAACTTACAAGGAATTCATGACAGACGGACAGACACACAGACAGACAGACACGGAACCAAAATTGTTCAAAAAGGTCTAAAACGCAAAACGCGAGTAAAAATTTTGATTTTGGAAAACTTTTTTTTTCATCCTTGAAAAGTGAAAACAAAGCTTCCGCTACCTTGGTAGACTCGGAAGCAAAAAGGTTATCGGACAAAAATTGTAGCAAATTAGTTGTAGAATCAGTCCTCGAAGTTTGGATCATTAATCATTAATTGGATAATTAATTCTGCCTTAATTGGAATAATCATTAATTGGATTAATAAATTAATTCTGCCAAGTGCTTCGCGTAACGGGCTTGACTACCGTCTTGATTGATTGCTTGTCTTCCAATTCATTCTTTCCAATAGTATCCACCAATCTGCAAAATTTGCGATGATATTATGGAGTTTCACCTCAAAATACGGCGGAATGGAGGCTGTAAAACTCTTGGAGCAGAGATGGTGTCTGCAGCAAAGAAAACGCTTCAAATTATTACACAATGGTTTATTATTTTTCTATATAGATCACTCGTCTGCAAAGCCACCAACCATCCAATAAGAAGAAAAACATCGATCTTATTTCGGTCAGCTATAATTTGAACGGAGATTAGGCCTGTTTTGCGATTCACACTCGTGTTTCTGATTTATCGTACGTCCAAACTTTAAATTCTCGTAGTGAGCGAACGGTTTGTCCTACAGAGCTCCGGGTGGTCTCAAAACATTCTAAAAATTCTATAGAATCTTAAATTGAAGGAAAAACAATACCTTTATATAGAAAATGTTTGAGTTAGGGCGTTTTCAAAATTTCAAAATTGATTTTGGAACCCTTTGAAGTGACCTACATCAACCAAAAGCTTCGGGGCACAACTAGACCCCAAATGGAGCCTACATACCAAATTTCATCAAAATCGGTCAATGCTAAGTGGGGAAAGTGCCGCGTACGGCGGATGGACGGCCAAATTTTGGTTTATTATTTTCAATAATGAACCTTTGGAATCGACCAAGAAAAAAAAAATTTTAACACCCCCTCAAAATTTGATGGTTTACGTTTCAAGGTATGTAGAATCCAAAAATCGAATAAAAATTTGGCCGTCCGTCCGCCGTACGCGGCACTTTTGCCCCTTAGCATTGACCGATTTTGATGAAATTTGGTATGTAGGCTCCATTTGGGGCCTAGTTGTGCCCCGAAGATTTTGGTTGATGTAGGTCACTTCTAAGGGTTCCAAAATGAATTTTGAAATTTTGAAAACGCCCTAACTCAAAAATTTTGATATAAAGGTATTGTTTTTCCTTCAATTTAAGATTCTGTAGAATTTTTTGAGACCACGCGGAGCTCTGTAGGTCAAATCGTTCGCTCACTACGAGAATTTAAAGTTTGGCCGTACGATAAATCAGAAACACGAGTGTGAATCGCAAAAGTGGCCTAATCGCCTTTCAAGTGTTAGCCGACCGAAATGCGATCAATGTTTTTCTTCATGTTTGATGGTTGGTGGCTTTGCAGACGAGTGATCTATATAAAAATAATAAACCATTGTGTAATAATTTGCAGCGTTTTTATTCGAGTTTTGGATTCTACGTACCTTGAAACGTGAACCATCAAATTTTGAGGGGGTGTTATTGCTTCTGAGTCTACCAAGGTAGCGGAAGCTTTGTTTTCACTTTTCAAGGACGAAAAAAAAGTTCTCCAAAATCAAAATTTTCACTCGCGTTTTGCGTTTTAGACCTTTCTGAACAATTTTGGTTCCGTGTCTGTCTGTCTGTCTGTGTGTCTGTCTGTCTGTCTGTGTGTCTGTCCGTCTGTCATGAATTCCTTGTAACGCGCATAACTATACGAAGTTATTGTCCGATTTCGATGAAATTCTCAGGGATTGTGCGGGTTGGTGTGAAGACGGTCCCCTATGAAAATCATCATCCTCGGACTGATAGTAGCCACTGCGCATGCGCAAACGTGAATTCCTTTTAACAGCCATAACTTCCACATTTTCCATCCGATTTCAATGAAATTTTCAGGGATGTTACAGATTATTATTTAGATGGTCCACTATGAAAATCACAACCTTCGGACTGATAGTAGTCACTGCGCATGCGCAAACGTTAATGTCCTTGTAACAGCCTTAACTTCTACAATTTCTACCCGATTTCGATGACATTTTCAGGGATTACGCGGATTAGGTTGTAGATGGTCCCCAATGAAAATCAAGGCCTTAAAATTTACAGTAGCCTCTGCGCATGCGCAATCGTAAAATCCTTGTAACAGCCGTAACAATTGCGTCTGAGGTGAGGATCTCAAAGCCAATCTACAAACCCCTCTGTAGATCAGTAAGCAAAGTACTGGCCTCACACCCAAGAGTCCCAGGTTCGACTCCCAATCTTGCTAAGAAATTCTTTAATTCCAATCACTACCGCACTTACATTTTTCGTCCGAATTTGATGAAATTTTCTAGGATTGTCCAGATTAGCGAGTAGATGGTCCCCTCTGAGGGTAGTGAAAGGTACTTAGAGATTGGTGTATTCAGATTAACTACTATGCATCGGATCATCTATGTAATCGGGTTATGGATACGAGGAAGCTATGTGCCACACCCACTTGGCAGACTTTTTTTTTCTTGGTCGATTCCAAAGGTTCATTATTGAAAATAATAAACCAAAAAGGTCTGCTTAGTAAGGCCTTCCCTCCGGTGTTACCTTCTGAGCTGATTTCAACACGTTGATATTCAATGTGGTGTCGATCGTATGCGAGAAGCCTCTCAGAATGTCTTATAAAGTAGTGGGAAGTGTGATCACCTTGACTTTGCTCACTTTCTCCTCATTGGGGTTCAATAGACGAAGAGTTGAGCTTGGGGATGAGAAGGCGAGGCCGCAGCCCGTTAGCTCTCGATGAGCCTTGTGTGTCAGAGGGACGCAGCACCGCTACCCGGCGATTTACATTCCAAACCAGCACCCCTTCCACGAACCCACCAACCGCCTCAGTATTCTGGTACAGGATTTTTGATGAACGGAAAAAAAGTTACCGAGAACGATCTCGGAAGAAAACTTGGCGTCTGGTGTTTCATAGCAGATTAACCCATTTTAGCCCAGTGTTGCCATATGGCAACAGTGAACATCCCTGCACTCTGCATTTAATATCTCATCCTCATGACCTTCAAAATGGTTTACAACGCTGTCCACTCTCTCCCCAGACAGTGGACCAAAAGATTTGGTGAATTACAGGTTTCTGAAATCACTCTCTTATCAGTTCATTGTTAAACAAGTTTGGGGCGATGGAAGAATTGCAAAATCTCTTACAGTAAGTACTGTAAATCATACAATTTTATACTTATGATTGAGCCCATTGTTTTATTTCAATCTATATAGATGTAGTTTCAGTATTATATACCAAAATTGTGGAAATATGATTTTTTCATGCTGCATTGTTAGTGTTTTCCGAACATTGCCATATGGCAACGCTGGGCAGTGTGAGTACTAAACTAACAATATATAAAATGATTGTTTTGCCAGCAGCTCAGCATTATTCGACACAACTGAAGAGAAATGTTACCATGAAAAGACCTGCCTTGATTTAAAAAAAAAAAATAGTACAATGAAAACAAGGGAGGATCAGACGTCATGGATGATGACTTGAACCACTGCAGGATTGGAAATAAAGGAGAAAAATGGTGGTGGCCAATATTCACATGGCTACTTGACAATTGTATGATCAATCCATGCTCATTTACAGAAACCCAAATCCAAGAATTCAGTTACAGTTTCCGAGCAATCGTGCAAACATACTTGATAAACTGTGGAGTGGCAAAGAAAAATCCAGGGCCTCAAGTTCCAATGCTCATGGCAGAGAAAGTAGTGAACGCAGTTCGATTTGATGGACAATATCATTGCGTGTGTAACACAGAAGGAAAAAAGAAGGAAAGGTGCCAATCGGAGAACAGCAAATCAATATCAAAACAATTTGCATGAAATGAAAAGTAGGTTTATGCGTACCTTGATTTGTCAATTTTCATGAAATAATTCGAACTACAGATTGAAGAAGACCAAATTATTCATCACTAAAAGAGATGAAGATTTTACTATTTCTTTTTTAATAATTCTTATTTTCTTCCAAGTACATCTTCCGATTTGTTGATAAATGTCTTCCTAAATTAATTTTTTATATTTTTAAAACGTTTTAATTCACCTACCTACTTCAACACGTTTTTCCAAGTCAATCTTCCGATATATCGAAATATCGATATATTTTCTCCGATATATCGTAGGTATCGATATCTCATTGACGATATATCGTTTGATCAGTATATCGATATATTTCTTTCAATATGCCATCCCTAATGGCGATTGAAGAGAATCTCTTGTCTGGAGTCTTCAATTCAATATGGAAATGAGTACTTGTAGATCAGCTGCTCTCTGCTCACCACATAGTTCAACTTCATTCGAAGCCGTTAAAATCCAAGTTCACTATACCTGAAATCCTCAGTTGTACTGGGTAATCTTTCTCTACTTTGACCTGGAGCCGAACAACAGGTCCAACATCACTTGGAATCCATCATTTCAACTACTATTTGACACCCTGTACATCTATCAGAATCCCACGAGTGACAAAAAAGTCTGAGAATGGAGATTCAATACAACCGAGGGTCAGGAGTGCCCTACTCAGTACACAATCTGAAGGTTGCAGATCAGCTGTTTTCATCTCATCACAAAAAATGTTTCGTCGCGTCTCGTCCGGGATCACCATACTTTCCGTCGTGAGAAATCTTCTCATTCCTTCAACATCCAATCTAGACGAGATTTTGAAATGAAATTTGGTAGTCGGTAAATTTGGATTTGGAGTCGAGCATGCTAAATTTGGACACTGGAATCCTTCGTACAGCCAATCTTTTACGCAACTCCCAACAATTTTAGTTGTTAACTGAATGATCGCCTCCACAGCTGATTTCGACGTCAACTGCGCCGTCGAGCGTTGAAAAGGAAATCCGTTAGTTTGACAGTGAAGTGGGGCTCAGTGGTTACGAAGACGTAAAAGTCCATTCTTGTTACCTCCACTTCCACCGGATAACCGTGAAAATCGTGATATGATCCCTCGAAAGAGCTTTTTTTGGCCACCAGGCCGAGAAATGGAGTCATATGATAGAACCAGAGCGAATCAAAAACCATTATACTGCACCGTGAACCGGTCTTTCCTCTTCAAAGGACACATTGAAGTTTATTGATACCTACCAGTTGACGGCTTTAAAACCTACACGCCCATAATCGAAAATTATTTTTAGATTTTGCATTTTGAAAGCAAATTGAACTTATTGGTTTATTATTTTCAATAATGAACCTTTGGAATCGACCAAGAAAAAAAAAATTTTAACACCCCCTCAAAATTTGATGGTTTACGTTTCAAGGTACGTAGAATCCAAAAATCGAATAAAAATTTGGCCGTCCGTCCGCCGTTTGCCACTTAGCATTGACCGATTTTGATGAAATTTGGTATGTAGGCTCCATTTGGGGTCTAGTTGTGCCCCGAAGATTTTGGTTGATGTAGGTCACTTCTAAGGGTTCCAAAATCAATTTTGAAATTTTGAAAACGCCCTAACTCAAAAAATTTCGATATAAAGGTATTGTTTTTCCTTCAATTTAAGATTCTATAGAATTTTTAGAATTTTTTGAGACCACGCGGAGCTCTGTAGGACAAACCGTTCGCTCCCTACGAAAATTTAAGGGTTTATATTGAAATATATATATATAAATCAAAACACGAGTGTGAATCGCAAAAGAGGCCTAATCTCCGTTCAAATTAGAGCTGACCGAAATGCGATCGATAGTTGGTGATTTTGATTTTTTTTTAAATTTTTTTTAAATTTTTTTATTTTATTTTATTTTTTTATTATTATTTTTTTTTCTCTTCATATTGGATGGTTGGTGATTTTGTAGACGAGTGATCTATTTAAAAATAATAAACCGTTGTGTAATAATTTGCAGCGTTTTCAGATACTGTCGGTCCACTTAATGTTTTTGAGATAATTTTTTAGTTGCCTAGTTAGGACGTCCCACAGTAAGACTTGGGCGTCCTTATGCGATCGATCTGGGGTGAAGGAGGACAACACTCAACAGAAAAAATAATAACCACACAGTAATCCGTTTTAGACCATTCTGAATCCAAATCCGCGAAAAAAACCATAGGTGTATGTCTGTGTGTGTGTGACAAAATCTTGTGTCGTCTGCACAGGCCTTAGTACTCAACCGATTTTCCTGGTTCTTTTTTTGTTCGACGCGGAAAACTATCTAGTTGTGCACTACGTCGCCGGAATTTCGAATTTTGCCTTTTAAGGGGGGGAAAGGGGGGGTTGATGTTCAAAAAACGTGCGTTTTTGGGCATTATCTTGTGTCGTCTGCACAGGCCTCAGTTCTCAACCGATTTTTGTGGTTCTTTCTTTCATCGACGCGGAAAACTATCTAGTTGTGCACAACGGCGCCAAAATTTTGAATTTTGCTTTTTAAGGGGGGAAAAGGGGGGGGGGGGTTAATGCTTAAAAACGTGCGTTTGCGGGCATAATCCTGTAAACTCTGCCCAGGCCTCAATTTCCAACCGATTTGCGTGTTTCTTTTTTTGTTTGACTCAAATAACTTCCGAGTTGTACATGATTTTACCAGAGTACCAAAATTCGCAAGGGGAGGGGGTGAGTGGGGGATAATATTCACAAAATACCCGATTTTTCAATATTTCGGTTCCTTTACTGCTTACTAATTGTACCCAACCTTTGAAATTCTCATTATACCTCCGGATTTTCATGAATTATTCTCTGTACCACCATGGAACTAATATTGGTGCCACCATGGTGCCACCATGGTGCCATGATGCCATAAACCGCTTATTTCGTGTTTTTTTTTTTGTATTTCACCTTGAATACGGATGTGAACTTCGACGGACTGCCTACCAAAACTAACAGATGAAAGTTCAATGTTACGACGTATTTCCGCTTTGGTGCCAGACTGGCACCATTGGTGGGGGGGGGGGGGGGGGAGGTGAACTCGAATTCGCATGTTGGGTATCGTAGATCATGGATTTCAAAATGCTCTTCAGATTCGAGGCTCCCATGCCGCTAGAAATGTTATGGTGGATAATGGTGGGGGGGGGGGGGGTCAGTATTTCTTGCCTAAAGTAATAAATAAATTACATCGAGTGAAACAGTTTTATCACTTAACAACTGGTTAAACTGATCTAATGCTTATCCAATGGGACGTCCCCTGGAATGCATGCATTACTAAACAATATGTTTTTTTCATTTATTCGACAAAATTCACGGTTTTCAATTTTTTTGACGGTTGTTTGGTTTTACATACTTCAATAAACTGTTAAAAAATGATCGTTCATGACTGCTAGTGCTGAGTGCCCAGAGGGCTAATTTGGGCACACCCTTTCATACCACCTTTTCGCACGCCGAAATTTTTAATATTATTTTTCTAGTGCTTCTAGACGTAATATGAGGTATCTTACCAAGTTTCACCAGAAATTTTAGAAAAAAAAAAAATTACGGTCACTAATGGGTTAAGGCTTTGGGTTGAAAACAAAAACTTACTCTCTCTAGTCAGGGTTGAAGAATCTCACCTTCAGATTGGATTTTAAGTCTAAAAGTAGGTAGATGATGTACAAATTTGTCCAAGAAGAAAATCTGTCTGTCTGTCGTCAGTAAAGATCTCTGACACCATTGTATGTACATTGATTGTTAACTGCGGTGCTAATTCATGTTAGAAATCAGATAATATTTATAGAAGAGGTTTTTTCTACTAAGCTATTATGAGCAGAAAAGCCAGTAGTCGAGTCGTCGTAGCTGTGAGGGTCGTCAAGGTAGGAAAGAAGTCAAAGTACGTAAAATAAATATATTTAACAAATCGTCGTCTTAAATAAATAAATTAAATAAATTACTGTACAATGGTTTTTTGGAAGGTGGGGAGAAGAGGGGAAGTCAAGTCTCTTTGGTAGTCACTGGTCATTTTGTAAGGCGGTGCTAACTGTGGGGTGTCGACTCACGTGATCGTTTGGTTTCGAGGATGTCGTCGTCGTCGTCATCGTCATCTTCGTCGTCGTCGTCATCGTCGTCGTCATCATCATCGTCGTCGTCGTCGTCGGCGGCGGTGTCCGCGGAGGAGGCGGCGGTTTCGGCTGTGGCGGTGTTGAGAACGACGGTCTGTTGTTGGGAATTGGCGGGCTCGAGGGGTTCGTCCTCGCCGGGGGCGGAGCCGTAGTCGCCGTTGTAGTCGACGTTGGAGGCGGCGAGTCCTTGGATGTTGGCGGGGGCGGCGGGAGCGGCTGGGGCGGCAGGTGCGGCCGCGACTACGGCTGCGGCGGGCGACTCGTCATCGTCCTCCTCGTCGTCCTCATCGTCATCCTCATCTGTCAAACAAATCATATCATTAGAGACAAATGCACACACCGAATTTAACGAGAAATTGTTGTTTTGTTTTAAACAAAGACAAATAAAGACAAAAAATTGTTGTTTTGTGTCAACTAAAGACAAGAAATTGTTGTTGTGTTTCAACTAAAGACAAGAAATTATTGATTGGTGTCGACTAAAGAGGAGAAATTGTTGTTTTGTTTCAACTAAAGACAAGAAATTGTTGTTGTGTTTCAACTAAAGACAAGAAATTGTTGTTTTGTTTCAACTAAAGACAAGAAATTATTGATTGGTGTCGACTAAAGAGGAGAAATTGTAGTTTTGTTTCAACTAAAGACAAGAAATTGTTGTTGTGTTTCAACTAAAGACAAGAAATTGTTGTTTTGTTTCAACTAAAGACAAGAAATTATTGATTGGTGTCGACTAAAGAGGAGAAATTGTAGTTTTGTTTCAACTAAAGACAAGAAATTGTTGTTGTGTTTCAACTAAAGACAAGAAATTGTTGTTTTGTTTCAACTAAAGACAAGAAATTATTGATTGGTGTCGACTAAAGAGGAGAAATTGTTGTTTTGTTTCAACTAAAGACAAGAAATTGTTGTTGTGTTTCAACTAAAGACAAGAAATTGTTGTTTTGTTTCAACTAAAGACAAGAAATTATTGATTGGTGTCGACTAAAGAGGAGAAATTGTAGTTTTGTTTCAACTAAAGACAAGAAATTGTTGTTGTGTTTCAACTAAAGACAAGAAATTGTTGTTTTGTTTCAACTAAAGACAAGAAATTATTGATTGGTGTCGACTAAAGAGGAGAAATTGTTGTTTTGTTTCAACTAAAGACAAGAAATTGTTGTTGTGTTTCAACTAAAGACAAGAAATTATTGATTGGTGTCGACTAAAGAGGATAAATTGTTGTTTTGTTTCAACTAAAGACAAGAAATTGTTGTCTTGTTACAACTATAGTCAAGAAATTGTTGTTTTGTTCCAACTAAAGACAGGAAATTATTGATTGGTGTCGACTAAAGAGGAGAAATTGTAGTTTTGTTTCAACTAAAGACAAGAAATTGTTGTTGTGTTTCAACTAAAGACAAGAAATTGTTGTTTTGTTTCAACTAAAGACAAGAAATTATTGATTGGTGTCGACTAAAGAGGAGAAATTGTAGTTTTGTTTCAACTAAAGACAAGAAATTGTTGTTGTGTTTCAACTAAAGACAAGAAATTGTTGTTTTGTTTCAACTAAAGACAAGAAATTATTGATTGGTGTCGACTAAAGAGGAGAAATTGTAGTTTTGTTTCAACTAAAGACAAGAAATTGTTGTTGTGTTTCAACTAAAGACAAGAAATTGTTGTTTTGTTTCAACTAAAGACAAGAAATTATTGATTGGTGTCGACTAAAGAGGAGAAATTGTTGTTTTGTTTCAACTAAAGACAAGAAATTGTTGTTGTGTTTCAACTAAAGACAAGAAATTGTTGTTTTGTTTCAACTAAAGACAAGAAATTATTGATTGGTGTCGACTAAAGAGGAGAAATTGTAGTTTTGTTTCAACTAAAGACAAGAAATTGTTGTTGTGTTTCAACTAAAGACAAGAAATTGTTGTTTTGTTTCAACTAAAGACAAGAAATTATTGATTGGTGTCGACTAAAGAGGAGAAATTGTTGTTTTGTTTCAACTAAAGACAAGAAATTGTTGTTGTGTTTCAACTAAAGACAAGAAATTATTGATTGGTGTCGACTAAAGAGGATAAATTGTTGTTTTGTTTCAACTAAAGACAAGAAATTGTTGTCTTGTTACAACTATAGTCAAGAAATTGTTGTTTTGTTCCAACTAAAGACAGGAAATTATTGATTGGTGTCGACTAAAGAGGAGAAATTGTAGTTTTGTTTCAACTAAAGACAAGAAATTGTTGTTGTTTTTTCAACTACAGACAAGAAATCGTTGTTTTGTTACAACTATAGTCGAGAAATTGTTGTTTTGTTTCAACTAAAGACAAGAAATTATTGATTGGTTTCGACTAAAGAGGAGAAATTGTAGTTTTGTTTCAACTAAAGACTAGAAATTGTTGTTGTGTTGCAACTAAAGACAAGAAATTGTTGTCTTGTTACAACTATAGTCAAGAAATTGTTGTTTTGTTCCAACTAAAGACAGGAAATTATTAATAAAAATAAATTATAGTGTCGACTAAAGAGGAGAAATTGTAGTTTTGTTTCAACTAAAGACAAGAAATTGTTCTTGTTTTTTCAACTACAGACAAGAAGTCGTTGTTTTGTTACAACTATAGTCGAGAAATTGATGTTTTGTTTCAACTAAAGACAAGAAATTATTGATTGGTTTCGACTAAAGAGGAGAAATTGTAGTTTTGTTTCAACTAAAGACTAGAAATTGTTGTTGTGTTTCAACTAAAGACAAGAAATTGTTGTTGTTTTTTCAACTACAGACAAGAAATCGTTGTTTTGTTACAACTATAGTCGAGAAATTGATGTTTTGTTTCAACTAAAGACAAGAAATTATTGATTGGTTTCGACTAAAGAGGAGAAATTGTAGTTATGTTTCAACTAAAGACAAGAAATTGTTGTTGTTTTTCCAACTACAGACAAGAAGTCGTTGTTTTGTTACAACTATAGTCGAGAAATTGTTGTTGTGTTTCAACTAAAGACAAGAAATTATTGATTGGTTTCGATTGAAGACTAGAACTAACTGTAGAAGTTATGGGTCTTACAAGGAATTCACCTTTGCATGCGCTGTAGCAAATTTAATGCCAATCCGGGGGTATTGATTTTCATAGGGGACCATCTACACCCCAACCCGCACAATCCCTGAATTGTAAAGGTTTGCTGGTTACATTTCATGACTGAGAGGCAGACAAGGAAACCAAATTGTTCAGGAAGGCCAAAAAGTGGAACTTTTGATTTTGGAGAAGTTTTTTTAACCTTGAAAAGTGAAAACTAAACTCTCCCTCCTTTGGTAGACTCGGAAGCGAAATTGTTACACCGTGAAAAAGCTAAGTTTTAAGGTAATCCTGTACAACCAAAAGGAGTAAAACTTGAGATTTGATTTGACTAAGAAATGTCTAAAAATATATGAAATCCAAAAATGCCTTCATGCTCATTTACTGATTATAATATTAGTAATTACATATTGAAGAAATGGTCAGACGTAATTAGTATCCTACTATCGTTTATTTTCAACATGGGATTTTCCAGTGGAAAATTTCCAACGGCTTTTAAAAGAACTGTTGTAGTGCCGCTTTTTAAAAAAGGAGAAAGGAGCATAATGGGTAACTATAGACCAATAGCTTTAACATTATCTTTATCTAAAATCCTGGAAAAGTGCATTAAAGCTAGGATCGTAACGTTTTTATTGAGTAATGACATGATATCAAAAAATCAGTATGGTTTTCAAAAAGGAATCAGTACTGACCATGCCTTATTCAATTTAAATAATCTTGTATCGCAAAAGCTTGATGAGGGTTTTTATGTTTTCGGGGTTTTTTTTTGGACGTCAAAAAAGCATTTGATTCAGTACACCATCAGATTTTGTGCAAAAAGCTCTATACTTATGGCATTCGAGGCATACCTCTAGAATTGATTAAATCCTACCTGTATAATCGACCCCAAGTTACTAGAGTGGGGAACTCGTTGAGTGACGAATTAACAGTTACCTGTGGTGTACCTCAGGGCACTGTATTAGGCCCCATTCTATTCTTACTTTATATTAATGATCTAATGGATCTTGATTTGGAGGGCAAATTGTTTGGATTTGCAGATGACACTTCGATTATTTTTTGGGGTAAAAATTACGATGATTTGATTAGCACTATTAACCATGATCTTTTCCGAATCAAATATTGGTTTGATTTAAACAAGTTGTGTCTAAATGTAGATAAAACTTCCGTTCTCCGTTTTTCAATTGGAAACAAAGGTTTTCCATCAAACTGCGAAGTGAGATTCCATTTGAATTATGCTTGCTTGGAGAGCCATGCTTATTGTAGTTGTATTCCACTTCCACTTAGTAATGAATGTAAATATTTGGGTATACTAGTCGACAATCACCTGAGTTTTAAGATTCATATTGATGCACTAATTATACGATTGCGTAAGTTACTTTACGTTTTCAAAGAATCTCGTAAGTTTCTTTCAATAAGTCGACTTAAAACTATTTATTACGGTTTGGCCTTTTCCATTATTAAATATGGTATTATTCTTTGGGGCACAGCCTGTAAGTCCGTCATTAAAAAAGTGCAAACCATACAAAATAAATTATTAAGAATTATGTTGAATAAAAGCCCAAGGTATCCTTCATCACTGTTGTATAAAAACTTTAAAGTTAAAAAGATAAATCAAATTTTCCATATTCAGTCTTGTGTACACGTGTTTGGTACTGGCATAGATCCCAAGCATTTTTCTGTATCAACAGTTACTCGTAACTACAATAATTCTAGGATTCTTCTACCAAATATAAATAGCGAGTTTTATAAGAGAAATTCTTATGTAGTTGCCCTTAAAACTCTTTACCAAAAAGAAATTAATATATTTTCATTTCACAACCTCTCTAAGTTTAAAAAAGTATAAAATAACTGTATATGACTCGGTATCCAAAATTTTTTGTTTCTCTCTCTAACTTTTATTTGCTTTGTGTGCAACGCACTTCCCATATTATAAGCTTACCTGGTAGCAATATTATTATTTCTCAGTTAGAATTACCTGTTTGAACTCCTCCGAAGAGCACAAGTTCCCTGGAACTTATTCTTCGGTGGGCAATATCTGTTTTTATATTTTGTATTTTGAAGTACCTTTTTTAATTTATTTTTCGCAGTGCTTTACTTTTAATGAGAATGTATTTTGTTTTATTTACTGTTATTGCCAATAAATCTATATATCATATCATATCATATCAAAAACTAACTTCGTCACGCTATTATATATATATTTTTTTTAAACCCCTCAAAGACAAAATGTCTTTTTTGACGGAGGGGGCACGCCATAAAATAAAAATAAATAAATAAAAAATTAAATAATGGGGAGGACGCCCAGGACTCACCCGACGCCGGCCCTAGGGATAACGGAAGATGAGGAAGGTGGGGGTGGGAAAGAGGGATGAAGGGAAGTGCCTCTATAAAACGACCACCAGTTCAAATATGAGCCGAGCAGGACACGGGTGGTGATACCACGGAGTACGCCTACTGAGATGCCCAACTCACGCAACTCCGTGGCACTTTTTCCGCACCACACCCCGCGCCATGATAAGGTTGCAGCCATCACCCTGATGTTGTTGGGTGCCACTCCTTTTAGCTCCGACACCGCTTGCCGTAAATCATCCCCAATCTCGTACCTATCAGCGCGTTTCATTCAACCATTTCGAACGTAACCAGTCAATTCATCAAGTGATTGACGTTAATAGCCTACTTAATAAATAAAAGTAGGTCACGCAAAGTAGTAAAGAGTATTGGTAAATCGTTTTGTTCGTAAATTTTGAAAAAAAGTCTTGACGAAACCATTAATGTAAGGTTTGGACGCTGTATGGCCCTCCATTAATTGTCTCTGGAGTAGTAAGTAGTAATGTCATAAACAACGCCTGGGCGGGACCCCCAGCCCACTGTGACGTCATAAACAGTCGAAACTTTGAAAAATCATAGAAAAAGGTCTTCTCACGCTAGAAGGTTGGTGTCAAAATTCACATAATGAGGTCTAGTTTAGATTAAAAATAACAATAAACAGTTTTTCCGACGCCTTGCGCACACCCTATTCGTTCCAGAATGATTGTTCATGAAATTCAAGTTGATCTGCCATTATGAGGAGGGAAACAAATTTGATGTTAACATGACAGCGAGGAGACCATATTCATATAAAGGATTTGATAAGTACTCTGGCAGACTTTTTGCCAATCCTCGGAATGAGCCTTCTCAAGGCCACAAGAGAAGCCTTTGGTCGGTAGGAAATACAGAATAAACATCATAATTAAGGCAGTTCAGTTTAGACCATTTTGGTTTATTATTTTCAATAATGAACCTTTGGAATCGACCAAGAAAAATTTTTTTTTAACACCCCCTCAAAATTTGATGGTTTACGTTTCAAGGTACGTAGAATCCAAAAATCGAATAAAAATTTGGCCGTCCGTCCGCCGTCCGCGGCACTTTTGCCACTTAGCATTGACCGATTTTGATGAAATTTGGTATGTAGGCTCCATTTGGGGTCTAGTTGTGCCCCGAAGATTTTGGTTGATGTAGGTCACTTCTAAGGGTTCCAAAATCAATTTTGAAATTTTGAAAACGCCCTAACTCAAAAAATTTTGATATAAAGGTATTGTTTTTCCTTCAATTTAAGATTCTAAAGAATTTTTAGAATTTTTTGAGACCACCCGGAGCTCTGTAGGACAAACCGTTCGCTCACTACGAGAATTTAAAGTTTGGACGTACGATAAATCAGAAACACGAGTGTGAATCGCAAAAGAGGCCTAATCTCCGTTCAAATTATAGCTGAACGAAATGCTATCGATGTTTTTCTTCATGTTGGATGGTTGGTGGCTTTGCAGACGAGTGATCTATATAGAAAAATAATAAACCATTATGTAATAATTTGCAGCGTTTTTAAAACATTTTCTGAAGTTTAATATTTTTGTATTTTATCGTGAGTCGTTGGAGATGATCTAGACCCTCGAAACTACCTAAAAAGTCCTAAATGGTGTCAAAATAATAACCATATTATAAAGGAACGAATTAGTTCATCAAAACGTTCTGAACATGCTAAGAGGTCAAACTACGGGCTAAAAACTCGCTGAAAGAACGAGATCAGCACTCCAGATCACCACTTCAATAGTTGTACATTCATAATCAGCGAAAATGCTTCCATAAGAGTGATTCTATCTCGAATATTCGCTAATTTCATGCTGCACAAATGGGAACTTTCTTTTTGGTTTATTATTTTCAATAATGAACCTTTGGAATCGACCAAGAAAAAAAATTTTAACACCCCCTCAAAATTTGATGGTTTACGTTTCAAGGTACGTAGAATCCAAAAATCGAATAAAAATTTGGCCGTCCGTCCGCCGTACGCGGCACTTTTGCCACTTAGCATTGACCGATTTTGATGAAATTTGGTATGTAGGCTCCATTTGGGGTCTAGTTGTGCCCCGAAGCTTTTGGTTGATGTAGGTCACTTCTAAGGGTTCCAAAATCAATTTTGAAATTTTGAAAACACCCTAACTCAAAAAATGTTGATATAAAGGTATTGTTTTTTTTTTCAATTTAAGATTCTATAGAATTTTTTGAGACCACCCGGAGCTCTGTAGGACTAACCGTTCGCTCCCTACGGAAATTTAAGGGTTCATATTGAAATATATATATATATAAATCAAAACACGAGTGTGAATCGCAAAAGAGGCCTAATCTCCGTTCAAATTAGAGCTGACCAAAATGCGATCAATGGTTGGTGATTTTGATTTTTTTTTTTTTTTTCTTCTCTTCATATTGGATGGTTGGTGATTTTGTAGACGAGTGATCTATATAGAAAAATAATAAACCATTGTGTAATAATTTGCAGCGTTTTTATAAATAAAATTATTTTTGAATTTTAATGAACTAGATTACCTTAAAATTAAATTATAATATAAACGTGGGACATTTTAATCTTTATTTTTAATGAATTTTAATCACCCACTTGAAAAATGCAATTGTAATCTTTTCAATGTTTGTCTTTTGTTATAAAGAGATTTTTCAATATTATTGAAATCTCTTTATAATAAAATACAAACATTGAAAAGATTACAATTGCATTTTTCAATTGGGTGATTAAAATTCATTAAAAATAAAGATTAAAATATCCCACGTTTGTTTATATTATTAAGAGTGAGGATCAATGTTCCTTTTCACCAGTCCCTACGTTTAGTCCATCACATCGTCCTTCGCCGTACATTTTTTGGGCTTTGATGCTCCTTGTTGAGGCTTAACCTGTAGGTTGGATCGAAGTGTGCTGCATTCCTGGTACAAAGTAGAACTACCGACATTCTACATGTTCCCATACATTTTATCTGAGTAGGCACTTTTGCCACTTAGCATTGACCGATTTTGATGAAATTTGGTATGTAGGCTCCATTTGGGGTCTAGTTGTGCCTCGAAGCTTTTGGTTGATGTAGATCACTTCTAAGGGTTCCAAAATCAATTTTGAAATTTTGAAAACGCCCTAACTCAAAAAATTTCGATATAAAGGTATTGTTTTTCCTTCAATTTAGGATTCTATAGAATTTTTAGAATTTTTTGAGACCACGTGGAGCTCTGTAGGACAAACCGTTCGCTCCATACGAAAATTTAATGGTTTAAATTGAAATATATATATATATAAATCAAAACACGAGTGTGAATCGCAAAAGAGGCCTAATCTCCGTTCAAATTAGAGCTGACCAAAATGCAATCGATGGTTGGTGATTTGGATTTTTTTTTTCGATTTTTTTTTTTTGATTTTTTTTTTGCTTCCGAGTCTACCAAGGTAGCGGAAGCCTTGTTTTCACTTTTCAAGGACGAAAAAAAAAGTTCTCCAAAATCAAAATTTTCACTCGCGTTTTGCGTTTTAGACCTTTCTGAACAATTTTGGTTCCGTGTCTGTGTGTCTGTCTGTCTGTGTGTCTGTGTGTCTGTCTGTCTGTGTGTCTGTGTGTCTGTCTGTCTGTCTGTCTGTCATGAATTCCTTGTAACGCGCATAACTATACGAAGTTATTGTCCGATTTCTATGAAATTTTCAGGGATTGTGCGGGTTGGTGTGTAGACGGTCCCCTATGAAAATCATCATCCTCGGACTAATAGAAGCGACTGCGCATGCGCAAACGTGAATTCCTTGTAACAGCCATAACTTCCACATTTTTCATCCGATTTCAATGAAATTTTCAGGGATGTTACAGATTAGTATTTTGATGGTCCCCTATGAAAATCATCATCCCCGGACTGATAGTAGCCACTGCGCATGCGCAAACGGTAATTTCCTTGTAACAGCCATAACTTCCACATTTTCTACCCGATTTCGAAGAAATCTTCAGGTATGATGCAGATTAGGTTGTAGACGGTCCCCTATGAAAATCATTATCCTCGGACTGATATAAGCGACTGCGCATGCGCAAACGTGAATTCCTTGTAACGGCCATAACTTCTACATTTTCCATCCAATTTCAATGAAATTTTCAGGGATCTTACAGATTAGTATTTAGATGGTCCCCTATGAAAATCATTACCTTCGGATATGTAGTGGCCACTGCGCATGCGCAAACAAGAATTTCATTGTAACGGCCATAACTTCCACACTTTCTACCCGATTTCGATGAAATTTTCAGGGATTGTGCGGATTAGGTTGTAGATGGTCCCTAATGAAGATACCCCCGGACTGATAGTAGCCGCTGCGCATGCGCATACGTAAAATCCTTGTAATAGCCATAACATTTACATTTTTCATCCAAATTTGATGAAATTTTCTAGGATTGTCCAGATTAGCGTGTAGATGGTCCCCTATGAGGGTAGTGAAAGGTACTTAGAGATTGGTGTTTTCAGATTAACTACTATGCATAGGATCATCTATATAATCGGGTTATGAATACGAGGAAGCTATGTGCCACACCCACTTGGCAGACGTTTTTTGATTTTTTTTTTTTCATATTGGATGGTTGGTGATTTTGTAGACGAGTGATCTATATAAAAAAATAATAAACCATTGTTGAACCATTGAAAGAACGAGATCAGCACTCCAGATCACCACTCCAAAAGTTGTACATTCATAATCAGCGAAAATGCTTCCATAAGAGTGATTCTATCTCGAAAATTCGCTCATTTCATGCTGCACAAATGGGAACTTTCTTTTTTATTTAGATGGTTTAGTCCTCCAAGCTCATTAATTAAACACCACCTCTAGTGAGGAAGCAAAATCTTGAATTGTGGTGAAATGCGGTACTCGAATCAATGTCAACTAGAAGGTGTTTAATTTGAAAATTGTTTCAATACCTAATTATTCTCTCAGGTTTGGAACTTTCTATTTCGAACAAACGGCGGCTTTGGACCACTTGAGGAGCCCTTGACCGGTAGAAAATACAGGATAAAAATAATAATTAGGGCAGTCCTTTCAGAACCTCCTTTTTTGGGGACGTCCGTCCCTGAACTTAGAAAGTTGACTTTGGAGGAGGATTCCTTTTAGGATGTGGTCGATAAGAAGGGAAAAAAAGAAGTCGATCCAAAATAAGACGGGAAGACCTGCGTGAAAGAAGACAAACAGGGTTTCAGGCCTTTCACCGGAGGTTGGAGAGCTCAAGTGGGGCAGCGGATGTCAGGCGCGCCCTTTCTCGGGCGGTCAAGAAAGCTGGGCAACGTGTTAACTCGCCGATAACTAACTGGTAGGTAATTAGATCGAATAATCCTGACTAAACTGATGGTAAATTGAATCAGGCGGTACCTATCGGGGCGAGATTAGGGATATTTGGTATCACACAAGTACAGATTCTAGTACTCATTACAGTACTTGAAGTACCAATACTAATCTTATTTGTAACAATACTTGAAGTATCCATACCAGTACTTGTAGTATACATACCAGTACTCGTGACATTACTACATACGAGGTGTGTAAATAAAGTAATGAGACTGATCTTTTTTCAATTTTTTATTCAAAGAATATTATAATGCAATGCTGTCTCCTTCAAAATAGTTCCCTTGGGAAGCCACACAGCGCTGGAGACGGTTATTCCAACCATCATAGCATTGCTGGAACTCCGATACTGGAATAGCCTTCAGCTGGTCGGTTACAGCTTTTTAAATGTTCGCAAGTGTCCCAAAATGAGTTCCCTTGAGGTGATTTTTCAATCTCGGGAAGAGAAAGAAGTCACAGGGACTCAAATCTGGCGAATAAGGAGGCTGAGGAGCTACAGGAATGTTTTCACTGGCTAAAAACTGCATTGTCCTTGAAAGACTTCGAAAAAGTCTTTCGAGTGCGACCAAACATCAAAATGAACTGGGTGTTGCATCACGACAATGCACCATGTCACACTGCAATCTCAATAATGCAGTTTTTAGCCAGTAAAAACATTCCTGTACCTCCTCAGCCTCCTTATTCGCCAGATTTGAGTCCCTGTGACTTCTTTCTCTTCCCGAGATTGAAAAATCGCCTCAAGGGAACTCATTTTGGGACACTTGCGAACATTCAAAAAGCTGTAACCGACCAGCTGAAGGCTATTCCAGTATCGGAGTTCCAGCAATGCTATGATGATTGGAAGAACCGTCTCCAGCGCTGTGTGGCTTCCCAAGGGAACTATTTTGAAGGAGACAGTATTGCATTATAATATTCTTTGAATAAAAAATTGAAAAAAAGATCAGTCTCATTACTTTATTTACACACCTCGTACTACTACGTACTGATAATAGTACTGGTATGGTTACTTCAAGGATTGCCATGAGTACTGGTGTTTATTCTTCCTTATATCTACTGTATACTACGAGTACTGGGGTATTAATATGTCTCTGTACTATCACGAGTCCTGGTATCGTTATTTCTCCACATTGTCACGAATCCTGGTACCAATACTACTCAATACTGACAATAGTACTGGTATGGATACTTCAAGTACTGTTATGAATACTGGTGTTTAATCATCTTTGAATCTACATCTAGGCCAATTAGACACGAAAATTGATTTAAAAAACAAAACAATTTAAGATCCTGCGCCAACTGATCAGGTGGTGACGGGAGGAACCTCCAAAACTTCCTAGTAGGCAGATAGAACAGCCTGGTAGGCAAGTAGAACTACCTAGTAGACAGGTAGAACAGCCTAGTAGACTGGTAGAACTACTTAGAAGGCAAGTAAAACAACCTCAAGTAGAATAGCCTGGTAGAAAAGTAGAATCGATCAAGTAGAATAGCCTGGTAGGCAGGTAGAGCTACCTAATAGACAGGTAGAACAGCCTAGTAGACTGGTAGAACTACTTAGAAGGCAAGTAAAACAACCTCAAGTAGAATAGCCTGGTAGAAAAGTAGAATCGATCAAGTAGAATAGCCTGGTAGGCAGGTAGAGCTACCTAATAGACAGGTAGAACAGCCTAGTAGACTGGTAGAACTACTTAGAAGGCAGGTAAAACAACCTCAAGTAGAATAGCCTGGTAGAAAAGTAGAATCGATCAAGTAGAATAGCCTGGTAGGCAGATAGAACTACCTAGTAGGCAAGTAGAACAGTCTAGTAGACTGGTAGAACTACTTGGAAGGCAGGCAAAACAACCTGGTAGTCAAGAAGAACAGCCTGGTAGGCAGGTAGAGCTACCTAATAGACAGGTAGAACAGCCTAGTAGACTGGTAGAACTACTTAGAAGGCAAGTAAAACAACCTCAAGTAGAATAGCCTGGTAGAAAAGTAGAATCGATCAAGTAGAATAGCCTGGTAGGCAGGTAGAGCTACCTAATAGACAGGTAGAACAGCCTAGTAGACTGGTAGAACTACTTAGAAGGCAGGTAAAACAACCTCAAGTAGAATAGCCTGGTAGAAAAGTAGAATCGATCAAGTAGAATAGCCTGGTAGGCAGGTAGAGCTACCTAATAGACAAGTAGAACAGTCTAGTAGACTGGTAGAACTACTTAGAAGGCAGGCAAAACAACCTGGTAGTCAAGAAGAACAGTCTGGTAGGCAGGTAGAGCTACCTAATAGGCAAATAGAACTACGTAGTAGACTGGCAGAGCTACCTAGAAGCCAGGTAGTTTCTAGAGTGACCACTAAATCTAGACCACATACTGGCATGAAACGTTGTTGCTGCAGGGTGTTCAATCTCTTATTTCCAGTACCTCAAAGGCCACCAAAACTTTTCAGACTATAAACTATCTTTAACTAATTTCTAATAATTACGTAGTTACCTTGTTTCTCTTAAGTTGAGTAATTTCCCTCAAAAACCTCAATTTGGACTCATAATTAAGCAAATTTAAATCTAATCTACTGAAGGAATTTAGTCCCCATTAGGGATTTTAAAATTCCAAGGTATCTTCTGTTTTTTAAACTTACTCGTAGTATTGGGATTTTCTGTATTCAACAAAATATCTAAATACGTGCTAAGGTTCTAAATTCTCTTTTAAGAACCAAACCGAACTGGATTGGCTTCTCATCTTGCTTTTTACAAACTCAAAAATACTCTCGAAACCTTGTTTTGAAATTCCAGGTTTCAATTTTGACTTTTATGACCATTTTCAAACGATATTATTAACAAACTAAATTTCTTTGGATAATTCATCTCATTCCTACTAATTTCTTCCAAATTGTTGTTATTTTTGTGGAATACAAAAATGGACCGTAGAAATCAATTCCCCCCTCGAATTCACTTGAAAATGAAATTCAGGAAATTGAGGAATAGATGGGAATTTTGACGGGAATGGATTCCTTAAGGTTTCAAATAATATTCTCAAAACAATTTTGATTCTCAAAAAAAACTTTATTAACACCCTGTTCGAAAACAGCGATAAATAAAAATTACAGTCACAAAGTTTTTTTAGATTTTTTGTTGCTTCACTCAGTACGAGATGGTACAAACCAAATTGTCATGATTACAATCACAATGGAATCAGTTCGAGAGAGCTTCTGATACAATGTCACAAAAAACGATAAATTACAAAATCTTCAGAATAAATTAAAAACTTTTCTACTGCAACTAGTTACATGACACTTTGTACTTGTTTGAAAATATTAGACTGAAACCTTAAGTCTTTGGTTATTTTGTACTTACAAATAAATAATAAATTAAAATAAATTAAATAAATAAGTCTTCAGCGTCCAGTTCGGGATCATTCTAGAAAAAGAAAAGACCATTATGAAGCGATTACTCCTTTAGATTGGGGAAAGTTTTGTGTTATTTCGGGGTTTTAGTGTAATTTCGGGGTGATTTGGGTACAACGCGATGGGGATTTTAGAGCTTTGAGGTGAGATGTTACGTGAGAACAGAAATCGGATTATGGAGCATTGATACCATTTTAGATGAGGTAAGAAGTACCTAGGTTCAGGTTACTAAATAGAAAATAATCTTTAAAATATCCATGATTGAAGTAGTAGATATACATAAGTATAAGAGAATGTAAAATACCAATTAAATAACGTAGGTGTCAAAAAAAAATAAATAAAAATGTGGAAAAATCATTGAAAAAATTTTAGCGATCAAAAATTGGAAACTTTAAACTCTGAGGCGGTATTTGTGTGATTCCGTGTGCTCGACCAAAACTATGTCGAAGACGCTCAATATGATAACTTTGGAGGGTAGTTCGGGTTAGTCTCTCGGTGTTTCCTGACCCCTCTGAGCGTTCAAAAACGAAGAAATTCCCAAGCATTGAGAAGAAAAAAGTCACAATCGTGATTACATTGGATTTTAGGAATCAAATTCAGCTTTGGGCATCACCGGGACTACTGCAACATTTTCATTTTTGAGTTAACAGTAAGTATTCCCCTGATCTAGTGGTGACGCGATAAGCTTCCAGAAAAATATATTAGTTGGATAGAACTACTTAGTACGCAGGTAGAACTGCCTAATGGGGAGATAGTACTACTTAGTCGACTGGTAGAACTCCCTAGTAGGCAGGTAGAACAAACTGGTAGGCAGATAAAACTACTTAGTAGGCAGGTGAAACTACTTAGCAGGTAGAACGGCCTGGTAGGCAGATAGAACTACCTAGTAGGCAGGTGGAACTACTTAGCAGGTAGAACGGCCTGGTAGGCAGATAGAACTACCTAGTAGGCAGGTGGAACTACTTAGGAGGTAGAACGGCCTGGTAGGCAGATAGAACTACCTAGCAGGCAGGTGGAACTACTTAGCAGGTAGAACAGCCTGGTAGGCAGATAGAACTACCTAGTAGGCAGGGGAAACTACTTGGAAGTTAAAACAGCCTGGTAGGCAGATAGAACTACCTAGTAGGCAGGTAGAACTACTTAGAAGGCAGATAGAACTGCCTAATAGGCAGGAAGAACAGCCTGGTAGGCAGTGGATCCTCTTCATGGGGGTGGTCACCATTACTGCCAGCCGTGTGGACCTTGGTAGAGCGCTAGCTCGCGTTACCAAGGCTCCATTGAAGCCACAGCAGAAGCTGCGCCTCCTCCGCACGTACTTACTGCCAAAGCTGACCTATGGGTTAGTCTTTGGTAGGTTTATGGCGGGGAGGCTGCAGGAATTAGATCGTGAAGTACGCTCTGCTGTGCGCTCTTGGTTGAAATTCCCGCCTGGTGTCCCAAGTGCCCACATCCATGCACCAGTCAAATCTGGTGGGCTTGGTGTAGTGTCCCTCTCAGCAAGCATCCCCTCTCTGTGCTACCAGCTCCTGCTAGCCCACAGGGGGTCGAGCTGGGGGGTCGCCCGTGCTGCTGCTGATCTTGATTTTGTCAGGCAGCAGTTAGCGTGGTGCGACCGAGCAACACCATCTGCTCCAAAACCCAGTTCGTCTGCTGAATTCACTGCTGCGCTGCATGAATCAGTAGATGGTAAGGAACTCCGACAGTGCTCCGAAAGCCTAATCTCTTCCCAATGGGTAGATTGGGCTTTGGAGGGCATTGGGGCCCGCGACTACCGACACTTCCACACCGTCCGTGTGGCATCTTTGCCAACTGCGGTGCGGTGTTCGAGAGGTAGTCGTGGGACAACCCTACCCCTTTGCCGCGTCTGTTGGAGTAGAAGTGGACATCTTTATCATGTAGTGCAGCAGTCTACGTCATGATGTGGTCGCCAAGCAGATAGCAGGTGCCTTGTCATCTAGCAGCTGGGATGTTGAGAGGGAGAGGTTATACCACATGCCGAGTGACCAGGGTAAGAAGCCAGACATCGTTGCTGTCAAGCCCGACCAGTCTTGCATTATCCTGGATGTCCAAGTTGTCAATGGCAGCTTGGACATGGAGCAGACTAGGCGGGGGAGTGTGGTGCGGGAAAAGCGCCACAGAGTTGCGCGAGTTGGGCACTCAGTTGGCGTACTCTGTGGTATCACCACCCGCGTCCTGCTCGGCTAATATTTGAACTGGTGGTCGTTCTATAGAGGCACTTCCCTTCATCCCTCTCTCCCGCCCCCACCTTCCTCATCTTCCCTAATCCCGAGGGCCGGCGTCGGGTGAGTCCTGGGCGTCCTCCCTATTATATTTGATTTATTTATTTATTTTGTATTAATGGCGTGCCCCATGCGTCTTTCAGGGAAGTTTCTTAAAAAATAAAAAAAATAAAATCAGCCTGTTAGGCAGGTAGAAAAGCCTGGTAGGCAGGTAGAACAGCCTGGTAGGCAGGTAGAACAGCCTGGTAGGCAGGTAGAACAGCCTAGTTGGCCAGTAGAACAGCCATCAGGCTGTATATCAATACAGGTAGTCTCAGTAAATAATGAGAGAATGTACCTAAGTTCAGTTGTAACCTTCTCAAACCAACTAATTATCATTACATCAATTGAACGGTCGCTCACCTCCGAGGATGTCATCGAAAAACCGTTCGAAGTAGTCCTCGTCGTCGTCATCATCGTCGTCGTCGTCGGCCGCCGTGTCGTCGTCATCATCGTCATCGTCGTCGTCGTCTCCTAGGTCGAGATCGACGTCGTCGTCGTCATCATCATCGTCGTCATCATCGTCTTCCTCTTGGGCGGCGGCGACGACGGGTTGCGCAGGTTGTTCGGCCTGCCGCGATGTCGCGACGTCGGCGACCGGGACGGCGGCGACTGACGCGGGGGCGGCGCCGGAGGGAAGAGGAGATCCTGCACAGGAACCAGCCCAAACGCACAGGGTGGTTAACAGCAACCAACCTATCCTCATCTCTATCCTGTAATCAAACAAAAAAATGTTTGAAATTAAACATAAAGTAAGTAATTTTATTAGCGATAAATTCGATCTAGTATTTTCACTTTTAACTTCCCTAAATCCAAAGATGAAAAGGAAAGTGTTGCACCGTTGAAACAGATATTCATCTACCATCATCATCATCTATAATTTTCTATCTTTCTCTATGAAGAGAAGGAAATTCTTAAGATGTCTCCCTCAAAAAGAGAGATTCCTATTGGTTCCTACTATCTATTAATAAAAATAAAAAAACCTTTGAAATCGAGCTAGACTTTTTTTTAAGCCCCTCAAAACTTTAAGGTTTACGTTTAAAGGTACGTAAAACCCAAAAATCGAATTAAAAAAAATCCCACCGTATGGCCTCTAATTTTCACACAAATTGTTTTGTGATAATTCCAACATATAGAAGGATAGTTTCCAAACATGGGGTGTATTCGAATTTTTGAATTAAAAACATACTTCAATTATTAAATGAAACTTTAAAAAAATATTTAAAAAATTTTTTTTTTGTTGGTAATATGTTAGATGATGGCTTGTAAGATATTCTTATTCTGATAACATACATATGGTTAGATTTTAAAATAACGTATTTTTAAGCTTAGATAAACCGGATGAAAGTATGGGGTAACACTAGTGCCATCTCTCATCTCAGAATCATACTAGACCCCCGTCCCCTTTAGCCTTAACTTAGTTATCATCGACCGATTTTGAAGAAATTTGTGGAAAAAAAAAATTAAAAAAGTCGGGTTGAAAGGGGTTTTTGGGAAATATGTTATGGGACAGAAGTAGTAGCAAATTAGTCGTGGAATCAGTTTCTGAAGTTTTGATAATTTATTTTGGGACACCTTGTAAGTATACTAGGGATTTTAAGCGTCAAGTTGTATTCAGTCATGATTTTCAAAACTCAAAATGTGGAATGAAATCATGTGCTGTTAACGGTCATTGACAATATAATTCGAGGAGAATTATTCAATTACTAATCCAAATCCATGGGATGGAAGAACGGTAGCTCTCAGCATAATGCCAAGTTGGAACCAGACCCAACTAGACCTGAATGGGGAATTTGTCTAATTTTAGATTCTGGAATTTCAAGTCAAATCTTATAATAGGGCCCCGCAATAACAACACCAGGATTACCGAAGGGAAGAAATTACGGTAGAAAAAATGCCTAAACAAGTGAGGCCTCTGTCTAAAAACGCTGCAAATTATAACACAAAGGTTTATTATTTGTCTATATAGATCACTCGTCTGCAAAGAACACGGCTTTGACATTGTCACCATCTGCCAGCCATAGATACTACCTACCTACCACATTACTACTTCACAATCAAGTTTATTTGATAGAAATAAACGCTTCACACTCAGTTCGAAGGAACAGGGAGTTGAGGTTGCCCTAATTATTAGGAAATTCGATTACTGGTTGCTAAATACGCAAAACTGAGTAGAACTCGAAGAAACGAAGTCATCGCATTTTGGTCGGCTAAAATTTGAACGGAGTTAGGCCTCTTTTGCGATTCACGCTCGTGTTTCTGATTTATCGTGATTCCGACCCTTAAGTTCTTACGGTTTGTCCTACAGAGCTCCGAGTGGTCTCATTCGATTCTAAAAATTCTTTACATTAATTGATGAAAAAACTTTAAATTGATATTAAAACTTTAAATTGAAATTAAAAATTCTTTAAATTGATGAAAAAACTACCTTTATATCGAAATTTTTTGAGCTAGGGCGTTTTCAAAATTTCAACCCTTAGAAGTGACTGACATCAACCAAAAGCTTAGGGGCACAACTAGACCTCAAAAGGAGCCCATATACCAAATTTATCAATATCGGTCCATGGGAACTAAGTAAAGTGCCAAGCACGAACGGAAACATTTTTACTCGATTTTTGGATTCTACGTACCTTCCTTGAAACGTAAACCAACAAATTTTGAAGTGGGGGGAGGGGGGAAACATCATCATCATTATTGAAAATAATATACCAAAACACCGCTAAAATTGAGGGAGGCTGAGGGCCGCCAGCTACATCACCACTTTGGGGTTTCCTCTGGAAAAATGACACGAAAACTGACTAAATTCACACTACTGTGCTTTAGCGAAGCATAAACGTCAACAGGTAGAGTTGTGGGCGCCCTCGTGACCCAACTTTTTCGATGTGATACAAATCCACACGAAACTCAAATAAAATTATTCAAATAACGAAATTAAATTAGAGAAGATGAAGGCTATGCTTGATAAACTAATAGGTAGAATCGTATTGCAAAAAAAGAGCGAGTAAAATTGATTCTTTTGGTAACTTTTGCATCTGCGTTCTTCCCTCCCACAGTTCGCGCAATCCTGTATTCGACCAGGTAAGTTAATAGTTTCATAGTAGTAATCAGCACAGATCCCCCCTATGAAGTGACTCTTCCTAATACTCAATCCATGAATGAAATCAGACTGGTGAGGAAGATGGATACGTCGCAACATGGCTGCCCCATACACATTACCGTTACATTTAAAATTGCCATCTTCCTTAAATTCTCTTTAAACCCCCGGATTGATAGTAGCCGATGCGCATGCGCGAACGTGAATTGCTTGTAACAGACATAACTTCCTCAATTTCTACCCGATTTCGATGACATTTTCAGGGATTACGCGGATTAGGTTGTAGATGGTCCCCAATGAAAATCAAGGCCTTAAAATTTACAGTAGCCTCTGCGCAGGTGCAAACGTAAAATCCTTGTAACAGCGGTAACAGTGGCGTGTGAGGTGAGGATCTCAAACCCCATTCAACCATCTCCTTGATAGGTCAGTCAGCAATGCTCTGGATTCCCACTCAGGAGTCCCAGGTTCGAATCCTAGTCATGCTAAAAATTTTTTGATCCAATCACTACCGAATTCACATTTTTCGTCCGAATTTGATGAAATTTTCTGGGATTGTCCAGATTAGCGTGTAGATGGTCCCCTATGAGGGTAGTGGAAGGTACTTAGAGATTGGTGTTTTCAGATTAACTACTATGCATCAGATCATCTATATAATCGGGTTATGGATACGAGGAAGCTATGTGCCACACCCACTTGGCAGACGTTTTTTTTTGTTTGAGTTGAAAACATAGCCAAGTTATGAAATTTTTTCAGTGGAAATCGAATCTTATAGAAAATTTGTTGTAGGTACATTCCAAAATTGTCGCTCAAGTTGCGAAAAATTGCAACAAAGTCGATGGTTTGGGGTTTTATGGGGAAAAACGGTTTTCCAAAAACAAATCATATCTTGGCAATGGACTGAGGTAGGATTGGTGGAATTCTGCTTCACTTCATAATATTTATGTACTTTCATCGATATTGTTTCGTCACATTCAAAATTTATTAACCATCCTGTATTATAACTATCTATATATTATAACCATTATAACTGAATTATAACCATCCTATTTTATAGTACCTAGGTATAATTAATTTCCCATTCCACATGAGGTGTAGAACTGTATAATGTCTCACTCTTACACTCTTGGAGGAAAACCATCATGATTTCAATTTCGTCGGATAATTGATAAAGTTCGCCACTTCCTGTACTACCTTAGGAGAATTTTTTGAATGCTTTTTCGAGCAGCACACTCAAGTTTTCTTACATATCACTGAACTCTCTTTCGGAAAAAAAATCTAAAAAATTTGAGGCAAATTCCACATTAGACATCCTCTGATGAGACAATAGGCGAAAATGTTCGGAAATAAACAAGAGAAATGAGAAGTGAGCCATAAAACCGGGTTGAACGACTAAACACTCAATTTATCGGGTTTTCTCGGAGAAACTTTTTGACAGTTTGATCGTAAGGTAGTGAGAAGAGGTGAGTTTACTTCTATTTCGATCGTTCGTTCCGAAAGATGGAACAAAGTACGTAACTCCTAGGCGTCAGTCATTAGTCGGCGCCGTTTCGACACCTGGAAAGCGGAACCAGTTTCAAGTTGAACAATGTGGCTCCGCTATTTTTACGTCCCTTTGTCATCAACGCGAGAGCTCAAAAGGGCGTAAGTGTAAGTAGTAAAGTCCAGAACGGTAAATTTCTCCGTTTCCCAGAGCCGAACATGTGGTTTACTTGATGGAACAGGCGGTCGAATCTGACAGTAACCTTAAGGGAGCACTAGTAATTCTGGCGTGAAAGTAGTTTGAGGTACTTTCTTACATGAAGCTGCAAGAATTCATATGAATGGGCTAATGAGTTTGCAGAATTTGCATCCTCAGTAGTATCACCCGTTTCCATAACATGATTGGGAGACCATCAACCAAACTATTCTCAAAGTTTGAGTAAAATCTGACAACTAGGCGATGGAAACATGATGTTTCTAAGGTTGTGAATCAATGTATTATATAGCATTTCCGAATTGAGTTAAACTTTTTCCATTTAGGTTTAAACCTTTTCCATTTAGATTTAGACCTTTTCCATTTAGGTTTAAACCTTTTCCATTTAGATTTAGACCTTTTCCATTTAGATTTAAACCTTTTCCATTTGAATTCAAACCTTTTCCATTTGGATTTAAACTCAGGAAATTATCGTGGAGTTAGAGGTAAAAGTACCCAAGTCACAAATTCAACACGTGGGAAAATCAAATGCAGAATATTATGATTATTTAACTGTGGTTATTATTGGTGATCAATATCATCAAACTATGTATCCAACCTAAGAAAATAATTTATTATCATATTTACCAAACTTACTTTTGAAATTTTAATTCGATTTTCGCACAATATGAATTTACCTCTTCGGTACTTTTACCTCTAACCCGACGTTATTATGCCACAACTTGAAAATTAAATCATGCAAGTGTTTTTTTATGCACAGAAATGTAATATATATAATAATGAACACATGTTTTTTGAACACAAGAATTTCTCATGAACGGAAGTTAAATTAAGTACAGTATTTTTATTTCATCACATCTGAAGTGGAACAGAATGTTTATGGCGCTATGCAAATGAGAATAATGTTACTTACTTACTTACTTACTATGATGGGGCTAACTACTGACGTTTTGATGGAGTTTAAATCCAAATGGAAAAGGTTTAAATTCAAATGGAAAAGGTTTAAATCTAAATGGAAAAGGTTTAAATCTAAATGGAAAAGGTCTAAACCTAAGTGGAAAAGGTTTAAACCTAAATGGAAAAAGTTTAACTCAATTCGGAAATGCTATATACATAATTAAAGTGACTAAAATGAAATTGATTGGGGACCATCCACGACACGAGGCTGTCTCAAAAGATTTCATCGGAATCGGAAGAAAATTGAGGCAGTTATGCTTCTCAAGGAATTTAAATGATGGTCCTAAAACCGATGAAATTGGTATCACAGATTCATGCAGGTTAGAATCTTCTCCAGCCACTGATTCAACTAAATTCAACCTGGCACGAGCATCTGAACTCCATCATCAAGAAAGAGAAGCTCTAACCCTTCACACGAAGAGAAAGCTATAGGTATCTCTCTCTCATTCGGCCCATATGGTAATATAGGCGCCAGGTCTGGGGATCAGCCTCAGTCAAATAAAAAGAGTACAAATACTTCAAAATTGAATCCTTAGATTAATCGAACAAACATTCGAAACTCGGCCCTCCACTCATATGCCAACGGTAACTGAGGCTCTCGGGGAAACGAGCTGTCGTGGAACACCAAAAACCACGTTCGTGACCAAAGAAGGTTGAAGAGAAAGAGAACTATTGATCTGATTGCTACCTAATCTATGCAGTATTCCCCTTGATACGACTATCAAAGATACATTTAATAACTTACTCAGTTATCCACCAAATTAGACCTATATTTAATGTTGACATTTTGACAAGGATATGTCTTTTGGCTGGGGGTGAAGGAATTTTTCGCGACACTTTTTCCCACGAAAATGCAATGCGATACCAGTAAACAAAATCATAGCTACATGTCGGAAGCTATGAAGCAAGGTTCTCCAGAATACTGCAAAAAACTCCAATCGATTACGTGCGATCGGATTTTTTTTTTTAATTGTGTTTATTCATAGAAACAATGGACATATCCATGATCTATTGTTTTTCCCTCTGGGAAAAATTTTGGTTGAGATTTGTAGTCTCACGGGACTTCGTTTTGGTTTATAAATGCCAATTTTATGTCTTTACTTTGGCACATAAACGAATAAAGCGTTATTTGCTTAATTTAACTAAGAAGCTATTTCCGAAGAGTTTAAGACATTTTGTCAAAAGACGGTCGAAAGACTTTGTCAAAAGCCTTTTTGTCAAACTTAAAACTCAACTTTGTCCTAAGCTAGCGATCAGCCTGAAAAGGCTAGTTGCACACGCTTAGCTGAAGAGATCCGAAAGATCGAAACGAAGTACCAAACTTAACTGTCACCACTGAAAGTGGGAATTTGAAACTTTGCGACTCAACCCAAAAGCATCTTGATGCAGAAGGGGCAGTCAAACATTTGTTTCAGTGTCGATGGGATTTTGGTAGACGGTTTTCGTCATATCGTGACTCATCAGAATAAAGCGTTAAGTTTGGTTTTCTGATGATTTCCGCTTACAACCGAGTCGTTGCTAGGGAAATGGTACTTCTTTTCATCCCACAAAATTCGTTGACCATTCATTGGAAACCTCTCGATTTATCACGCATTTATTTCGTACTTGTTCATGGTACTTATGTCGTCATTATATATTTATTGATGTTTTTAATGGATGTAGTAAACAATGCAGCTAGTTCAGTAGTCACTTGGGAACTAAATACAAAAAATGTCCCAACGTGTTGCAGACTCGAATGCAAGTGTTTATTTTAATAAACAAATTTCTTCTTCTTCTTTTTTGAATATTGTTAAGAATGTTAACACCGAATGGATCTGACTTTTGAGAGGCGTATCGACGGATCCTCCTCTTGCCACGTTCCAAGTGAATTAGACACTTTGTACGTAAATTAATTTGTATTCAAGATTTAAAAAAAAATTTGACACTGTCTGCTAACATTGCATGTGAGCAAAACTAAAATATACACAGTACAAACAAAGTTATTCAGAAACTTTAACAAATCATTGCTCAAAGGTTTATTATTTTCTGTATAGATCACCCTTCTGTATAGATCACTGGTTCTCCATCAATAGCACCTACCACCATCTGTATTCTCCCTTGACCTTCCCTCTCAAATTTCAGCTTCCTGCGTTCAATAGGATTGAAAATGACTTCGGAGCTCACTCAGCTGATCAGTGATCTGAAGAGTGAAGAAGATCTCCTCGAATGCTGAAGACGCCTGGAACAGCACTTCCATTCAATAGGATTGAAAATGGCTTCGGAGCTCACTCAGCTGATCAGTGATCTGAGGAGTGAAGAAGATCTCCTCGAATGCTGGAGACGCCTGGAAGAGCACTTCCATTCAATAGGATTGAAAATGGCTTTGGAGCTCACTCAGCTGATCAGTGATCTGAAGAGTGAAGAAGATCTCCTCGAATGCTGGAGACGCCTGGAAGAGCACTTCCATTCAATAGGATTGAAAATGGCTTTGGAGCTCACTCAGCTGATCAGTGATCTGAGGAGTGAAGAAGATATCCTCGAATGCTGGAGACGCCTGGAAGAGCACTTCCATTCAATAGGATTGAAAATGGCTTTGGAGCTCACTCAGCTGATCAGTGATCTGAGGAGTGAAGAAGATCTCCTCGAATGCTGGAGACGCCTGGAAGAGCACTTTCATTCAATAGGATTGAAAATGGCTTCGGAGCTCACTCAGCTGATCAGTGATCTGAAGAGTGAAGAAGCCTTTGAGCAATGATTTGCAGCGTTTTTTACCCACCAACATTTTTTTTACCTACCAACTTTTTTTTACCTACCAGCTAGGTACTACCTACCACACCATACTGGCTTCACACCTTCACAATCAAGTTTATTAGAAAGAACTAAACGCTTCCCACTCGATTGGAAAAATAGAAAGCTTCATATTGAAATTTGATTACTGGTTACGCAGAAGGCAAAACTGTATACAAATCGAAGAAATGAACAGCGATCGCATTTTAGTCCGATAAAATTTGAATGGAGATTAGACCTCTTTTGCGATTCACAATCATGATTCTGTTTTATCGAAGGAAAACCTTCAAGTACTCGTAGGGACCGAACGGTTTGTCCTACAGAGCTCCGGGTGGTCTCAAAAATTTTTTAAAATTCAATACTATTTAAAATTGGTGAAAAAACGATACCTTTATTTCGAGAGTTTTCGAGCTAGGGCACTCTTGAAAATTTCAACCCTTAATTTTCACCCCTTAGAAGTGACCTGCATCAACCAAAAGCTTCGCGGCACAACTAGACCCCAAATGGAGCCCATATACCAAATTTGAACCAAATCGGTCCACTGTTGCTAAGAAAAGTGCCGCGTACGGCGGACGGACGGAAATTTTTTTATTCGATTTTCGTATTCTACGTACCTTGAAACGTAAAACATCAAATTTTGAGGGGGGGTTAAAATTTTTTTTTTCTTGCTCGATTCCAAAGGCTTATTATTGAAAATAATAAACCAAAACTACAAAATGGAGGATGCATTTTTTTTCAACCAAGAAGGGGCTCTATTTGTGGTTTAAGGTCCCTTCTTATCAACTCCAACACTTCATCAAGACAAGTTTTCCCTGTGCATCACAAATTTTGACGAATCTTCAATATTCAGAACGTAAAATCTTTATTTTATTCAATAAAAAGTGTTTAACCCCTAAGAACCCACTGTTGCTATAAAGCAACACATACTTTGACGTTTTTTTTGTTTTTTTTTTAACAAAAAAAATGGGAATTTGAAATGAATAGAGAAGACTTCCACCTAAAGATTTAGACTGAGTTTATGTACCATATATCATATAATATATATCATATATTACATGATATATTATATCATGTAATGAGAAGTTATGTTGCATTATTTTAAAAGAATTTTTATGATCTACGTACACTAAACTGATGCCTGAAGAGCTCGATAATAACTCAATTTTGTATACGAATTGTTTTAATTAGAAAATTATATTTTACTCCCTTATTTCTTGTCTTATTGAATGACACGAATTATGGAAGGCAGTTCCCAGGAAGTGTAATTAAAGTAATGTAAGTAATAATATTGTAAATTAGCCTTCTTTGGTTCTTGATAGTGTACACACTTAGTGAAAACTTAGCTAACATTGGCTGTTGAGTGATTGAGCAGGCCCACCCCAAGTTGCCCTCAAGCTGCTTTCTTGACCGCAGGCTCTGCCCGATGTTGCTCGGAAGCATCACATTACCAAATTTTTTGAAAATCAACAATTATCTCACTTTTTCTTCATTTTCTTCTTATTTTAAACCATTTGAAAGGATAAAAAACAAAAAGGAGATTTTGTGAACAATTTTGTTACGTTTTTGGTTCGTTATTTCCAATACCTAATGAACATTTGGAATCGACCAAGAAAAATTTTGATGAAATTTGGTATGTATGCTCCATTTGGGGTCTAGTCGAGCCCCGAAGATTTTGGTTGATGTAGGTCACTTCTAATTGTTGAAAAATAAGGTTTGAAATTTTGAAAACGCCCTAACTCAAAAAATTTGGATATAAAGGTATTGTTTTTCCATCAATTTAAGGTAGTATAAAATTTTTAGAGACCACGCGGAGCCCTGTAGGACAAACCGTTCGTTCCCTACGAGAATTTAAGGGTTGGACTTACGATAAATCAGAAACACGAGTGTGAATCGCAAAAGAGGCCTAATCTCCGTTCAAATGTTACCGAAATGGTAGCTGACCGAAATGCGATCGATGTTTTTCTTCAAGTTGGTTGGTGGTAACAATGGCAAAGCCATGTTCTTTGCAGACGAGTGATCTATGTAGAAAAATAATAAACCTTTGTGTAATAATTTGCAGCGTTTTTCGTTTATGTGCCAAAGTAAAGACATAAAATGTCAAAAATTATAGCCCTGAAGAATCGATGCGTTGGTTACTTGGAACTTCAACAGCCCTATTCCAGGCCTAAAAACTAAACATTCAATAAACAAAAGCAACTTGGTTTTGAACAATAGGTAACTTGAGAAATACCCAGTGAAAATTCCCTCGAAATAATCCAAAATTTCATATAATAGTATCTCGAAATGAAAAAAATTCATAAGAACTTTTTTCACGTGTTTATTCGCAGAGACATTGCTCAACTTGGCGGACTTTTTGACCTGCTTTGAGGTACAACTAAAGAATTTACTGTGAACCAACTCCAAATTTTAAACGTTGGAAGTGAAAAACACCGGTAAGGAATTGGTTATGATATTTCTTATAAAACGAGAACTATTTCAAAAATTGCACCAAAATCTTGTTTGAGCCAATTTTTCAAGCCACTCAGACTTAAATGTCACGTTTTGTTTCTCTTTGATTTTGCACTTAATAATCGAGAAACATCTCAGTGTTAGCCAAGTACAAATACAAAAACGTTTGCAATGAGAATAGTGCTGTGAAAATTCATAATGACAGCTTAGGAGGCTAATGAGTGACAGCGTTGATTATGGATGCGGGACTGCGCCACTATTATGAAGGCACTGGAACGGATGTGATCGTTGAACTGCCTTGCAAAGTGGAGTAACACGATGAAACCATTCATTAGCGAGAGCATAATTGGTTTACTTACAGTTCCTAATAACCCACTAAAGGCTTTCTATTATTATTATTTCATTATACGAGAGTTCGCATTTTCAGGTCATAATTAAGGAAATATTACCGTATTTTGCTAAAAATATTTCCTATAAACCTTTAGAAGCACTGGATGACCTTTGTAAGAACAACGTGAGGAGTTATTTCTGACTGTCTGATGATACTAACAAATACACAGGGCAGTCGGCCTCCACTGTTGGGTGCATCATCTACCTGGAAGTTTCTTGAAGCAATGGGGAATTTGCCTCAATTTTAGATTCTGGAATTTCAAGGCAAATCCTATTATAGGGCCCTAGAATAACGTTTAACACTAGGAATAACCAACGGAAAAAAATTACCGTAGGAGAAAATGACTAAACAAGTGAACCTCTGATACAAAACACCGCGAAAATCGAGGAATATTGTTGACGTCATACGAAGAAAAAAAAACGACGCGAAAACAACTCCGACAACAGACAGAGTTCTAGCACGCCACACAAAACGATCCAGTGAAATGGCTACTCGAATAATGTGATTCAAATCTTGAAACTAAATAAGAGAAGATGAAGAATAATAATGCTTGATAAACTAGTAGATAGATTCGTATTGTAAAAAAGTGAGTAATACTGTTTCTTTTGGTCAATTTTGTGTCTGGGTTCTTCCTGCCAGTTCGTGGCGCACTCTTGTGCGCACTACTCGGAAGGTAAAAGTTCGCGTATGTTCCGCTTCTGTGGTAAGCGCCACAGAACCTCATTTGAAGTCAGATTGGTAGAATAGGTATCCGTCACGTTTCAAACATGGCTGCCTCTTACACATTGCCACCACATTTAAAATTTCCATCTTCCTTAAATTCTCTAAATTTTTTGGATGCGTTTTCGAGCAGCTCACTATGGTTTTATTCCATAAATATAAACCCTCATTCGAAAAAAAAAAAAAAAAAAAAATGTGAGGCAAATTCCCCATTGGAGAACTGTTGATACTGGGACAGCTGCAGTTTGCATGTTTGCATAGGAGTGGACTAGATGAGTTTGACGGGAACTTAAACTGCCGGGAACTTTAAAGCCTTGAACTTGGAGCTCCGCGAGGCCTGAAGATTTCAAAAGCTCCAAGATGGAATTTTAGAAAAATTTGCCACAGAACATTGAACTTGAGTAGCATCCCAATGTCCAGAAGAACGTAGGTACAGACAGCAACAACTGTTCGATGCTTCATCAGCCCAAAAGTTCCAAATGAGTCCTCTGTGGCTTACTGATTAATGGTACTTAGAGCTCCAAGTGCCCTGAAGATGTGAAAAGCTTCGGAATATACGAGTATCGTGGAGAATTGTTTTACGAACATTGCTTCTTTGAAGTGCAAACTAATACACCGGACAGTCAAATTACACGGTTAGGTGCTTCACCTAGAAGTTCCTTGAAGCAATAGGAGTACTGTTGATACTGGGACAGCTACAGTTTGCATGTCCTTAGGAGAGGACTCCATCTCTCTCCGGCGGGGGGACAAAAAAAGTCTGCCAAGTTGGGTGGGCAGTATAGCTTCCTCACTCATTGTAACATGGACGTATAGAATCAGTTGGCAAAAAATTATGATTCAAAGAGTTATTGAATACCAAAATATTAGCGGTCCACCGTCTAGGACCTAACCCACACAATCCCTGAAAATTTCATCGAAATTGGTTGAATAGTTGCGGAGTTTTGGTTGTAACAATAAATTTAAAGTTCGCGCATGCGCAGCGGCTATTGCTTGACCAATTTGATTGAAACTTATAGGGTGTCTCTTAGAAGTTAGTCCCTAACTAACCTCCAAATTTTAGCAAAATCGGTTCATTAGAAACCGAGAAACCGAGGTTCCAGGAAATTCACGCTTGCGCATGCGCACTCGCTCCTACTGGTCCGAAGGTGCTGAAATTGATACGTGACCGTCTAGGACCTAACCCGCACAATCCCTGAAAATTTCATCAAAATCGGACCACAGGTTAGTATAGTTTTGCCCGGGACAAGGATTGACCACAGACAGACAGACAGACACGGAACCAAAATTGTTCGAGAAGCTCTAAAACGCAAAAAGCAAGTGGAAATTTTGATTTTGGAGGACATTTTTTTTTTCACTTCTTTCACGAATACAAAGCTTCCCTACCTTCGGTAGTGAGGAAGCAAAACCCGAACATAAGGTAGAAATTGCGTTTGAATGAGCAAAAAACGTGGTTTTTATCGTAAAATCGACAATTTTTAGCAGGAAAAAATGTATTTTTTATTTGTGTTCTATATTTTATAACCATTTCCTTTCATCACAGTTTTACAGAAGGACATTTTCGAATACCAATGGTTTCCGAATATCTTTAGAGAAATGTAACTAGTTTAAAAACATGTCTACAATAGGTAAATAGCTTTCTTTTGTTAGATTTTTCTTACCATACCTACACCATCACGAGTTAATTACGGAAATAATCTACGAATTATCTGGCACTGATTGTACCTGCGAAGGTGCGTAATTTGAAAGACCCTTCGAAGAAATTGCGGAGGAAAGTGTGACTGACGGTATCGCAAGGAAATTGCAGCGCCCGACTTGGAAAGCATGACCAACCGGTCAATAAACCGCAACATTTCTACCGCCTTTGGCAGCACCTTTGCTAAGGATACGGACGTTCTAGCAAAGTCCAAAAGGTAAAGGAACTGATAAGTCACCATTGGAAAAGCTTTCTGGTTAGTTTTCCCACAACAGAAGTTATCGGCAGCAGCAAATTGTTAATTTTTCAAGTTTTCGAATATTTCAGAGATCTTGGAATTTCGATTCCCTAAGATGAGGGATCGAATATTCATTTCCACGCAGTTTACAAATTAGGTAGAATTGTACGAGTTGTTTTGCTACTGTGGAAGAAATGAAACGAAAATCGTTTTGAAGACAATCAGTGTATTGCAGTTAGTGTTAATTGCCATGAAGGAGATACAAGTTGGTGTAAAAACGCTGCAAATTATTACAAAATGGTTTATTATTTTTCTATATAGATCACTCGTCTACAAAATCACCAACCATCCAATATGAAGAAAAAAAGAAAAAAAAGAAAAAAAAATCAAAATCACCAACCATCGATCGCATTTCGGTCAGCTCTAATTTGAACGGAGATTAGGCCTCTTTTGCGATTCACACTCGTGTTTTGATTTATATATATATGTTATTTATATTATTTATATATATATATTTCAATATAAACCCTTAAATTTTTGTAGGGGGTGAACGGTTTGTCCTACAGAGCTCCGCGTGGTCTCAAAAAATTCTAAAAATTCTATAGAATCCAAAATTGAAGGAAAAACAATACCTTTATATCGAAATTTTTTCTGTTAGGGCGTTTTCAAAATTTCAAAATTGATTTTGGAACCCTTAGAAGTGACCTACATCAACCAAAAGCTTCGGGGCACAACTAGACCCCAAATGGAGCCTACATACCAAATTTCATCAAAATCGGTCAATGCTAAGTGGCAAAAGTGCCGCGTACGGCGGACGGACGGCCAAATTTTTATTCGATTTTTGGATTCTACGTTCCTTGAAACGTAAACCATCAAATTTTGAGGGGGTGTTAAATTTTTTTTTTCTTGGTCGATTCCAAAGGTTCATTATTGAAAATAATAAACCAAAATGTAGGAGTTATGAAGAAATTCCCGTTATTTTGGTACATGGGGTAATGTGGTGATTTATTGGCGCTGTACTTCACTACAGAATTGACAGAACCCTGTGCAAAATACAAGACGAAAGATTCCAGAACACGTCCAAACACTCACTTCACACGATAACCTTACGGCCCTTAAACGACCCTTACCTTACAAAAAAAAAAAAAAAAAAAAAAAACGGCCCTGAGGGGTTAATGTGATAGTTTTAGCTGTAAATCTTCTTCGTCTTTTGCAATGTTGTTACAACAACGATTTTCATATGCCTTCAAGATGGCACCACAATGAAGAGATTAGCGCTAAAATTTTCAAGTGCGATTAGGAACTTAGTGTTTCTTTCGCATGAAGTTACGATTAGAATTATGCAATCGAATCTAATTTGTGATAAGCAAATCGTCCATAATATGAATGATTAGAAGGTACAATGTTAGCCCTTAGCCGTGCTTTGGAAGAGGTAAGGGCCTAACATACCCGTATTATCTACTATGCGCACGCAAATTCATCGCACTCGTACGTAACAAATTGTACATAGCCAGGATCAATTTTGGTCAAACATCCAACTTAGAACAACTGATCGGAAAGGTGGAGTAACTGTAGCGGTAAGTAAGTAATAGTAAGCAAATGAATGAAACGAGAACACTGAATTGTCGAAAAATGTCTCAACTGGGGCGTAAAATATTCATTGACAACCAGTACCAATAGCGTTGACACGCTGAGATAAGGCAAGTTTGAGATGTTTCAGGAATATCCAAGGAAACGACTTCGAGATTCAAGTTTTCATCAGCACCTCTGTTATCAGTGATAACCTTCAAATGAGTGAGAGACCTTCAAATGCCACATTGCCACGGCGCCACACTAAAATGCCACATTCGGCCCATTTTTCAGTAAAATGCCATATTTCGTTGATTTCTTTGAAAACGCTACATTTTGTGCCACATTTCGCCTTATTTTACTAATACTTATTTTTACTAACGCCCGAGAACGCCGAGAATAATATGACGAATGGATGTTTGCTAAAACCAGGTAAGATTAACTTATCGTCACAGGTCAACGTGGGTCTTCGGCTGTTGTTAGGGTCTCATATCCGTTGCTACGCCAAGGTTCAGGCCGTTCTGGACAGGAATTGCGGCTGGGAAGAAATGAAAAGTATAGCAGCGAATCTCGAAGGGAAGGAATCTTCTCTCAGGGAAGAGTGGGACGCTGAAGACGTCCTTGCAATGAAGTACGCGCCCGCGACTTCTGCCAATGTAGAGAGATCATTCTCTAAATTGAAATATATCCTGAGCGACCGTCGTCTCAATTTATCCATGGATAACATAGCTACCCACTTAAAATTGTATTATAATTGAATTTAACATGTTGTAAATACATGTAAATTTGTTGGAAATACATGAAAAGTTTATATACATAATACAGTAGTTGATATGCTTTCAAGTTTCATGATTTAATGGTTTAACATCCCTTTTATGGTGGGGAGGGGGTGGAAAGTTGAAAAAAATAAATACCACATCAGCTGAAATAAATGCCACATTCGGCCACAATAAGTGCCACATTGCCACATTTTATAGTGCCACATTTTATCAAAATAAGTGCCACATTTTGAAAGTCTCTGGTTATCACCCCTGAAAGGCTCTGAGAAAGTCTTATCAAAATGTCATCTCATAAGGGTTTCAGTAACATCTTAGAGAGAAACGGAGGATTGGATAGTATTCCAAATAGGTAGGTATATGATTTCAAATACTTCTCACTACGGATCACGAGTCTCCCATGAAAGACGTAACACCCCAAGAAGGAACGAACTTGTCTGTAAGACACCAGAAAAGTCTCCGAGACTTCACGAGCTCTAAGTACACATCTTTTAGAATCTCAGCTGTTACTTCAGAAACACGTTGTAGATTCTCTATGATGTCAGAGTCATCTCAAAATTTTAATTATCTCTGAGACATTCTTTGGTTTCCACAAACTCCAGTCAAAGATGGAAGTGATCTTGAAGTCAACTAGGATCCTTAAGTGTCTCAGTTTCAGCTCATCAACTGATTCATTCCACTAATTGACATCGAAAGATTCTTGATGAAAAGTTTATGATACACGTTTGAGATACCCATAGAGCTTATGCCACTAAAACGTTTCGATTATCATTTTAGAAACATCTCTGCGATATATTTCAGTATCACCGAGGACATCATCCCTCAAGTATCTTAGTTAAGTTTTATAAAAATGTGAAGACATTTTTTTTTTATATATACGATTCCACCACAGGCGTCTTCAGAAGTACTTCTTGTAGCTGTCAGAGACAACCCCAGTCATTAGCTGACAACCTCTCGAAGAGATTGTCCAATACGTCCGAGAGTACTCTTGATGTCAATTTAGATCCTCAAATCATCAACTATGAGCTGAATTATGAGTGAAAAAATCTCAGAGAATCACTCCTAGACTTAACAAGCTCTAAAATGTACATCAACGTTTACGCATCTTTCAAAATTACAGAGAAACTTCAGAAACATTATGTAGAGATTCCCAATAATGTTTAAGGGACGTCTCAATAATGAATTTTCACTGAGACAGTGTAGGGAAACACGAGGATATTGAACTCTGGCGAATGGCCTTATGTGAGTTCATATATGTTCACAGACATGAAGATCTCAATTGGAGATGGTAACAACTAATTTTCATTACTGAAGCTAATTGGCATTTTTTGTTATAGTCATTTTCAGAAGTTTGTATTGTTATTGAAGTAATTTGAACAAAATCAGACCCTAATCAACATCATTTGAGTTGAATTATCTATTATGATCTTCTATAATTATGGTGGCGTCTCCACCATGTCTTTTCATGTTTACGTTTCGCGGTTTCACTAAATAAAACATCCTTCGAGCCCTGAAAAAGAAGGTGAAGAAGGTGTTGAATTTCCAGTTGACCTCAGCACCAATCAATTGACGTAATTATGTATTATACTAGTTTTTTTTTTTCGAAGTAAGGGCTTGTACTTTTGTTCATGAGTACATTCTACACTTGAGCATTGTATGGGCTGGAACTCAGTGGATTTTTTCGTTACGGTAGAGTCTCTATTGTTCGGTCAAAGTCGTGTCTTTTCGGGACGCCTGAACTCCAAACGGATATCCGTAATTTTGGAGAATTGGTTTCCCAACTCGATGAAATGGAACCTGCCCGTTCGAGAGAAGTAATTATTCATATGAAAACGAACATACGGACGAACACCAAGGTCACAAAATCGAAACCAACTTCACGAGAAAGACATAATTAATGAATACAAGAACGGAAGTGAATTCCATCTTCAATTTCCAGTACAAACTCCTCAAGTTCTTTATAGACTTTCTACCTACCAAATCAGACTATTTTCACAAATTCACACGCAGAAAAAACCCATCTGAACCTTCACGACAAACCAACTTTTCATCATTCAAGAATAGATTCATATCAATTTATCAAAACCTTTTCACACACTTTTCAGATATTGAAACAGCTTATTGTACTCAAGTATTTCGAGGGGCTCAAAAAGATCAAATATTTTGCTACTACCAGCTCCGAATACCCAAAAACAAGAAGAAGGAGGAGGTTTTTTTTCGGTTTCATGGGACGAATTTTGAACAATTTGTATTTCTCATTGACATTTACTGAAAATTGAACATCATGAAAACCATGCACCAAATTCTCTAGAATCTACATAGTTGTATTTTTTTATTACTGTAAATTTCATCACACTCCCTAAAAAAAACGCTATTCTATCAACCATTTTTGAATTTTTTTCAAAATTTTATGGAAATTTTTATGGAAAAAGTCAAAAATTTGTTGTAATATTTTCGTTTGATCAGCAACATTTAATATTTTTCATCGACGTTTAAACGCAGCAAGTTATTACACAACGGTCTATTATTTACCTGTATAGCTCACCCGTCTGCGAAGAACAAACTATCAACCATATCATTGCTCAAGGTCAACAATGTAGTTTATTTGAAATACCTATCAACAATGACATCGTTTTCCGACTATTATGAGGTGCCTTATTTCAAATTTGAATTTGGTTCTTCGTTGCTAAGGAAGCACAACTACTGTTACTGCATTCTAGCACAAAAATGTGGACTAGAACCTCCTAATCATGACTGCTAAGTTTGCCAACTGCATTTATGGTTAATTAAAAAAAAAATTAATTCAATTTAAAATCACAAATTTATTACAGTTAAAAAAAAATCATGAATAATAATGCAATTACGGAGATTTCCTTTTAATGAAGATAATTAAGGTAGATATTTTACTTCTAACGGGTCAAACTAGTTTCGGGTTACTATTACTTAATCATTGCAATACACAAGTACTGAATTTCGGTTGAATAACACATTTCACGAGAAACAAACTACAAAAAGTGGCACATAGATCGACTATTTAAATTTGTAAAAATTATCAATTTTTCATCATTACTTGAATATTTTTAAGTAACTACTTTTTAAAAGAACAATCAACGATCAATTAGTTATACTTGAAAAGAAGGTGATGAAATTATAATAATATTGTTATTTCGAGTCCCTTGAAATCGTTTAAGTAAAAGTAGCGCAAGAAAAGTTGTTCAAATTCTGTGATTAAATTTTAAGGCAAAACCTGTAAATTTTTTCTTAAAAATCAGAAACATTTCAAATATTTAGGTTTTTAAATTTTTGTATTGAAGAAAGACAATTTCCGAAATCAACTACCCACAAAAAAATACATTTTGATCAATTTTATGATTTTAAAAAATGATTTAAAAAATTTATTTAAAATGTCGAAATAGGGAAAGATATTGGAAATCTTCTTTGGTTAAGAACGGTTTGGTTCAGGATGGGCACATTTTGAGGGAAGTTGTCAGTTATGTTCAAGTACGTGGTGAGACTCGAGAAGTTTTGTATGTGATTTGGTACCTACAACGTTACGATGATTGGTAGAACCTTAATATTGTCGTATCACTGAAGAAGATGTTTCCCACCAGCTCCTCTTAGGATGATGTAGAAATATAATCCAGTTGTGTCTCCGGTAAGTTCTTCAGCGCTGATCGGCGACTCAGAGTTCACTTTCCAAAATTGAACTTTCCCAAGTTGAAAACCGGGGCCTTATGAATAAATTTTGGATATTGCAAGGGAGAAATGTTGAACACTTACTGTTTGAGTAAATCTTCACGACGGACCAATATCACAGACACTTCTTCACTGACTTAGGTACTACCTCTAGATCGGATGCGGCGGCTGTCGTGGGGTCTTATAGCCTCCCTGCCATGCTTCCCATCTCCCTCCAGGTCCTCCTGGGACCCCTCTTCTTCGTCCTGGAGGCTCATCTTCTGCAGAGCACTGCTATGATTTCTGGTGCATTACTATAATCAGGAAGCCGTGCAACAGGTTGGTGCACCAGATTCTTAATTTACACGGATATTGATGAATCTCTTAGTCTTGAGAAGCACAACCGATATTCGCCAAATTTGTTTGATTTGAGGACAGTCGGATGGGAGCCACTAAATGTAACTTCTAAAAACTTCTGAATCAATGTTGAGTGGATTATGCTACCCCTATGAAGGGTGTCCCGAAACGAATCAGAAATACTTCAAAATCGATTCTACAACTAATTCACAACAACTTTTCCTTCTGGGCACTCTACAATAATTACACAACTCTGCATTATTTTCGTTGTTTCAAAACTAATAGGTGATTCTAAATGGAGTTTTAGCGCTGAATTAGAATCCGTTGGAGTTTTTCGCTATCACGTCTAGATATTTCACAATATTCACATGTTGAGGTTTATTTATCTCTTACGGGATTTATTTTTCTAGAGTACAACCGCTGAGCCATCCTGAGCTGAGACCGCACTCCTGTGATTCACAGGCTAACCCTCTGTTATTAATTAACCCTAAATGACCTTTGAAACCTCCCGTGTAGACAAGTTCTTGTTTAAGAATGAGCGTGAACCAAAGGCGTAAGTGCGTGAACAATCCTAATGTTTTTTGCTTCATATGTGGTTCTTACATGACTGAAAAACAAAAACAGGTGGTAACTTCTTTCGTGATGAAAGCATACCAGAGCTATTTCGGAATAAATCTGGACGATCAGGACAAACCATGTGCACCCCATCTTGTGTGTCGCACTTGTGTTGAACAAATAAGATCTTGGATTGAAGGTAAGAGAAAGTCAATGCCTTTTGTCATTCCGATGATGTGAAGAGAACCTCAAAACCATGTGAATGACTGCTACTTCTGTATGACGAATGTGGTGGGAATTTCATCAAAGAACAAGAAATCGCTGATTTATCAAAATTTGCCGTCAGCTATGAGACCCGTACCCCACAATGAGTCACTTCCAGTACCAGAACCTCCAGCGAATTTGGAAGATTTTGTTATAGAAGATGAAATCCCACATTTTGAGAATGAAGATGTGGAAATTGAAGATCCTTCCTACGAGCCCACCGAATCTAGCTCCCCCAAGCGATTTTCTCAAGGCGAGTTGAATGACTTGGTAAGAGACCTGAATCTTCCAAAAGATGCAGCCGAAGTACTCGGTTCACGTCTAAAATCCAAAAATTTGTTAGCCCCTGGAAACCACATTTGCTTGGTACCGTCAGAGAGAAAAAGAGCTTTTACCTTTCTTCGATGAGAGAGAAGGAATGGTTTTTTGTGGCAACGTTGCTGGGGTGATGGGATTTTTTGGAATCGAGTACAAAGCCACATAATGGAGACTCTTCATCGATTCCTCAAAAGCAAGTTTAAAGGGAGTTCTATTGCACGGAAGTCTACGAAAAGGAAATTTTCAACGACTTAAGAATCCGAAATTCTTTATGTTATGATTTGTCTCATGTATTATATTATGACGTAAATAAAGATAAATTGTCAACATCAAGTGAAGTTAATAGCAGAAAAGACTTTTTTCAATATATTCTCAGTCTGAAGGCCAAGGTCTGCAGGGTTTAAGGAACAAAAGTAAGCCATTTTTATTCACCTTTTGTGGAAAATCTAGACGTGATAGGTAAAAACTGAAACGAAATTCCTATTCAGCGTTAAAAAAACCTTTCAGAATCACCTATTAGTTGCAGAACAACGATCAAAAACATCCAAAATGCAGAGCTGTGTTAACTACGTACTGTATTGGGCACTTTTTTCACTCCGCTTAAAATCCAAATTTTTCACATTTGAATTATTTTTTTGTTTTTGACCTTGATACACTAAAATTATCATAACTCCCTCATTTTCCACGCAAATTCAAGTGAAATTACACCGTTGGAAAGAGCGATAAATTTCCCAATAAATAAATAAAAATGATGAGCTCATTTCAGGAAAGTGTACACCAGGACAATATTTCTACCGAAAACTTAACAATTTGTCAATTTCAGTTTTTCAAACAATGTGGCGTTTTTTCCCTGGTAAAACACGATTTTTCTTCAGAAGTTCTCAAGAGCTAAAAACTTGCTCCATTTCATCAGGTTTCCAACTGTAACCCATTTTGACTCCAAGTCTACCAAGGTAGTGGGAGCACTGTTATCAATATCGAGGCTAAAAAAGTATAACAAGTGGTTGAGCCACATAGCTTCCTCGTATTCAAAACCCAGTTGTATGGATGATTTGAAATCGGATAGAAAATGTTCTGTTATAAGGAATTCACAATCCCTGAAAATTTCATCGAAATCGGAGAATATCTTCGTTTAGTTTAGCCCGTTACAAGGATTTCATAACAAACAAACAGACACGGAACCAAAATTACTCTGGGAGGGCTAAAACGTAAAACGCGAGTGGAAATTTTGATTTTGAAGAACATTTTTTTCAACCTTGAAAATCGACAATAATGCTTTCGTTACCTTGGTAGACTCAGAAGCAAAATAACGGCAAATCCACCTTCAAAGTATTTCAGTCATGGAGGTTTTTTTTTCAGCTTCAAAATGTGCCTAAACAATGTTTTCGCATAAAAACTCAATTTTCTGAAAAAATTGTCCTATACAATAAAAGCTGACTACGGCTGAACCAACCATCAGGCCTGTTGTAAAAAAACCCTCGAGTTTGGATCTCATTCGACCCACAATTTTGAGTTCTTCAATATGCCACTATTTTATATAGTATAAGTGTTTATACTTATTTTAAGTATTTACAATTATTATACTAATATTTTTACCTATAACGCACCTTTTCAAAGTTATCTGTTAAAAACGCTGCGAGTCATAGCTTTTTCTATACAGGGTGTCTACACTTTCGATGGGCATAACTTCAGGGTTCGATTCTACAAGGTATTTCCAACAAAAAATGTCTCTTAGCAATTTTCATTTAACCCACTCAAAATTCTATTTTTTTCACTTTAAAGTTTTTTTCGCGTTTTCGACCTTACGGCACTGATATGGTCATAACTCCCTTATTTTTCCTGACAATTCAAATCTGACTACACCGTTAAAAAGAGCGTTAAATTACCAAGCTACCCAAAGCAAAATCAAAATTTTTTAGCAATAAAATAGTATCAAAAATTCAAGTCAAAAAGCGAACTTGAAATTTTTTTTTGAAACGACTTTCTTCGACCAAACTTTTCTCTCTAAATCCCTGCCCATTTCGATGGGCGCTCTTCGGAGAAAACATGCTTAAATAATCAGCTTTTCAACGGTCTATCAATTTTTCTTTTTAACATTCAAATTAGAAGAGTAAATGAAGTTTGAATGCCAGAAAACGTGTGTTTTACAAGCAAATCCAGTGTTTTAAGCGGTTTATGGTCCCCCTCGACCTCAAGATGGCTTGACGATTTTGGTATCATTTCCTATGTAATTTTTTACGCTGAATCAAATAGCGATACTTCCGAATGGTTCCGACTGCTAGAAAGTGGATTTTTTGAAGAAAACCTTCGTTTTTCGTACACAAAATAAAAAATTATTCGTAAATGTGGTACATAGTGAGCATGAAGTAACACCTTTGAACTCAACAAAACACCGAATTTCTAGCTGATTGAAGTTTTTGTTGAGTTCAAAGGTGTTACTTCATGCTCATTACCACAATTACGAATAATGCGTATTTTATGTACGAAAAACGAAGGTTTTCTTCACAAAATCCACTTTATAGCAGTCGGAACCATTCGGAAGTATCGCTATTTGATTCAGCGTAAAAAATTACATAGGAAATGATACCAAAATCGTCAAGCCATCTTGAGGTCGAGGGGGACCATAAACACTGGATTTGCTTGTAAAACACACGTTTTCTGGCATTCAAACTTAATTTAATCTTCTAATTTGAATGTTAAAAAGAAAAATTGATAGACCGTTGAAAAGCTGACAATTTGAGCATGTTTTCTCCGAAGAGCGCCCATCGAAATGGGCAGAGATTTAGAGTGAAAACTTTGGTCGAAGAAAGTCAAGTTTCGAAAATTTCTTAAAGTTGGCTTTTTGACTTGATTTTTTGAAACTATTTTATTGCTGAAATATTTTGATTTTGCACTAGGTAGCTTAGGAATTTAACGCTCTTTCCAACGGTGTAGTCAGATTTGAATTTTCAGGAGAAATAAGGGAGTTATGACCATATCAGTGCCGTGAGGTCGAAAAGGCGAAGAAAAACTTTAAAGTGAAAAAAAAGGAATTTTGAGTGGGTTAAAAGAAAATTGCTAAGAGACATTTTTTGTTGGAAATATCTTGTAGAATCGAACCCTGAAGTTATGCCCATCGAAAGTGTAGACACCCCGTATAGATCACTCGCCCGGAAAGAACACGGCTTTGCCATTGTCACCATCAACCAACCTACTATACTATATATAATACTATATCTACTAACCTATCAACATACTACCTACCTACCACATACCTACTTCAAATCAAGTTTATTTGGAAGAAATAAACGCTTCACACTCAGTTTGAAGGAACAGGGAGTTGAGGTTGCCCTAATTATTAGGAAATTCGATAGAAGTCAGCTAAAATTTGAACGGAGATTAGGCCTCTTTTGCGATTCACACTCGTGTTTCTGATTTATCGTAATTCCGACCCTCAAGTTCTCATGGAGAGCGAACAGTTTGTCCTACAAAGCTCCGGGTGGTCTCTAAAAATTCAATACAATTTAAAATTGGTAAAAAAACAATAAGTACCCACCTTAATTTTGAGAGTTTTCGAGCTGGGGCACTCTTGAAAATGTCAACCCTTTAAAATTTTAAATTTTGAAATAAAAATTAAAATTAAATTTTTTTAATAAATAATAAATAATAAAAAATAATAATAAATAGGTAATAAATAAAATTAAAATAATAATAATAATAATAAAATATAATATAATAATACCTAATATAATACTATAATAATAATAATAATATAATAATAAATAAAATTAAAATTTTAAAATTTTAATCCTTGAAAATTTTCACCTTTTAAAAGTGACTGACATCAGCCAAAAGCGTCGGGGCACAACTAGACCCAAATGGAGCCTACATACCAAATTTCATCAAAATCGGTCCATGGTAACTAAGGAAAGTGCTGCGTTCGGCAGACGGCCGGAAAAATTTGTATTCGATTTTCGTATTGTACGTAGGTACCTTGAAACGCAAACCATCAAATTTTAAGGGGTTTTAACACATTTTTTTTCTTGGTCGATTCCAATGATTCATTATTGAAAACAATAAACTAAAACCAAAAAGACTACAAATTTTGTGGTGTTTAGCGTTTTTGACGGTGTTTGGACCAATAATGATGTTGGGAAGCTTCGGATTCGTGTTCAGCACCCCAAAAATCATGTAAATCGGTGAGAAAAATTCAACACCAGCCTTTGCATCCCCAATCTTTTTTGAGGCACCTGGTGACTGGAATCCACTTTGATACTTGTGAATACGGTGATGTAAGAACCTTACATTATGAGGAGTGAAAGAGCACCAAGGATCCGAACTGCTAAATGAAATGAGCTCACTATGAGAAAATAGCAGTTGAACAAGTTTATAAGTACCTCACACAACACATCTACTTTGAAGGGCGGAATCCAGGGTCCCTCCTCAGGGCTGAGGACGGCCTCAAGGTGCTTTTCGAGGAAAGTTTTTACTAATCCGTATTCAGAGTGGCAAAACTTAGTTGGTGCCCTCGTGTTTGAGCTGAGGTCGCCCTTAAGAATAGTTCCCGTCCCTTCAACATATTATTCTGAGTGATTTCTTGAAGAAATTTCTTGAGTTCAAAGTGCTGGAAATCCATCTCCAACCGAGGAACTCACCAGTATGCATCCTTTGGTAGTACTAGTTGACGTCATCAACCTGGGTAAAAGAAATGTAGGTACTTACCAAGGTAAGTACAAACATAGCACAATATGGGACCTACCTATTTACCTGGTGCACGGTCCTGGAGGGCCATTTTCAAAATCTTCAATGACAACACATTTTTTTTCTGTTGGATTATTACAACTTGGATTATTACACCCGGTAAGGGATTCTGATAGCAAAGTGAGGAGTACCATTAACCCGTTAACGCCCGAAACGTTTTTCCCCGTATATTATGAAAATGAATCTGATATTTCGACTCCAAATACATTTTTAGAACACGGGAAAAATAATTTCAAAAATCTCCCGGTCGAATTTCATGGGTTTACGTTGCCATGTAGCAATGCTGAACTCCACAAGAACTGATATTTTTTTCAAAACTGAGATTTTAGTAGATCGTATCGTGACCTCACCGGATCTACCAGGAACTTTATTGGGATATTAAATGCGGAATACGTCCAATGTGAAGTGAATAATTCATCAATTCATTGTCACATTCATGATTAGTCAAAAGATACCACTAAAGGGGGCATTAGATAAAGTATAGTTGCCCTTATGATTACACATGGGTATTTGGTAGGGTAATTGTTAGTTCTTAAACCTCTAGCCAGATCAAGTGCCCAATCAATTTGAAGATGAAGCTCCGTGCTTTGTGAGCATCCAAAGAGCTATGTGCATCACCCACTTGACAGACTACTTCGATTTACCACGTATTTGGTACAATAATCGATAATACTGATGACATCCAATCAGGCCATTTACCCAATCCAGTTGTTGATGAAGCCAGGCCTCGTGGCTAGAGATAACAAATTACAACTATGATCAGACAGATCTGGAGAAAAGGATACCCAGGAACCAGGTCTTCTCAATGAGACAGGAAGGTGCACAGCACCCTCCAAACAGAAAAGCCCTCTATGTTGCCATATGGCAACACTGGGCGGTAATAGGTTAAACTGATAGTATGGTACTTGAAATGTCGACCTAAGAAGATTGGTGACAAATCTCAGCAATCAGTGGGGTGTGGGACAAGAAGATGGATCCTGGTAACCCAAGCAACTCCACAGATGGTAGATTAGTACAATGGCTTTCTGGTGACACTAGTACACTACTTCATAATCCTCAAAAAAGGGATTGATCGGCAGAGAGCACAGATTGGAGATGATTTCATTAATCCATTGGTACTCAAGTGCTATCTGTAACGTAAATGTAGGTACTGCTGGAATACAACGTAATGCTGGAATTTGGTTGATTCCACGATTTCTACTCCTTCAACTGGCTAAAACTCTGATTGATACTTTTTTTATTGTGCTTCATCAGAATGGGAAGAACCCCAGAGCTCCTTCTTTCAGATGTGTAACTGCTCAGGCCCAAAACTCACTAGATTTGCCTAGCAACATCACTACCGTAAGTAGGTAGAATTACGTTTTTGCATTCAGGAATATCAAGATGGCGGAGATACAGCAACCAAGAACTGGAAACTGCCAAAGATACTCGAATGACTTCCAGTTGTTAGTTGCTTGAATAAACCACAGGTTTATGCTCGATAGGAAAGAAAGAGAAGTGTTACCTTAGCGCTTAGCTTTGAGCAATAGTTTTGCCCGTTGTGATTCTCTCTGATTTCCATGGAATACCTATTCCGTTGCAATCACTTCAACCACCCCGACACAACCACTGCACTTCACCACGAATTTCGCCCGTTTTCACTACCGAATTCAACGGATATCGCGGGAGATCGAGTAGGTGTAATCCTGCATAAATTATGAAGGGAATCCGCCAAATAATTCGAGTACAGAAATGCAACTTCTTCTTCTTCTTCTTTATTCTTGATTTTTTTGACGCAGATTCATCTATGTTGCGTCACAGGAGGCTGAGTTTGAAATGATAGGCTGTGAGCTATTTAGCTACTAGACGTTATTGGGAGACTTGCCCGGCTTCGGCTTTCGACGAACAAGGCCGAACATTGCCGAGTCGAGCTGGGTTCACACGAGCGCGGTCAACGCGGTTGTGCAAGGAGGCGGATACGCGTTCGCGTCGCGGCGCAGTCCTTCGCGCTTTTTCCACTATCATGACGGTCTCCTGTTATCAATTTCGTCTTGGGATGGGATATCGATATCGGAACTTTATGATCCTCTGGCGATTGATAATTTGAAACTCTGGAATTTTGTTCTACTTGTCAATATAGTGAGATTGTCAGTGTTCTGTTTTGGTTTTACTTTCCCCCTCAATTTTGTATTTAACCTACAACTTGTTTCAAAATGTATGAAATACCCCTGTAACAATTACTTGACAGTATTTCACTATACCTAACATCTCCAATAATTTCAATTTCTCCTCTTATTTTCGAAAAGTAGTTTATAGACTATTTTTTTACAACCAAGAATTTTACTTCCACACTTTTTAAATTATGAAAGTACTAAGATTCTAATTCAAAATGAGTTGCATTGGACTTGAACAGTGAACTTATAGCAAACTCTACATTTTTCACTAACAATGTTAGGGCCTAAAACTAAAATCTGAACACATCCGAGCCGGAAAGGTTTGCTAGTTAGTTTATTAGGTATAGCTCTGGTTGTGGCTGTGGCAAAATTGATACTTTGGAGTATTTTTTTTTTTTTTAAATGTAATGTTTAATGTTTAATGTTTAATGTTTAATGTTTCATGTCTTTTAATGTTTAATGTCTTTTTTTAATGTTTAATGTTTAATGAAATGCAACGATAAACTAACAAAAATGGGAAAACAAGAGTGGGGAGTGGGATCGTGGAAACATAGAAAAGGTATTCCATGGTGAAACAGTGGAAGAAGCATGGAGGAGGTTTTTCTTCTATTTTCTGTTTTTATTTTGGGCCATGGACCTAGTATCCATGTTTGGCCATGGGATACTAGGTCCATGTTTTGGGCATGGGCAGGTCCATGCTTTGGGGTCTATTATGGACTAGGTCCATGGTACATTCGCTTGACCCAGGTTGAGATCCATCCTACTTCCATCCTTAGCATCGCATGCCATTCTGCTTTGCCATTTATCGCATTCCGTGCTTGAGGTCTTTTGCATGGAATAAATAATAATACTTCTTCCATGTCTTTTGGGCCTTCAAACTTGTCTCCAGTACTCTGTGACCGGTACCGGCGTTTATGTTTTCTGGACGAGTGTACAAAAATCAAATATTTTTCGGTTTCGGCGTTAAAATTTTCAAAAAAATTTGTTTTTTCATCGAACTTAACGACGTTTGTTGTTCATTTTCAACGTAAGGTAAGCTTTCTTTTCTTGATTATATGGGCTTTTCAGGAAAACAATTTCCGTTTCAGGGTGTCTTCACCTGTTTTCGGTTTATGGTTATCCCTGATCGGGAATAATTAAAGCTTTTTTAAAGCAGAGGAAATGATAGGATTGACTCGTGGTGGTCTGACACAGTGACTAACGGATGAAGGCACGACGTGAGGCATCTGGCATGCGCCACTTCCCTGCTGAAATCTATTTTAATATTTTAATATTTTAATCTATATTTTTTTTAATTTTAATTTTTGAAATCTATTTTGCTATCTATGTACCCCGCGCCGATGTACCCCCCCGGGCATAGTGTCCCCCGTCATTGTAGCCCGCTGAATGAAAACATCCCGCGGGGTACAATGACGGGGGGCACTATGCCCGGGGGGTACATCGGCGCGGGGTACATCGACGCACACCCAGGTATCCTGCGCAGTGGCAGTGGGCCCAGCACACACCTCCGAACCTAGGAGCGCGACCTAGCGGCGTCTTCATCAGCCCAACTTCAGACTGATCAGTGGCATTAGTGACGATTCGATGTACCTTTCGATGCGATATTTAACATCGAAATAATATTGGAAGACAGTATCGATATCGATAAAATATCGGAAGAAAAATATCGATATCACTAATATCGATAGAATATCGAAACAATAATATTGATGTGACATTGTCACTGAATTTTTTTTAAATCTTTTTTTTCATCGATATCAGTGATATAGATAGAGTATCGAAAGAAAAATGCTGATTTCACTGATATCGAATATGTTTTTGCATCTTTTTTAAAAAATCAATATCAGTGATCACCATAAATTATCAAAAGAAGAATGTTGATTTCACCAATATCGAATATGTTTTTGCATCGTTTTTTATCGATTAGGAGAAATTGATAAATTACAGTGGGAAGGAATACAACCATCACAACCAATAATTTTTTTTCTTTCGATATCAATAATTTCCTTTCGATATTCGATAATATTGCAAGAAAAATATAGATACAAATATCGGAAATATCGAAACAAAATATCGATATCAATAAATATCGAATGTATCGAATCGTCACTAAGTGGCATTCATAAGATAACATTAAAAAGAATTAAAGTAAAACATTATGCATGGTTCTCAAACGATAGGGAGAACCTCTTCCCGAACAACAATCCTCTCCTCCCAGACAATACTCTACTTTATGAACATTACTCCAAATCCGAAGAAGAATCAAGCATCTGTTGGAAATCTTGAGAAGTTAGCCAAGGACGACAAGTTGCTTTAGACTGAAATTTCGAGTTCATGAGCTAACTGTTCAATCGGGACCTAAAAGAAGTACTCAGTAGGCTAATTTATTACAGAATTAATCAGTTCTAATAGTCCTCCACCATGAAAAACGTCTGCCAAGTGGGAGTGGCACATAGCTTCCTCGTATCCGATGGATAGTTGTTGATCTCAAAATCTAAGTGCCTTCCACTACCCCCATAGCGGACCACCAGAACGCCAATCTGAACAATCCTGAGAAATTTCGTCGAAATCGGATGGAAAATGTAGAAGTTATGGCTGTTATAAGGAATTCACGTTTGCGCATGCGCAGCAACTACTATTAGTCTGGGGGAGATGATTTTCATAGGGGACCATCTACACGCCAACCCGCGCAATCCCTGAAAATTTCATCGAAGTCGTATGAGACATGTAGAAGTTATGGCTGTGGCAAGGATTTCATGACAGACAGACACACAGACACGGAACCAAAATTGTTCAGGAAGGTCTAAAACGTAAAACTCTAGTGGAAATTTTAATTTTGGAGAACTTTTCTTTTCAACCTTGAAAAGTAAAAACAAAGCTTCTGCTACCTTGGTAGACTCGGAAGCAAAAGGGTTCCTCTCGTCTTTTGTTGTTAGTACTTCATAGGCTCAATGCGTGTAGCCCTTTTGGTTTATTATTTTCAATAATTAACCTTTGGAATCGAACAAGAAAAACAAATTTTACCCCCTCCCTAAAAATTTGTTGGTTTACGTTTCAAGGTACGTACAATCCAAAAATCGAATAAAAACGCTGCAAATTATTACACGAAGGTTCATTATTTTTCTATACGGGATGTTACATTTTAAACCGGACACAGGCCAGGAATCGAATCTACAGCTCATTTCCAGCAGAAAATGTCTCAAGGTAATTTTTTTAGTGGCTTCGTTTTCGAGTTATTCCATCATTAAGATTTTTTTTCGTGTTTTCGACCTTATCTCAGTAAAACTGCTATAACTCCTCGAATTTTAATCGAAATTTAAATCTGATTATACCGTTGGAAAGAGTGTAAAATTTCCTATCTCCTTGATGAAAAAAAACGTCTTTTCAAATTGTAAAAACGGGTGAAAATTGGACTTGAAACGCCAAGTTGGTCAAATCTTGGAAATCTCAGCTTTATTCTAATGCTCATAGGTTCTGTAATCCGGCCCGTGATTTTTTACCTGTAGGCCTAAAAGATGCGCCAAAATCTCAGCTTTCCAAAAGTCTAATTATTTTAATTTTGAAAGTGGGGCTTATTACAGAAATTTGTGTTTGAACGCGGAGAAATGTGAATTTTTTCAACGGAATCAGCGCTCTTGCTAAGACGATCCCTGAAATGTGTGATTAATCTCAGAAATTGGTGATTAATCACTGGAAATGTATGATTAATCACATGAATCCGTAATTAATCCCAGAAACCCGTGAGTAATCATAGAATTCAGTTAGTAATGACGGGAAAATTGTGACAAATCACAATAACCTGTGTTTAATCATAAATTGATCACACATTTCCTGTGATTAAGAATTTATTCTTATTCAGACATTGATTATGATTTTGATTTTGGTCATACTCTTATCTGTGAATACACATTTAATCTTACTTGGATTCTATGCACCTTGGAACGTAAACCAACAAATTTTGAGAGGGGGTTAAAAAAAAAAATTTTCTTTGTCGATTCCAAAGGTTCATTATTGAAAATAATAAACCAACTTTCCTTAGGTCCCATGGTCCAATTTTGATGAAATTTGGTATATGGGTCATTTTCCCAGAAAGGGCGAATCGTTGTCCAGAGAAGATTCCGAATGCACATTTATGATTTGGGTGTCAAAAAAAAATTCTCCATAAACTATCAACTTTGTTCTACTTCGGGCAATCAATAAAATATGCACTTATTCACGCTAAAATATAGAAATTAAAGTTTAAACTGCTAAATGTCCAGTAATCTGCCATGTCCGGACCCCTAGGTAGTCAACTTTGCTCGAACACTGTGACTCACCTATGAAAGCAGCGGCCTGAATTTGTAGTGATTCTTTATTGCATATACCTGGACATGAAAAAAATGGATTTGCAGATTTTTTCAGAAGCAAATAAAGCGAGCAGGAGGATAAAATGTGCTTGTCCGGAGGTTTTTGTCTTTAACCTGCCTTTTTTGTGTTTTCGTATTTTGGCGGCTTTTTATCGTTTCCCGCGGTTTTACAACCTCTGTAAGAGGTGAGGTTAGTCGTTAGGTTATCAAAGAAAGCGGCGGGAAACGTATTCCTTCTGTGTGGAAGCGTGCGCAAGTGGAGTCAGTTGCGAAATTGTGGTGTCACAGTCACCGTCTGTCTTTCATCTACCCTCTGTAAGAACGGCAAGAAATCGAAATTATTTTTTCTTTTTGGTCTCTAATTATTGTTTTTACCGAGCTGATTCCAGCAATATGGTTACACTTCAGCAGAACAGCACCAGAAGGCGGGAAAAGCTGAAAAACCTAAGTGCCACCCAGGAATTTTGTGTCTTTCATCTGCCAGTGATGGTGGCTTTTGGAGAGATGAAAGACTTTTTTCAAGTTGTTAACAATTTAATTTGGATTTTCCGTTGGAATTTAAAAACTTGACATTTTTCGACCTCAAAACTGTATTCAGCAACCGTAAAAATCCCCTGGTACCAAGTTTTGGCTCGAAAAACCGATAAATTGAAATTACTTGGTTACTTTCGGAGGTTTCTAGGTTACTATCAGAAAAACTGTGTTCCACGTTGGTTTAACCCTTTTCTACACCTGCGTCCCGCCCTGGTTCAATTTTTGGGATAACTCCCAGTTCTCGCTACTCATGGAGATGGGGTTCCGAGTATTCTCCTTTACGCAGAAACCACGCCAATAGGTTTCTTTCGATAGGTTTTCTTCTTTAATTTTTAATTAATTAATTAAGCGTCCCACTGTGTGTTCTTTCATCGAAATTCAATCAGTATGGTGTGAGGTTAATCCCTGATTTTTGGCAGAACTTGAGTCGAACTTTAAGTTTTCTGAAATCTTGGGATACCGATTGTACCTTTCCAGGAAAATGACCCATATAGGCTCCATTTGGGGTTTAGTTGTGCTCCGAAGCTTTTGGTTGATGTAGGTCACTTCTAAGGGTTGAAATGTTGAAATCGCCCAAGCTAGGTTGCAACCGTTTCTTCTTACATCTAATAGATATTATATTGTGTAATTAAAATCTTACTTATAAACAATCTAGCCTGTAAGGCCTTAGCAGAGTTAGTAGAAAGAAAAATGGGATACGTATAGGTAGATACTTATAGGTAGACTAGACCAGAAAAGAATTTGTATTGAGAATCGTCGAACGTGTGATTTTACATTTGATCATAATGATTGAAAACTAGCTGAAAAGCTTGCTATAAGCAGGCAAAAACAAATCGTAGCTAAACACGTAATTTATTAAAAGAAAAAAAAATTGTGTCACGGCCTGGAATCGAACTCGGGGTCCCCCTCGTTCGTGCGACATACGTACAATCATACGGTTGGGGTTTTATGTTTCAGGATAATTGGAGCCACCACTTTTTCTTCAATACTTTCCTATGTATGTAATACATACTATTGTGAGCCCCCGCTCACGGATTTGATCCAGCAATAAGGGGGTGAGCAACCACCATCTATGCTCCCTTCCTCCACCACTGAAAGCCAGCAGATCGGAGCGGGCATTGCACCGTCCCCGCTCCGGGGCGCCACCACCATCTCAGGCGCCCACCACCAGAAGCGCTCATGTCACCTTGACGTCATCGTCCGCCAATCACGGGCCGCCGCGGAGCCCTGCGCTGTTACCTGCCGCTGGAGAGTGGGGACTCCAGAAAGAAATCAACTAGTCACCGCGTGGAGCAGCCATAACCCCTCCAGTCCTTGAAGCTATCATTCCACGCTCTCTTGCCAAAGATAGATTTGAAAATCGAACCCCCTTGTGCAAGTTAGTTTTGGAACCCCCTCAATAATATTCCGGTGAGAGCCCTGCCGCCCGCGATTCTATTATCTGAGCAGCCCCCACAGTTCAACCTGGTAAGGCCTCGTGACATCCAGCTTGAACCACCATCCCCCGAGATCTTCTCAACGCACTACCGACGGATTTCCTACGGGCCCCGACGCTGTGAGTGTAATAAACCAAATTTCTATACATTGGCCAATGATTGTTGTGTTCAAATGGTGTAGATTTAAAACCAGTAATAGTCGAGTAAAAGACAATTTAGTAGTACAGTCAGTCAGTCAAGACAAGAGTCAGAATTGTTGAAATTGAGTAAAGTCAGTCGTAAAGTTGTTAATCAGAGAAAGAGGAAGGAGAATCAACGCACGTATTTCATGTAAAATCCATTTATTTTGTATAAATTGTATTTTGATTGCCAAGAACTTAACGTAGAGTCATATTTCCTTTATTTCATTAAAAACGTTCCTATTAGATTGTACAATTTGCATTTCTCATTTAATCACCTATATTCCGTAACAGACAGGTTTACGTGTGACCTCACTCTTTTCGTGCGATCACACCATTTCAGTGCAAAACACATCATTTTAGTGCGACGCATTGTTTTCGTGCGTGCGCAAATTCGTCGTGCACCAGTATCATTTTTTGTGCACTTGTAGTTCCCTTCAGGAATCGAACTTCCGTCCTTCAGACATAATAATAACATTTCGAAAATTATCAGTAATCAACCCTTCAGGTGTTACCTTGACTTTGAGAGCCTTCAGCTACCTCCGAGCCGCTACAGCTGTCTACCAGGTAATTATCAATAAATTTACTAAATTTAGATTACCTATTATTTATGTCAATATAGCCTCTCAACCTATATTTGGATCGGTTTCAAACGGGCTTACTCGAGAATCTTAAATTCAATGAAGCCCAAGCTTACACTATGTATAGCATTTCCAAGTCAGATTAATCATTTTCGAAACCAAATATGAATCTTTTTCCAAAGCAGAAGAATCTTTTTTCCAAAACAAATTAAACTTTTCCCAAACAAAATTAATCCTTTGCCAAAAATTAGCGCAGTGAAAATTTTTGCGAATTAGGCGTTGTAGAAAAACGTGAAAATTTTTTAGGTGTAGAATGTGAAGAATTTACGATTCTTCTGTCCGATATCTTCGGAGGCTTCCGAAAATGAGGCTAATGTGTTTTCCTTCCTAATGCCATTTCTGTCCAATCTTCGCTACCTACAGCTTTTTCCTTTAAAATTTGCACGAATTTCAATTGAATTTCCAAGATGATGTTCTGATGATATAGGTACTCACTTTGTGAGATTCGGTACTTTACGGAAATTTATTCTTATATTGTGGAAAAGGATTAATTTGGTTGGGGAAAAGTTTAATTTGGTTTGGAAAAAGTTCAATTTGGTTTGGAAAAAGATTCATTTGGTTTGGAAAAAGGTTAATTGTGTTTGGAAAAGAATTAATTTGTTCTGGAAAAGGATTCATTTGACTTGGCAATGCTTTATATGAATAGATCAGTGGAGCTTTACTGTATAAAGATTGATTATATATTTTTCCTATATTTCTTCACAATACATATTAATCATTTTGTTTTATCAAAAGCCAAATTAATAGCGATTTGGAGCAGGGTGAAGCTTCCCCACAACCAAACAAGGTATCATGAGATCGTTGGCACGCAAGACGCAATAACAGTCAGCTTAATCTGTGGTGTAACGACCCCTGAGGCAGTCGGGTTCGTCTTTCTTACAACCGTTCGGTTTTCTGTTGGTTTTTTTTTTCTTTCGATTCATCCTGACTGGCGGAAGCAACGCTGACTAAAAACCCTCAACCGAGACCTCCTCAGAGGTAAATAAAATACGTAATTTGCCGGTTCCTTCAAAATAGTCGCCATTTCGAGCAGAACTGCGCCAAGTAAACTGTGCGGAACGTCCGACTAGTCAAGCACATTGCGTTGTTCTGGGAATGTCGTGTTTTTGTTGTAGGCTCTACAAACTGTTGATTTCTGATGTTTTAGAAATTCGGAAGACTCATTGGCGAAAACAGTCACTTTTAAGGGTAAAATGTCTCGAGGTTTGTTATAATCACATGTTCGTGTTTCCTAGTTAGGAGTCGTGTACTTATTTCCCAAATTTACTTTCTCATTTATACGTAGGATTTTAAGTGGAATAAAGCCTATAATTCTACGGCTTTATTTATTACAATATATTCCACTTAATAAAAAACTACAATGGACAAATATCTTCGTCCTGAGCGGCTCTCAACCGATCCATCCTCAAGTTGTGCTGAAGAAGATTATCTGCATTGGAAGCAAACATTAGGACCTCCTAATTTCATCTCAAGCAAAGAGTGAGTGGAAAGTAAATCATGGCCAATTATGACATCTGTGCAAAGATTCTTCATGATCAATAGCTTAACTTTCTCGTATGTGTGCCCTTGAAGTTCCACCCTTACCTCGTAATATTCTTCTACTTTGGAAGAGAGAGAAGAGCTAGTTTCTGGTGATTCGCTCGTTAGAGGGTTTGGAATGGGCAGTACACTTGTTCAATAGGGTCTGGTCTATGAAGCTAGATGTGCTTCCTGTGTCAACTAAGGCAGAACAGCGAAAATTATTTATCATGACAGGAACTGTAGCCTTACTTAAGGACACAGCTGAGGAAGCAGCTAATGTGGCTCCAATAGTTTTAGTTGTCCCTGACTTTTTGGAATCAACTTTACTTTTGCAAACGGACGAATAATGACCCAGCTTGTTGCATTTTCCACATTTCTCCCCGTTTGCTGGACATTTGCTTCTTGGGTGACGCTTACCTCCACAAAAATAACATGAGAACGTGTGTAAAGCAGCAGTTGTATTCAGTTCCTCCGTCGAACCATTTTCTGAACCTCTAGCTGCTGCGGAAAAACTACCACTGGGTTGAGAGTAACTGAAAGAATTAAGTTGAGCCCTCTCTGAAGCTCTAGCTTAGTCGGTATGTTTAGTGAGGTTCTGAGATGAGAGTTGGCAGCACCAAATTTCGTTTACTCTTCATTTGAGAACGGTAAAAGATAAGTATTTTGATTCTGCAAACGGATTTCTCTTCAAAATTCACAAAGGATTGTGGGTAATTGGTGTGCACATTCTTTTGCTCAAAGTTATAACAAAAAAAAATAGTTCAAATGAGCCCTCAAGCATAAAATAGGTACAGGAGAAACACTTGCTCGTCTTATTTGGAATACATGACCTTTCGAAAATTAGCAAAACGATTTGAAAACACATCCTAAACTTTACCTGTAGGTCTTGTGTCCTCATCATTCATTTCATTTTGACATTTCTGATCCGTAGACTTGCTGATAAATTGTCAGGAAAAGCAGTCCTTGCAGCATTCCATGCAGTCTTTCTTAGCAAAGCTTCCTATGCTATTGTTTGCTGGGATCATTGTCCGTCAGCTAAAATTATTTTTGGATGTCAGAGACGAGCACTCCGAGTTGTTTCAGGACTCAGTTACAGAGCTGACTGCAGAGAGGCCTTCATTAATTTAAAAGTTTTGACAATCCCTGCTGTTTACATTCTGGAATGCTGTGTCTACATACACTCAAATATTGATAAGTTTCACACTGTATCTCACAACTATGGTACTAGGAATGTTCTAGCTTTGACAGTTCCGTTTACCAGGTTGAATTGTTCAAGAAACGCTACCAGATGGTGGGGGATTAAATTTTATAATGCGATCCCGAATGAACTAAAAGAATTTGAAAAAAATAAATTCAAGCAGAAAATTGGTCTTTTCTTGCGCGAACTTGCTCCCTATATATTTGATGAATTTTTTGAAGCTATTAAACTAGCTAAATCTTATTCTTAATTTATTGATTAATACCTTAGTTATTTTATTTTATGACGTGCTGCTGCCTGAGGAACATTTATCAAAGTACTCAGTTCAGTCAAGCTTATATCTATGTAGGAATTTATTTATTTATTAATGTGATGTTTTGTGATGATAGTAACAATGCTGTGATATTAGGATAGGGTATGTGATATAACTATAGGGTATAATTATTGTTTTCATTTGAGTGGTTTTTCTGTTATTTATTGTTAGTATTTTAGATTTTTTGAAAATTTTATTTGATCTTTCAGTTGCTTTTCTAGTCAGTTTGTTTTTAGTCATGATTATAGTTACCACTCTTGTTAAATTGTTGATTCCTCCCTTATGTGGGCGTTGGCTGCGGGGTCTGGGTCTTGGCCGGCCTGGGGGCGGCCCCCTTGATGGTTTTCCCCGTGCAACGTTTGCACCGCAGACAAGACCGTTGCCCGGTATGGGTACACGGTCCGGGAGCCGCCATGATGGGTGGGTCCGGGCCCGGCTGGGTGCCTTCCGGCTGGGCTCCGCTGCCTTTGTCTTCTGGAGGATGTGATCGTTCTTTTTTTTTTACCCGTGTGCCCTTTCTAATGTCCCATTGTTTTGTTTAGCCCTATTACACTGTTATGTTTTGTTTTATAATTATATTTTATTGACTATTGTCGATGCACTTTGTGTGGAGTGGCAAATAAAAAACATTCATTCATTCATTCATTCATCATCTAGAGGTCCAATGGGGTGTGCGCCTGTTTTTTTTTTTTTTTTTTTTTCTGATCAAAAGTAGACCTTAGCCTGAGAATTTTGACACCAGCCGTTCTCTTTTTGGACGAGTAGATCTTTTTCTATGTTTTTTCAAAGTTTCAAATGTTTATGACGTCACGCGCCCCTCTCGCCTGGGCGGGACCCCCCAGCCCACTGTGACGTCATAAACATTCGAAACTTAAAAAAATCATAGAAAAAGGTCTTCTCACGCTAGAAGGTGAGGTTGGTGTCAAAGTTCTCAGAATGAGGTCTAGTTTAGATTAAAAATAACAATGAACAGTTTTTCCGACCCAGGCGCACATCCCATTTAGCTGCCAAGTGTTTTGTGAGTACGGCAAGACCGCCTCACAGCATCCATACCTTGATTTCAATCATCTCAGCTCTGCTACCGGCAAGCAAATAATGAACCGTGATTCCTTCGAGACCTCGTAAGAGGAACTGAAAATTGTAAGAATGTGGTTTCTCAGGATTATCCTCGGTGAGTAGGTAAGTTAGTAAGACCCACCGAACGGTAGGCGTTGTAGTCTCTAGCGGCTACAAACTATTATCTCTGACATCACACCCTATTTCAACGGGAGTTCCTAGTTGTCAACTTCTGGTTGCCTGTTGGCAAGAAACAGTCAGTTCAAGACAAAACGAATTGAAAAAACCTTCCTCTTTTTGGGGATCTGTTAGGAATAGCAAAGTTTGACTTTTCTTTGATTTGGCTTACGGAGGTAAGTAAATTGGATCAATCTCCTACTTACTACTTCTTACACCACCAGACACAAGTAGTAGGGATTCTGGACACCTTTGGTGGTTTAAAGCTGCACAATGATTTCGTCATGATTCAACTAGTAGAAGTCAAGATTGCTCGAACTCCTACAAAAGCAAAGGTTTAGTCAACCCTAGCTATCGGATAGGTAGTGCACGCTGACCTCACCTCGACCATCAACTTCTCATATGGTGTCGTAGGTGAAAAATGCTTTTATCTTCCGTGATAAACTGGGCTTCCTGACAACGCAGTAGGTGACTCTGACTGTCACTATTCAGCTTCAGCTCACCATTCCAGGCAAATTCCTTCTTTGCAGCATTTTGTGAGAGTTAATTCGCCTGGCAATACAACAGGGCAACAGTTTTGTTTCCTTGACTCTTGAAACTTGTGACGACCCTACATTTTATACGGGACAAACCAATTGGCCCTCACCATTATCTACCAAAACATTTCTAGCGGCATGGGAGCCTAGAATCCGAAGAGCATTAAATGCTCTTTTAAAATTTTTAAAATCCATGATCTACGATACCCAACATGCGAATTCGAGTTCACCCCCCCCCCCCCAACCTCCACCAATGGTGCCAGTCTTGCACCAAAGGGGGAATACGTCGTAACATTGCACTTTCATCTATTAGTTTTAGTAGGCGGTCCGTCGAGGTTCACATCCGTATTCAAGGTGAAACACAAAAAAAAAGAAATAAGCGGTTTACTTATGGCATCATGGCACCATGTCCTGGCACCATGGTGGCACCACTATTATTTCCTTGGTGCTACAGAGAATAATTCATGAAAACCCGGAGGTATAATGAGAATTTTTCCTCAATTTCAAAGCTTGGGTACAATTAGTAAGCAGTAAAGGAACCGAAATTTTGAAAAATCGGATATTTTGTGAATATTATCCCCCCACTACACCCCCCCCCCTTGCGAATTTTGGTACTCGGGTGAAATTATGTACAACTCGGAAGTTATTTGAGTCAAACAAAAAAAGAAACTCACTAATCGGTTGGAAATTGAGGCCTGGGCAAATTTTACAGGATTATTCCCGCAAACGCAAGTTTTTTAAGCATTAACCCCCCCTTTCCCCCCCTTAAAAGGCAAAATTCGAAATTCCGGCGCCGTAGTGCACAACTAGATAGTTTTCCGCGTCGAACAAAAAAAGAACCACAAAAATCGGTTGAGAACTAAGGCCTGGGCAGACGACACAAGATTATGCCCAAAAATGCACGTTTTTTGAGCATTAACCCCCCCTTTCCCCCCCTTAAAAGGCAAAATTCGAAATTCCGGCGACGTAGTGCACAACTAGATAGTTTTCCGCGTCGAACAAAAAAAGAACCAGGAAAATCGGTTGAGAACTAAGGCCTGTGCAGACGACACAAGATTTTGTCACACACACACACACATACACACATACACACATACACACACACACACACACAGACATACACCTATGGTTTTTTTCGCGGATTTGGATTCAGAATGGTCTAAAACGGATTACTGTGTGGTTATTTTTTTTTTCTGTTGAGTGTTGTCCAACTTCACCCCAGATCGATCTTATAAGGACGCCCAAGTCTTACTGTGGGACGTCCTAAAAAACGCTGCAAATCATTGCTCAAAGGCTTCTTCACTCTTCAGATCACTGATCAGCTGAGTGAGCTTCGAAGCCATTTTCAATCCTATTGAATGGAAGTGCTCTTCCAGGCGTCTCCAGCATTCGAGAAGATCTTCTTCACTCTTCAGATCAGTGATCAGCTGAGTGAGCTCCAAAACCATTTTTACTCCTATTGAATGGAAGTGCTCTTCCAGGCGTATCCAGCATTCGAGGAGATCTTCTTCACTCTTCAGATCACTGATCAGCTGAGTGAGCTCCACAGCCATTTTCAATCCTATTGAACGCAGGAAGCTGAAATTTGAGAGGGAAGGTCAAGGGAGAATACAGATGGTGGTAGGTGCTAGTGATCTATACAGAAGGGTGATCTATACAGAAAATAATAAACCTTTGAGCAATGATTTGCAGCGTTTTATCGTATGTATCTGTGAATCGGTTTTAGTGTTCGCAAATCCTTGTAACGAACAAAGCGGTACGAAATTTTCCGGAGTTGTGCGGGTTGGCGTGTAGAAGGTCCCCTATGAAAAATCATTGCCCCCAGATAGATAATACTAACTTCATTTCTCCATTAGATCCCACTAAAACTGCCATCAAGTCTTAAAATATTGTCGGAATTATTGGAAAGGTCTAAAGGTCTAAAAGTCTAATCACGACTGTTCTTAGAGCAGAAAGCAAAAAGCACTGCACTGCTTGATTACAGCAATGAAGGACAGTAATAACGAATGGGCTACGAAGAAAAGCAGTTTGGGGTGACCGTCCAATTTCAACTAGTGTTTTGCCCTCTCAATGACGTAGGTATTTCATGCTTGCAAAATTGTGAATGAGCTAAATAGATGCTCAAAAATCATGTAAACTCGAAATTCGCGCTTAAAGTTGAATTACGTACAAGGGAGGCTACCAACTTTGGGCTTGTTAACTCAAAATTTGGGATTCACAGTCTAATGCTTTTAGACTGTAGGGCAGCACAGATTGGTTTATGGAAGCACATAGAGCATTGGGAAGCATAATCTTCCCCAACACTTCCTTATAGGTAGGGTAAAGTCCTGTACCTTGGGACACTTTTGGTTTTTGGCTTCCTGTTAAGTCCTGAAAAGGAAATTGGGTACCCTGGCTATTTTTCTTGTATCCTAGTCTAATGGCCAAGCTTCGTGATTTATTTCAGATTTTTCACTATTTTCAAAATATTTTTTAAATCAATTTTTCGAAATCACTTTTTTGTCCCGAGGTACGAGACTTGACCTGTACCTTGGGACACCCAATATTGTACCTTGGGACAGGGTTGTACCTTGGGACAGATGGTAAATTTTATCAAAAAAGCTAACGAAACTTTCAAATTGTATATTTAAATCAGTCTTTAGTCTTTAAAATAATATTGCTCGTTCTAAAAGTACAATACAGCTTCGAGAGGTAACTAAATATAGTGCATATCACAAAGGAGATCACGAAACGAAATGGCTAAATGAGTAAAACACCAATTCAACTTACAAATATTTCTAAGGAATAAAATCAAAGTTAGTGTCAAAATTATGACAAGGAGAAATAATCAGGTAAAACTTGAATCACAGAAAAATATTTGAATACTGAAGAGAACGACATCGACTTGACTTAAATGTCGAGAAGCTTCTTCTAAAAAATAATCACGAAACAAATGACTAAATGAATAAAACCAATTAAACTCATAACAAAATCAAAGTTAGTGTCAAAATTATGACAAGGAGAAATAATTCTTAGGTAAAACAGGAATCACATTAAAAAAGTTTTGAAACTGAAGCATCGACTTGACTTCTAAGTCGAGAACTCTAAAGAATTAAAATTGGGGAAATTTCACTCATTATTTGACATTAAATAGGGAAAAATCGACTTCAATTCTCATCTACCACCAGAGCAATTGCCCTCTTCATGTCCTCTGCGGCTATTGGTTTCCTTCTCACGCCCTCTGCTGAGCGTGGCATCTGAAAAAAAAACACATTTCCGTGAAAATAATAATAATATTTGAGGATTACCTCAATAATCACCAAAATATCGTGTCTCAAGGTACAAGAAACGGAATGTCCCAAGGTACAAGAATATTAACTTTTTACGAAAATTGAGTTGATGAATTGAATAATGAAGGAAATATCATGCAAACGTTAGGAACTTCAGAACTAACCTCAAGGAACGTAATGCAAGCAAAAGTAATGAAATATTCGACTTACCTTCGCTCCAAAAGGGTTTTCAACTCACGTCCAAAATTTTTTCTGCACTAACAAAAATTCAACTATGTGTTATCAGCCTGATAAGGTGGGTGATAGCGGGAACCACGAACAAGCTATTTGCTTCCCTTTAGTGATTTTTCCCGATTTTCTCCTTCAACCATAGTATGGATACTGCAACTGTCCCAAGGTACAGGACTTTACCCTACGTTCTAGAGTCGAACTTGGATTTTTTGAGCCAAAAGGTGCACTGTTAGAATATGAGGAAACTGCTTTGAAAATTTGCTCGTGAACTCATATTGCTTGTGCTGTTCCTGAAATCTGAGGGTCGGCTTGAAAGAGGCGTATCGCTCGAAATGTGGGTCGAACGACTGGACCAACCACTTGTGCGATCACCCCGATAATCTCCCCCACCGAAGTACCTCGTGGGGACTCATGAAAGCGAAATCAGCTCAAACTTGTAATAAGATGAACGGAGATGACGCTTTCTACGGCAGACGAAGACGGATCCCCCTCGTGACAAAGACAACGTAACTCGGAGTACCCGAAAAAAAGTGAAAACACAAAGGCTGAGGAAACGTCGAGCGAAAAGAAACAAACTGCAGAAAAGCCAGGGGAGTTCGGCTTTAGAAATCCCCAAGTTTCCAACTTCCAATTTCAATCAGAAAGGAAAGTGGACGGTAGGTGGAGGAAGACGGCAGTGGTAGGTACTCGGTGTGCCAGTGCGACACCCTACAAGGGCGCACGCGTGAGAAAGTTGTAAAATTTCTTCTGGCACGCGCATCCTGTCGTTGCGTAATGCTGGGAAACAAAAAAATAACGGAACCTACTCTTTGAGGCGTTTTCGTGGTTTAAGAAGTCCCACAGTGTAGGTATTCGTAGAAAGCAAATCTTCAGTAGTCTGGTATAGGGGAAAGGAGCCTAATTTGAGGATATCTCCTAATTTGGGACTAAGAGTTATCTATTGAACTGCCATTAATATCTCTTAATTTGGGACAAATGGTATCTATCGAACTACCACGAATATCTTCTAATTTGGGACATCTAGGTATCATCGTACTAAGTCAGTTATATACTATATCAGTGAAATAGATTTAGCTTTAGACCTAACATCAGCTGGGACTTGTTGGTATTGGTGCAGTTTTTCCAACTATCAGTCATCAGTTGTAAACTCTTCGATGTTTCCAAGTTATTACCCTGAAAATCTTAACTAAACCGGTCCATGATTTCGAGTAATTACGAGACACGAAATCACCATAATATGGTGATATACATATATGGTGACTGTATATTATACAGTCAGACACGCTATAAAAGTTGATGAAAGAGCTCTAAAACGCAAAATTCGAGTGGTAATTTTTGTTATGGAGAACCCAACCGCACGATTGCAAAGCTCTCCTATAGTTTTGAAAAAGCAAAAAATAGTCTAGATGTAGATTACGTAAGTGAACAAAAAACGCTGCAAATTATTACACAATGGTTTATTAATAGATCACTCGTCTACAAAATCACCAACCATCCAATAAGAAGGAAAAAAAAAAAAATCAAAAAAAAATTCAAAAAAAAATCAAAATCACTAACTATCGATTACATTTCGATCAGCTCTAATTAGAACGGAGATTAGGCCTCTTTTGCGATTCACACTCGTGTTTTGATTTATATATATATTTATATTTCAAAATTAACACTTAAATTTTCGTAGGGAGCGAACGGTTTGTTCTACAGAGCTCCGCGTGGTCTCAAAAAATTCTAAAAATTCTATAGAATCTTAAATTGAAGGAAAAACAATACCTTTATATCAAAATTTTTTGAGTTAGGGCGTTTTCAAAATTTCAAAATTGATTTTGGAACCCTTAGAAGTGACCTACCTCAACCAAAAGCTTCGGGGCACAACTGGACCCCAAATGGAGCCTACATACCAAATTTCATCAAAATTGGTCAAATCTAAGTGGCAAAAGTGCCGCGTACGGCGGACGGCGGACGGACGGCCAAATTTTTATTAGATTTTTGGATTCTACGTACCTTGAAATGTAAACCATCAAATTTTGTGGGGGTGTTAAATTTTTTTTTTTTTTTTTTGGTCGATTCCAAAGGTTCATTATTGAAAATAATAAACCAAAAAGATCTGAATTATCGACAGACAAAAAACAGGCGTTTCATGCCACGCAGAATATGGAGACCTTCCTTCTAGTTGTAGTCAGTAAATGACTATAGGAATTCTGCCAATAGCGCTAGTCACAGAAGCGAAATGCTCGTGATCATTATAATAAGATCAGGCTGAACTCCTGAATTCACAACACGATATCACTGACACAATTCCAGACAGACAATGACAGACACTATCTCTGAAGTGCCTACCGTTATCAGTATTTGACACCTCTCACACGCGAAAAAAATCCTCCATAGACGATGAATCGTAAGTAGAGGCAGGTTCATGGGTCGTAGTATTTCAAGCATCAATCCTTGATTATGTGATCGTCCCTTACGGTAAACCACACATACAAAGCTGGTAGCTACCGAGTGGCAAACCTGCAATACGCATCAGTGGCCAGAAATGGGTTAACCCATTTCCGGCCACTGATGCGTTTTCGCATCGTCATATTTATGATTTTTTTAAATATTGAAAATAGTGGTAAATCTTTGCAGGAGAAATTTATTCTCGTTCATGGCGTTCCTAAAAAGTTCAGAAAAAGTTTCTTTGATGTCAATGCAATTTTGGAAATTTTTTGAAAAGGAGGCCTCTTGGCCGAAGGCATGAGTATGGTGGCACTAATTAGATTCTGGAAGAGTGAGCTTTCTATGCCATGAGTTGAAACAGATTCCCGTCCATAAATAGACTTTTACATTCTACCAAAACAAAGAACTGGATAAATTATATCGATTTAGAAAACTGAGGCCTCTCAAATATAATTAAAAAGTAAATTCCATAAAACATCGAGTATTTTTGCTCTCGATTGGGGAGCAAGTGTTGCTTTATTACGGCTGGCATTCTGTAAAACAGTTCATCCTCCTCTCCTCATTATTCAGTTATTTCTACCCTTGGCTTGAAATGGGTTAAGCTCCTTTGACGATAAAATTCGGAGATCTCACAACAATATTTCTTAAGTGTGGAATTAACAATGATCTGAGATTAGAGCAAGTTCATTATAATACGTACTGAACGAAATTAGCCTGCTATCGTTAGCCCTCACAGTAAGTAGGTACCTACTCACAATACAAGGGATACGAAACAAAAACACGTATGCCAATCCCAACAGAAATTCGAGATAATAGTTTGCAGCATTTCACTCAAAATTTTGTTTAGGTATGATATCAAATTATACGGGTATAATAAGGATGTGTGTCTGTCATCGATTGTCGCTCACACGGCTCAACCTTTACAGGGTGTCTACCATTTGGATGGACCAAACTTCAAGGATCGATTCTACAACTAATTTGCAACAAAAAATGTCTCTTAGCAATTTTTTCGTAACCCACTCAAAATTCTTTTTTTCAACTTTAAAGTTTTTATTCGTATTTTCGACCTTGCAGCACTGAAATGGTCATAACTCCCCTATTTCTCATGCTACTTCGAATCTGAGTACACCGTTGGACAGAGCGTTAAATTTCCTACCCATTTACTGGGAAACCCAGTTTCTTAAAGCCATTTGTAAAAGTAAAAAAAAAAAAATTTTGAATTTGATTTTGAAAATTTAATGCTTTGACTTTGATTTACATGGAGAACATCGCCGAAAATTACATCGAAATCGGACAGTAGCTTCGTATTGCTTTTGCTATCTGCAAGGACTTTCAGACAGACAGACCGACTGTCAGATGGGCAGACACGGTACCAAAATTGTTCAGGAAGGTCCAAAACGTAAAATACGAGTAGAAATGTAATTTGTTGGACTTTTTATTGCAATCGTTGAAAAGTGAAGGCAAGAATACTTGGTCGACTCTCTAGCGGAATATGCCTAAAGAAGCACGTTTTTTCGCATAAAACTCAATTTTGTCAAAGAAACTTTCCTCTTAAACCTTGAAACTGACATACCGTTGGAAAGGTGAGATCTTGGGGTAGTTTTTCCCGTTGAGTGCACCACGATAGCGGTATTTTTTAGGGGGGAATCGTTAGCCTGAAAAATGGCGATTTTCGAAAACAATTATAAATGTTGACTTTGATTTATTTTTTTACTTTTACAAATGGCTTTAAGAAACTGGGTTTCCCACTAAATGGATAGGAAATTTAACGCTTTGTCCAACGGTGTACTCAGATTTGAATTAGCATGAGAAATAAGGGAGTCATAACCATTTTAGTGCTGCAAGGTCGAAAATACGAATAAAAACTTTAAAGTGGAAAAAAAAATTTTGAGTGGGTTAAGAAAAAATTGCTACGAGACATTTTTTGTTGCAAATTAGTTGTAGAATCGATCCTTGAAGTTTGGTCTATCCAAATGGTAGACACCCTGTATAGAGCTCCCTTGGAAGGTAATACAAATCGATAAATTATTTTGCTTCCTAATTTTCCAGGGTAGTGGAAACACCGTTTTCACTTCCGAAGTGAAAAAAGTCCTCCAAAGTCAAAATTACCACTCGCATTTTATGTTTTACACCTTCCTGAATAATTTTACATTCAAAGCTATACGAAGTTACGGTCAGATTACGATGACATTTTCAGGGATTTTTGTGGTTTGCGTGTACTTAGGTGGTTCCCTTTGAAACCCATCAAGATCAGTTCAAAGGTAGCCACTGCGCATGCGCCAACGTGAAATCCTCTCCACTTTCCATGCAGTTTTGATGTAATTTTCTAGGGTTGTATAGTTGAGACTCTGGATGATTCCCTATGGATATCATTGTCACGTGATCATCAAAATTGTAGGGTAGTGGTAGTTACTTCAAGACTAAAGTTCTAAGATATCTACATGAGATGTCTACTATGATGATCTAACGGATCATCTTCCGTTTTTTGGATACGAGGAAGTTATGTGCCACACCCACTTGGCAGACGTTTTCAAACACTATACTAATTTGATAGCCTGATCTGACTTACTCCCAAAAATTACCATTTTAAATTCATTAGAGTCGAATTTCACTCTCACACATCTGATTTCACTCTTCTTCCTATCTTGAAGTCGGTCCTTGGAACGTTAGCTTCGCAGTAGTGTATACACGTTCCAAATAAATTTTTCGAAAATTTGGTGAAAGAGGAGGATTTTGTTGTTGGACCCAAATCCCAATAAAGCTGACATAATTTACATCGGGTCGATTGTCATACATGACAATCGACCCGATGTAAATTATGTCAGCTTTATTGGGATTTGGGTCCAACAACAAAATCCTCCTCTTTCACCAAATTTTCGAAAAATTTATTTTCTTCATCAGGGCCTATAACAAATATACAATAATCAACAATAAAGCTTCGACATGGCTAAGAATATAAAATATATGTTACTTATTTATGGGGAACTTACTCAGAGGATGAGTTTAGGTTTGAACATCAAACCACGGTCGGGAACAAAGAGGTATAAACCAGGAACACTGAAGGAAAAATTTGGAAGTCAGTATTTAGATATTTAAGGTGAATTTGTGTATAAAGTAATAGGTGAGTATTTAGCAATAATTAGGTGTAGTATTCTAGTAATATTTAAAAAAATAAAATATGGCAGAAACAGACAAACCACATAAAAAACAAAAACTCCACTTACCTAATCATTAAATTGGTGTTAAAAAACTTGACTATTATAATTAAAATTTGGAAAAACACAATAACATTTGTTCCCGACCGTGGTTTGATGTTCAAACCTAAACTCATCCTCCGAGTAAGTTCCCCATAAATAAGTAACATATATTTTATATTCTTAGCCATGTCGAAGCTTTATTGTTGATTATTGTTTATTTGTTATAGGCCCTGATGAAGAAAATAAATTTTTCGAAAATTTGGTGAAAGAGGAGGATTTTGTTGTTAGCTTCGCATGTGGAAGAAACAAATGACAAACGTTATGTACCTACCATGTATGACCGTAAACACAAACTGAATATTCTATTCCCTCTCATTCGTTTTATTGCATCGATCGTAATGGCAATTAAACTGTGGGAAGGCGCTTTCTCTAAAATACAACTTCTACTTTCCTTTTCCAATTTCCGCTGTCAGTTTCTCTGACGTCCGGATGATGTAATTATGCTAGAATTCTTACTTGGCATTCTCCTTCGAGTGCAGATCACAGGAGAAATAATACAAGTAGGTATGCGTAGGGCACTTGTTGATAATAGACTAGGGAAACGAACCCAGAAACATCATTTACTACAAAAGATTTTTCCATTCACGGCTCTAAAACCTCCCTGATCAATCTGAAGAACTGAAATGCATTTTGAAGATGTCAAAATTTAAACTAAAACGAAATAGTTTGTTTGTGATTTTGGATTTCACTTTCACCGGTTGGCCCCGATGCCGTCCCGGACCTCCGTCTGTCGCGCCTCTCCTCAAAATCGCGTGACTCTTGACGACCTCCTCTTGCGTCAACTTTTATAACAATGACTCGCTTTGTTCCTACACAAATAAAGCACATTCTTAATTACTATTAACTATACTTACCTACCGAATCCTTCATGGTTGAGGTCATTGCGCTTTTCACTCTGTAAGTAGTTACGTTTTTCAAGGAAAAGAAAGGTTTTACGTTTTACGTCAAAAGGAAAAACTCATTTTGCTTATTGAAAATAATAACCCGGAAGAGGAGGTTTTTTCAACATACCTAGAAAATAAGCTTGAAGTAACTATGTAATTAATAAGGCCAAACTTAGCTAGACTAATACTTCCTCCACCACCTTGCTTGTGTGTCACTTCAATGTTTCGAGAATTTTATGTAACCAGTAGGTAGTTTTGCTTCCTCAATTCTGAGTGTAAGACAATTTTGTCATCAAAAAACAAAACTCCTTATTCACATTTTAGATCAATTTTTGGTTCAGTGTTTGTGCGCGGTCACTTCTTCCTCACGGGGAAAAACTATAAGAAATAGTAGACAAACATATTAAGGGGGTCTCAGTCGGTCGAGTTTATTCCTCGTTCTGGGTCAGTATTTGGCCAAATCGAAGAGGCAATAACTTAAAATATTTTATAAAAATTGGAAATTTTGAAGAATTTTAAAAATTCATTAGTGCTCGGTCCTTGGGAATTGAAAAACTGAAATATTGCCGTTGTAATCATCAAAATCAAACAGTAATTGCCAGAGAAAAATGGGGAAAACCGTCAATTCAGTTATTTTTTTCCCATAAAATGTAGCTAAACTTGACATTTTCAAGGATTTTAGAAATTCATTAGTGCACGGCTCTAGGGAATTAAAAAACTGAAATATTGCCGCCGGAATCATCAAAATCGGACAATATTTGCCAGAGAACTATGTAAAAAACCGTTTATTCAATAGTTTTTCCCATTTTGGTTTATTATTTTCAATAATGAACCTTTGGAATCGACCAAGAAAAAAAAAATTTTAACACCCCCTCAAAATTTGATGGTTTACGTTTCAAGGTACGTAGAATCCAAAAATCGAATAAAAATTTGGCCGTCCGTCCGCCGTACGCGGCACTTTTGCCACTTAGCATTGACCGATTTTGATGAAATTTGGTATGTAGGCTCCATTCGGGGTCTAGTTGTGCCCCGAAGATTTTGGTTGATGTAGGTCACTTCTAAAGGTTCCAAAATCAATTTTGAAATTTTGAAAACGCCCTAACTCAAAAAATTCCGATATAAAGGTATTGTTTTTCCTTCAATTTAAGATTCTATAGAATTTTTAGAATTTTTTGAGACCACGCGGAGCTTGTAGGACAAACCGTTCGCTCACTACAAAAATTTAAGGGTTTACATTGAAATATATATATATATATGAATCAAAACACGAGTGTGAATCGCAAAAGAGGCCTAATCTCCGTTCAAATTAGAGCTGACCGAAATGCAATCGATAATTGGTGATTTTGATTTTTTTTCTTTTTTTTTCTTCTTAATATTGGATGGTTGGTGATTTTGTAGACGAGTGATCTGTATAGAAAAATAATAAACCATTGTGTAATAATTTGCAGCGTTTTTGTTTTTTTTGGCAATTATTTTCGATTGTGATGATTCCGGCGGCAATATTTCAGTTTTTTAATTCTCTTGGGCCATGCACTAATGAATTTCTAAAATCCTTGAAATGTCAAATTTAGGTTCAACTTTATAATTAAGCTTTAAATAATTCTTCATCTCCGATTTATTCCCCTGTGTTTGAATAAACCTTTCAAACTCGTTACCCTTTAGAAACACAGAAACCAACGTTTCACGTTCGAGAGTAATCAAATACTCCATATCAATAATCACAGACATTGAGAAGAAATAGGTTCAAGGTGGCGAGTCGGTAGGGTTGGTAAATGGAGAAATCGGTTATGTACAATCTTTGCAATCTAGTCTCATGAGATGCGTTTATTGTTGATATAATATATCGTATTATATATATAATACAGTTTTTCTTAGTGACAGTAATGACACATTCTGATTTACTACAAGCACCGTCATATAAATTTGGAAAAAAACCGTCATAAATGGAAGGTACTTTTTTAAATCTTCAAAATTTTCACTAAATTTTATTTAAAAAAGCGAGATAATGAGTGGGCTACATTCACAGTGATATGTTGCATAAGAAAAAAATTAAATATGGTTTCAGAATTTGCGTTAAAGGGAATCATTTGACTTTCAAACTTTAAAACCGCTCTCCTGAAAAACAACTATTTTTGAGAAATGCCGTTGTTGAAAGGAGTGAGCGATATCTTTTGTGGCAGCTGTAATAATACTTGTCCATTTTTGGACCAATGTGGACTTCTGATGAATGAATGACGCGGAATCAAGAAGGTAGACTTAAGAATTTCGAAATAACCAGTAATTATCTACTCACAGTATCAATTTCGCCCATCAACTCGATTGGTTCAAATTTGACCTCGAGTTGCACCAAATTTTGCTGTTTTTCTCCCACTTGTCTGCTCAATTGAGTTGGCAGAATTTGGTTTTTCTAAACCTGCGTATTGAGGACCCTTGATCGCTTCACACAGTTCCACTCGTCAACTACGAGTAAGTACTTTTACGAGTAGTACTTCTTCTCCAGCAGTCAGGGGAGTAAATTAAAAACTAAAAAGACCTGAGTAACAAATTAAAGGGTGTTTTGGCACATGGTTGCCTCCTTTATATTTAATTGTGCTTGGGGAAATTCGGAAAGACCTGTCAACGAACATTGAGTCGTCATCATCTCATCCCGTACTGGAGCTGGAAATCAAATTTGCGAGATTTTTCAATGCATGGATGTTAACGATCCATGCACAAAGTAAGTGCCAATTATATTGCCATTAATATTTGCATAACCTCCCTTTTCTCCTGTCTAAATAATTTGTTTGTGGAGAGTCGCTCTGGTGTAACATTGATTGGATTCAAATTGTGACACATTCAATGAAATTAAATTTGAATTGGCATAATTTGATTTTCATTTAAAAAAAAACACTCCTGAACGACCTGTTATATTGTATCTTGTTGCTGGACTCAAATTTGCTTTATTTCTTTAAAGGTAGCCTGCTCACACGCTAAATAAGCCCCACCCCTGAAGATGATGAAGCTCTGTCGCCGTAGTTCATTTCTTTAAGTATTTTAATGGCAAAGCAAAGGTTTTAAAAAATATATATATTTTCCATTTAAAGAAATTGGAACAAGGGGCATTGCATTTGGCCAAACTTGGTCAGAATTTGAGCCAAACTTTTGTATTTTTGGCGATGGAAATTTTTGTACGCATCTCATGTATACCAACGTATTACGAGCACTTCGTCAACAGTTGACGTTATTCTAGGGCTCTATTGTAGGATTTGACTTGAAATTCCAGAATCTAAAATTGAGGCAAATTCCCCATTGTTAACTTATTAGTTACTAATAAGTTAACAATGGGGAATTTGCCTCAATTTTAGATTCTGGAATTTCAAGTCAAATCCTACAATAGAGCCCTAGAATAACGTTTAACACTAGGAATAACCAAGGGGAAAAAATTACCGTAGGAGAAAATGCCTAAACAAGTGAAGCCTCTGTTACAAAACACCGCGAAAATCGAGGAATATTGTTGACGTCATACGAAAAAAACATATTGTTTAGTAATGCATGCATTCCAGGGGACGTCCCATTGGATAAGCATTAGATCAGTTAAACCAGTTGGTAAGCGATAAAACTGTTTCACTCGATGTAATTTATTCATTACTTTAGGCAAGAAACACTGACCCCCCCCCCCCATTATCCACCTTAACATTTCTAGCGGCATGGGAACCTCGAATCTGAAGAGCATTTTTAAATCCATGATCTACGACACCCAACATGCGAATTCGAGTTCACCCCCCCCCCCCCACCTACACCTCACCAACGCCAACAATGGTGCCAGTCTGGCACCAAAACGGAAATACGTCGTAACATTGATCCTTCATCTATTAGTTTTAGTAGGTAGTCCGTCGAGGTTCACATCCGTATTCTAGGTGAAATAAAACTGTTTCACTCGATGTAATTTATTTATTACTTTAGGCAAGAAATACTGACCCCCCCCCCCCCCACAATTATCCACCTTAACATTTCTAGCGGCATGGGAGCCTCGAATCTGAAGAGCATTTTAAAATCCATGATCTACGATACCCAACATGCGAATTCGAGTTCACCCCCCCCCCCCCCATCACCACCCCAACGCCAACAATGGTGCCAGTCTGGCACCAAAGCGGAAATACGTCGTAACATTGAACTTTCATCTGTTAGTTTTGGTAGGCAGTCCGTCGAAGTTCACATCCGTATTCAAGGTGAAACACAAAAAAAAAAAAACACGAAATATGCGGTTTATGGTGTCCTGGCACCATGGTGGCACCACTATTAGTTCCATGGTGGTACAGAGAATAATTCATGAAAATCCGGAGGTATAATGAGAATTTTTCCTCAATTTCAATGCTTGGATACAATTAGTAAGCAGTAAAGGAACCGAAATATTGAAAAATCGGATATTTTGTGAATATTATCCCCCCACTCACCCCCTCCCCTTGCGAATTTTGGTACTCTGGTAAAATCATGTACAACTCGGAAGTTATTTGAGTCAAACAAAAAAAGAAACACGCAAATCGGTTGGAAATTGAGGCCTGGGCAGATTTTACAAGATTATGCACGCAAACGCACGTTTTTTAAGCATTAACCCCCCCTTTCCCCCTCTTAAAAAGCAAAATCCAAAATTCCGGCGCCGTAGTGCACAACTAGATAGTATTTCGCGTCAAACGAAAAAAGAACCACGAAAATCGTTTGAGAACTAAGGCCTGGGCAGAGTACACAAGATTATGCCCAAAAACGCACGTTTTTCGAGCATTAACCCCCCCTTTCCCCCCCTTAAAAGGCAAAATTCGAAATTCCGGCGACGTAGTGCACAACTAGATAGTTTTCCGCGACGAACAAAAAAAGAACCAGGAAAATCGGTTGAGAACTAAGGCCTGTGCAGAGTACACAAGATTTTGTTACACACACACATACACACATACACACATACACACATACACACACACACACACACAGACATACACCTATGGTTTTTTCCGCGGATTTGGATTCAGAATGGTCTAAAACGGATTACTGTGTGGTTATTTTTTTTTTCTGTTGAGTGTTGTCTTCCTTCACCCCAGATCGATCGCATAAGGACGCCCAAGTCTTACTGTGGGACGTCCTAAAAAGACGCGAAAACAACTCCGACAACAGACAGAGTTCTAGCACCGCCACACAAAACGATCCAGTGAAATGGCTACTCGAATAATGTGATTCAAATCTTGAAACTAAATAAGAGAAGATGAAGACTAATAATGCTTGATAAACTAGTAGGTAGAATCGTATTGTAAAAAAGTGAGTAATATTGTTTCTTTTGGTCACTTTTGTGTCTGGGTTCTTCCTGCCAGTTTGCGGCGCACTCTTGTGCGCACTACTTGTAAGCTAAAAGTTCGTGTATGTTCCGCTTCTGTGGTAAGCGCCACAGAACCTCCTTTGAAGTCAGATTGGTAGAATATCCGTTACGTTTCAAACATGGCTGCCTCTTACACATTGCCACCACATTTAAAATTTCCATCTTCCTTAAATTCTCTAAATTTTTTGGATGCGTTTTCGAGCAGCTCACTATGGTTTTATTCCGTAAAAATAAACCCTCATTCGAAGAAAAACACGTGTGCCAAGTGGGTGTGGCACATAGCTTCCTCGTATCCATAACCCGATTATATAGATGATCCGATGCATAGTAGTTAATGTGAAAACACCAATCTCTAAGTACCTCTCACTACTCTCATAGGGGACCATCTACATGCTAATCTGTACAATCCTAGAAAATTTCATCAAATTCGGATGAAAAATGTAAATGTTATGGCTGTTACAAGGATTTTAGGTATGCTCATGCGCAGAGGCTTCTTTAAATTTTAAGGCCTTGATTTTCATTGGGGACCATCTAAAACCTAATCCGCGTAATCCCTGAAAATTTCATCGAAATCGGGTAGAAAATGTGGAAGTTATGGCTGTTACAAGGAAATTCACGTTTGCGCATGCGCAGTGGCTACTATCAGAACGGGGGTGTTGATCTTCATTGGGGACCTTCTAAAACCTAATCCGCATAATCCCTGAAAATTTCATCGAAATCGGGTAGAAAATGTGGAAGTTATGGCCGTTACAAGGAAATTCACGTTTGCGCATGCGCAGTAGCTATCATCAGTCCGAAGGTGATGATTTTCATAGGGGACCATCTAAATACTAATCTATAACATCCCTGAAAATTTCATCGAAATCGGATGGAAAATGTAGAAGTTATGGCTGTTACAAGGAATTCACGTTTGCGCATGCGCAGTCGCTTCCATCAGTCTGAGGATGATGATTTTCATAGGGGACCGTCTACACACCAACCCGCACAATCCCTGAAATATTCATAGAAATCGGACAATACCTTCGTATAGTTATGCGCGTTACAAGGAATTCATGACAGACAGACACACAGACAGACAGACACACAGACACGGAACCAAAATTGTTCAGAAAGGTCTAAAACTCAAAACGCGAGTGAAAATTTTGATTTTGGAGAACTTTCTTTTTTCGTCCTTGAAAAGTGAAAACAAAGCTTCCGCTACCTTGGTAGACTCGGAAGCAAAAAAAAAAAAATGAGGCCAATTCCCCATTGGTCAATTTTACTGTTGGTACAAAATAACTTCTTCGTCAATCCGAAGAACGATTACTTTCAAACCAACTACCAAGTGGTGATAGATCAATAGAAGGTAATACTAGAGTATTCCGAAGATTTTCTCAATGTGTTGACAGTTTTCGTTTGCTCGTGCAAAGAAGGTATACAAACGATTCATTTGCGATGAAATTCATCAGAGTCAATGGCATCCATAGGGGGGTTCTATGATGTCAACGGTTCCACAGTTCCACTCGTCAACTACGAGTAATTAGTCAGAATTTGAGCCAAATTTTTGTATTTTTGAATCGATTCTGCTGAGTGGAAGGCGATGGAAATTTTTGTACGCTCTCATGTATACCAACGTATTACGAGCACTTCGTCAACTAATAAGTTAACAATTGGTCAAGTTTACTGTTGGTACAAAATAACTTCTTCGTCAATCCGAAGAACGATTACTTTCAAACCAGCTATCAAGTGGGTGATAGATCAATAGAAGATAATACTAGAGTATTCCGAAGATTTTCTCAATGTGTTGACAGTTTTCGTTTGCTCGTGCAAAAAAGGTATACAAACGATTCATTTGCGATGAAATTCATCAGAGTCTGGCATCCATAGGGGGGATCTATGATGTCAACGGCCTTGAACTGAACTTTTAACCATCCTAATTTGGAAAAGTTGGGTCATATTGTGGATCGTGAGAAATCAGTGTTTCAGTTTACGTTTATGAACCTGAAAGTTCATCAAAAACTTGAGTACATTTGAATTTTGACGTGTGAGCTTTCCTAGGATTATTGGAACGGAAATGGCAACTGTAATTACCAGCTATAAATAAATTAATAATAGATGAGTGGAAAGATTATCCGAATCATAGTTATTACGCCAACTCCCCGTGCCATCATCGGACTGTGAAATTTCACGGTGAGCCACTCAACCTTTAACTCTTGCTTCATTTCAGTTTCGGCACCAATGAGCTCCAAAAGACGAAAAGAAAAATCAACCGTGAAAAACCAACGAAAAGCCAGCGGTTCGTGTCGGTCTTCCCTTCCGAGGAGAGACGACGGGTCTCAGATGTACCTGCTTGGCCGTGACATTGGTAAGAGTTGTAGGGAAAGTTGTGTTACTGGCAGGTGACCGACCACGAGTCGATGCCTCCTCAGAGCACTGTGGTCTGGGGTTTGTGGTGATTCTTAGTTGTATGGAGCTTTTAAAGTATCTTCCTATAGTAAGGACCAGCCGCATCGTTCCTTCCTTATTATCTCCATAACCAGGCCAGTAACCAGAATTTGGTTTCACTGGATTGTGGTGGGAGGGGGGAGATTTCATCGGTGGAAAACCCAAAATCATGATCAATACTGTGGCAAGATGGCAAAAGGTGATAAGTCAAATTTCTCGCATTTTCAGGAGGGCAACTTTAAGTTTTGGTCTGGCCTGAAAAATCAGCAGTTTTCTTAAAAAGCAATTTTTCTCTACAGATGATTTGAAAAAACATCTGATAATGAGATTCAGTCGAGTACTTTTTTTTTCTTCACAATGGTTGCCTATAAACCGTTTTCGGATCAATGTACCTACTTATCATATTTTGCCAACTTCATCTGAAGATGGTAAAACATGATAAGTCATGTGTTTGCACTCTTGTTACGCTGTACTACCGTGTTTGCATGGGGTCAGTCAGACCCATTAAACTTGAAAAAAATTAGGTAGGTAACTTTTATACAAAGAGGCTCAATTTTCAAGGTAAAATTTTCAAAATCAGGAATAGGAATATAGGTAAAACAGCATTGCTCTTATTATTATTAATTTTTGATTTTTTTTTAAATTGTAGACCTCAAAAAATCTCGAAAAGGTAATAAATTAAATTTTTTTTACACAAAACTTCCTTTTTTAAAAACTCTTCTCAATACAACTACAAAAAAATTTAAAACGAAAAAAAACCATAAAACATACAGAAAAATGAGCTGTAAATTATTATTTAATTTTATTATTGTAATACAATTTTATTAAAAGCAAAACATCACAGCAATGTGTTGATAAAAAAATAATGAAAACTAAAACAGAAATTTTGCGCTTAATTGGGCACAATTTCAGTGTCTTCCAGAACAATATTATTGTCTTCAAGTTCATCAAACTCAGCTGCATCTGTTGTTGTTATAAGCTGTTTATAAAAATCATGGCAATCGACGTCAATCAATGACAGAATCGACAGAAGGTCTTGTCGATAATAATAATAAGTAAGAGAAAGTAAGATTTTTTTAAAACCTTGGCTATATATTATAGATCTTCTTATCATTTCATGTCATCTCCATTCTTTCAAATAAATTTTGTTTTCAACGGATGACCAAAAACAATAAAATTATTTATCATATTTTGCCATCTTAAATTTGACGGTTTTTGACTTATCACATTATTGTTACTGTTTATAACTTTTGAAGGGGTTTCCGTGGAGACGTAATATTTTGACACCATCTAGCAACCATCTAAAGCAACCTTGCAGTGTATAAAATCAGTGTATAAATTACTATTATAGTAATAACAGAAAATACGATTCAAATTAGGAGTGAGAATTCCAGCAGATAAGCAGTGGTTCAATCGTAATCAAACGCTTTTGGAAGGTACCACAACATTCATGTTTTCTCTGAGTGTCCTTCTGTGTGTAGGAACCCACCCACCTGCCTACAAACTCATGTAGGCAACTAAAAATAAAATTATCAAGAGCCAGAATAAGGTGATTTTTCATGAAAACGACCATACTTCAGGATGAAATTCTGATTTAATCAACGTCTGCCAAGTATTTTTTTAAAATTGGATTCCTCGTTTGATCCAATGCTTGGTAGCTTATCTTAGAACATCAATCTGTAAGGGAACTCTCTCTTGCACTACCCTCATAGAGGACCATCTACACGTCAACCAGCATACTCCACGAAAATGTCATCGAAATCGGATGAGAAATGTAGAAGTTATGGCTGTGGCAAGTTCAAGTTCAAGCAACAGTTCAATTGATCTATGAGTCGCCCAGTCCCAGTAGTGTGAACATTTCAGTTGTACCTGTTCGCTAAAAACCTAAATAGTGGAAGAACGATACAAAATCCAAATCTTCATGAGTGCTTTGGAACCTTTCTGTGCGAAATTAGTTGAAGATTCCTGAAATGCCCTTAACTAATAAAGTATATCTGGGTCATTTCAAAATTTGGGGTTATTTTGTCCGCGAACTTTTCCATAAATTATTGTTGAAGTTTTTATGTTTTTTCTCCCGTAAACGTCCTTTGTTTGGGCCACTGAGGCAGATCCTGAAGTGGGCGCACACTTTATCAAGTAGTTTCAAATTTATAGAATTTTGAATTTTTTTCCATAATTTCGACTTTGTAGGGAGAGAGAAAACCAAGTGTGAGTTGAACTCATGAAACCTTTTTATTCCTTCAAAATACGAGAATCTTAGTTTAGGAGTCTCTTTTACTTATCGCAATCACAGTCCGAAGCTATAATCTAGGTACATCAGAATTATCAGATTCTTCAAGTCTCAATCAGTCTAATCTTTCGTAAAATGTAGGTTAATGAAAAGTCAGAATTATATGACCCAGCGGTATAAATAGTTCAGGTAACTCTTAAAAATGTAAACGGCTTTGAAAAAAAAACTTCTCTCCCTGCAATTCCATCTCTCTTCCTACAAACCAGCCTCTTCCCAGAAGTTGTAGGTAGAGAGGTTGTAGGGAGAGAGTTTGTAGGGAGAGAAGTTGTAGGGAGAGAGATTTGTGAGGTTATCACTCTCTACTGGCCTCACCATTAATGATTCTGAACGTTAGAAAAAATACATAACACTATGGCATTCATAATTGTAATTTGAGTTTAATTAAACTTAGTTCAACACTTACCCTGATGAGTGAGGTGTTTGTAGGGATGGAGAAAGTATTTACCTACTCTCAAAGCTTCAACACTTCACAACATAACCCACACAACTGGGAGCTTGGAAATTCAACAAACTTCAGTAGCTTCGGAAGCCATCTTGCAGCAGTGTTCACTTTTGTTTTTCATGACACAAAATAATCGTTTTCCAGGAGTGGGCAGGCATTTCAAAAAAATTGTAGGGAGAGAGAATAAAACCTTGTGACAGCATCAAAACATAGCAAAAACCCTTCCAATTCATGGAATTTTCGTTCGTTTCTAATTTATTCCTGAAGAGGAGAGTATCCTGGACCAATAACGTTTTTTACTTAAATTAAAATATGAATATAGAGTTCTCCAAGAAATTTCAAAGTTCCCAACCTACCCTCTGTGACAGGTGTAGGGAGAGAGAATTGGGATCATTAATGATTTTTAATTATCTGAGTTAATTGATTAGTGAAATTCATTCTATGTGATCTTTGTAGACACCAACCTGCTGTATCTCCCTGAAAAAATTCTGAATTTCCAAGACAAATTGAGTGTTCACAAAAGCTGCGTGACAAGAAATAACCCCAAATTTTGAAATGACCCATCTTGCTTGTGGTAATAAGTATAAATTGCACCTGTAGGTACCTTTAATCTTTAATCTGGTATTAGTAAGGCAGGTATATGCTCAACAAGTCTCGATTGATGTGATTATCGTACTACTAGTGATGAAATCAGTGAGTAGACTCCGCGGTATCGGAATGGAAATTTGCATATCGTGCCACGTCCGGTTTTGGACCACCTGTTGAATTTTCATCGAAATCGGAGACGGCCCCGTCTAGAAAGCGGGCATCACATCCCCGGCCTGTGGCCACCCATACCAACCACAACCTAGACTGGACTTCAAACTTGAGATCTACCGATTAGACAACAATTGAACCTCATTTCAGCAATTGTTAGTTAGTTACGATGGACCGATTTTGATGAAATTTGGTATATTGGCTCCATTTGGGGTCTAGTTGTGTCCCTAAGCTTTTGGTTGATGTAGGTCACTTCTAAGGGGAGAAAAATGAGGGCTGAAATTTTCAAATCGCCCTAGCCGAAAATAGATCAAAATTAATTCAAAATAGTATTGAATTTTTAGGATCGAAAGACCACCCTGTAGGACCAACCGTTCGCCCCCTATGAGAACGGTTGGATTTAACCCTTCAGCCGGACCATCTTTTTTTTTCAACGCTTAACCGGACCATCGGTCTCTCAGACCTCTATGTTACGATATCGTTTTTGCTCCTTTGTTCGCATGTTAGCTTCATTATTCTACGAGACCCATGAAAAAAAAATCACTGGTATGCGGACCACCGGTCCCACAGACCTACTACCTTTTGAAAGATCACAACTTATTTCCAAACTTTCTGCTTTTTCTTGTTTCCAAACTGCTCTGCCTGAAGTTCAGGTCCCAACTGAAGATGTCACGGGCTGCTGGCCACCTCTAACCACTACGACTACCTCTATCGGAGAAATGCCAAAGTGTGTCGGTCTCACAGACCGATGGTCCGGCTGAAGGGTTAAGATAAATCAGAAAACGTCTGCCAAGTGGGTGTGGCACATAGCTTCCTCGTATCCATATCCCGATTGTATAGATGATCCGATGCATAGTAATTAATGTGAAAACACCAATCTCTAAGTACCTTTCACTACCCTCATAGGGGACCGTCTACACGCTAATCTGGACAATCCTAGAAAATTTCATCAAATTCGGATCAAAAATTAAGTGAGTAGATGTACGCGCGTCCCCAGGAGCACAGATCGAGACTCTATCCTCTGGGCTATTGAAGCCTTGTGATAAATAGGATTTGAGATTCTCACAGGACCATCCCTCTATGAATGAATCCCTCTATGAAAAACAATTCTCTATTATTTTCACAGGGGACCATCTAAATACTAATCTGTAACATCCCTGAAAATGTCATTGAAATCGGATTGAAAATGTGGAAGTTATGGCCGTTACAAGGAATGAGGAATTTCACCTAATTCTGTTTGCATTTTTCCTGAATAGTTAATGGTGTGGGATAGATGAAAATCGGGCTGATTTCGGAAAATACATCTCCTGTTATTTTTGGGAGACAATCAAAATTTTTAATTTCAAAACTAACCGGGAAAACGGACATGGAGCGGGAACGCTCGCTGATTGGGCTGTTCGGATCGCCGTCTCCTCCCAGTGTTGCCCATTGGGACGACGAAATCGTGTTTTCTAAGAGAAAAGTTATCAAACAAAAACAGGGGAAACCTAATTTTCCCCATCTTGCTTTTTCTTTTTTTTTCTTCAGTTTTTCGATTTCGAACTTTACTGTTTCGTGAAATTTTGCATCTGAAGACTATAGATTTCTCGATCTCAGCGCTTCAAGCGGCCATAAATGAACTATTCCAGCATGACGTCATTTTCCCGGTTTTTTTAAACATTCGTATTTTCTACACTGTTTTGTTTATTCGTAAATTAGGAAGTTCGGGCTGAAAGTTTGCCTTTAGGGGTTTTTCGAGGTGCTGAATCCGATTTTGGGGTCAAAAATAGGAAATTCCGACATGGTGAAATTCCTCATTCACGTCTGCGCATGCGCAGTCGCTTCTATCAATCCGGGGATGATGATTTTCATAGGGGACCGTCTACACACCAACCCGCACAATCCCTGAAAATTTCATAGAAATCGGACAATAACTTCGTTCAGTTATGTGCGTTACAAGGAATTCATGACAGACGGACAGACACACAGACACGGAACCAAAATTGTTCAGAAAGGTCTAAAACGCATAACGCGAGTGAAAATTTTGATTTTGGAGAACTTCTTTTTTCGTCTTTGAAAAGTGAAAACAAAGCTTCCGCTACCTTGGTAGACTCGGAAGCAACACGAGTGTGAATAGCAAAAGAGGCCTAATATCCGTTGAAATTTTAGCTTATCAAAATGTGATCTTGTTGTACCTACCTCCTTAGCATCCAGTAATCCTACTCGGAAATCCAATCGGAGTCTAATCGCAAAATTGGCAAAGACTCCGTTTCTAGGTTCAACGAAAATAAATTGTGGAATTTAGGATCTAGGGAACCTATAACTCTAACGAACAACAGATTAGATAGCTGACATGATAAATTTCTCGATACGAAAATTGATTTTCACGATCGTGTTGGTGATTTTCTCTGTTGGCGCACTGCAACACGATTGTAAAGCCATCCGTGTTAAATTCTTGGATTTTCACTTTTTGGGTGGATATTTGGCTTGCACGATGCCCACAGACATTGTAACACAGAAAATGTTTGCTTCCAAGTCTACCAAGGTAGCGGGAAATTTGTTTTCACTTTCCAAGGTCGAAAAAAAACGCTGCAAATTATTGCCTAAAGGTTTATTATTTTCTGTATAAATCACCCTTCTGTATAGATCTCTGGTTCTCCATCAATAGCATCTACCAACATCTGTATTCTCCCTTGACCTTCCCTCTCAAATTTCAGCTTCCTGCGTTCAGTAAGATTGAGAATGGTTTCGGAGCTCGAATGCTGAAGACGCCTGAGAGATCACTGATCAGCTTATTACCTACCAACTTTTTATTTACTTACCAACCATTGGTAGGTACTACCTACCACACCTACTGCCTTCACACCTTCACAATCAAGTTTATTAGAAAGAATTAAACGCTTCACGCTCGATTCGAAAAATAGGGAGCTTCATATGGAAATTTGATTACTGGTTGCTGAGGAAGCAAAACTGAATACAACTCGAAGAAACGAACAGCGATCGCGTTTTGGTTAGCTAAAATTTTTAGCCTAAAAATTCAACGGAGATTAGAGCTCTTTTGTGATTCACTGTGTGAATTTCACACTCTTGATTCTGATTTATGATGAGACCAACCAACTCGTAGGGAGCGAACGGTTTGTCCTGCAGAGCTCCGGGTGGTCTCAAAAATTTGTTAAAATTCAATAAGTACTATTTAAAATTGGTGAAAAACGATACCTTTATTTCGAGAGTTTTCGAGCTAGGACACTCTTGAAAATTTCAACCCTCAATTTTCACCCCTTAGAAGTGACCTACATCAACCAAAAGCTTTGCGGCACAACTAGACCCCAAATGGAGCCTTATGGAGGTTCATTATTTTCTGTATAGATAACCCCTTCTGTATAGATCCCTCCCTACCAACCATAGGTATCTACTACCTACTAGGGCATTTTTGAAAATTTCAACCCTTCATTTCCACTAGGTTGGTGGTTGGGAATGAAATTCGTGATTTCATTCTTTTTATACAGTCTGCTAATCGAATAATTATATTTTACTAGTCCCAGTTAGATTGACGTCTTTTTCCAATCTATGAGCGTGTATGCTCTGTGCACACAGATGTAATGAGCTGAAAACCGTGAATTTGTTGCACTTTTTTCAGTTTTTAACTATAACTTCCAAACTATGATTTCAACTTCCAAGATGATTTCAATCATTTATGCCCGGTAACTTTTTAAAGCAGGTTAAATTTGATACCGTTTGATATCAAACCAAGATTGGGGTGTGTTCAACTTATAAATCCATAGTTTTATACAATAATAATTTCCGAAACAGCTCATGTTCTTTCCTTCCTTCAATCACAAAGTAATTTACTTATCTGTTGAGGGTAGTGACGATTCGATACTTTCGATATTTATTGATATCGATATTTTGTTCCGATATTTCCGATATTTGTATCGATATTTTTCTTGCGATATTGTCGAGTAGGTATCGAAAGGGAAATATTGATATCGAAAGAAATGAAATATCGGTTGGGATGGTTATAGTTCTTTCCACTGTAATTTCTTAATTTCCCCTAAAGTATGAAAAATAATAAAAACCCAAAAGTACATAGAAACGGATGATGAACGCAACACATGAACAACAATGTTGAAATAACATACCAATCAGCTATGTCCGACATAGTCCTCATGCTCCATAATCGATATGGGAAAAGGAACACGTTTCGATTTAGCGAACGCGAAATTTCTGTTTTTTATTAATTTATTATAATACATTATGTATTATTACAACTCTTTACGAGTAAAATTCGAACTGGCATTATGTTTGAATATCGATTTTTTTTAAACTATCCAAAACATATTCGATATTAGTATTTTTCTTTTGAAATCACTGATATTGATCGAAAAGTATGCTAAAACTTATTCGATATCAGTGAAATCAATATTCTTTTCGATTTTTCCTTCTATATTCTATCGATATCACTGAACTTGATGAAATAATATGCAAAAACAAATTCGATATCGGTCAAATCAGTATTTTTCTTTCGATATTGACACCACTGATATTGATTAAAAAAATATTCAAAAACATATTCGATATCACTAAAATCGGAATTTTTCTTTCGATATTCTATCGATATCGATGTTTTTCTTCCGATATTTTATCGATATCGATACTGCCTTCCGATATCATTTCGATGTTAGATATCGCATCGAAAGGTACATCGAATTGTCACTAGTTGAGGGGCTACGACGCAGACCTGCTCTGACAAAATGCATCTTGTCGCCTAGTTTCGGTACGTGTTCTGAATTGTCACAAGTATGGACATTACAATGGGAATGGTTTAAATTGTCCGTAATTTTCAATAGAAAATTCTTACCTTCGTTTCTTCTCTTTCCTTTCGATAGGGAGCTATAATTTAGGCTTATTCACTGGCATCCTATATTATGGCAAGCTCAAAATAAATTCGGCACGGGTTAACGATGTTATATCAGGAGAAAATTCCATTGAGACATGTAGAAAGGATTCAGAGGGTATGCTTTGAAAAATTTGGGAATTCTTTTTTTTTCGTCAAATAAGGGACACCCTAATGTCTTTGTAGTTTCAAGTAGGTTAAACTTCTAATAAAAATATTGTTTAGATATCCATATAGATTTCCTACTGACCAACTCTTCCATAATACGAAAATATTAACGTTTAAAGAACTTCTGGATAAAACAACACTTACAATTATATACAAATACTTACTGCGAGGAAAATTCAGCAGAATGATAAATAATACTAGGTCTCAAAATTCAATACAAATTAAACTACCAAGAAGACAAACCGCGATAGGATTAAAATGCTATGACTATTCTGGTATTAAAACGTTCAACAACCTTATTCTTGATAATAAGGTGGCCCTGCTTAATTTAGAACAATTTAAAAGTAAGATTAAAAATATGTTTGTGAAATAAAAAGGAATATTAAAGTAAAAAATAGCTATAATAATGTAATACAACAAAAAAGTAAGTTATATACCGAAGTATCACTAAGTTAAATACCGAATATCACTAAGATAAATACCGAATGTTAAAAAATAGAGGAGATTCATTTTCTTTGTATTGTAGTTATGGTAGTCTGATAATATCGGGAGATTTCTCGTCCGAATGTGTAAATGCAGCTCTGGACACTCCTCCCTCTACACAAGACTTCCGTCTTTCAGAGGGCGTAGCATTTAGACAAGTATTCAACGGTTTTCAGATATAACATGCAGTATTGTATAACATGAAGATTGTATGTTTATTTAAAAAAAAAAAAAATGCATTCTTATAAAAAAAAATTAAAAAAAAGTGTGGAAACAACTTGGCAGAAATGTCCTCTTACAACTGGCTGTATAATTTTGGTTTATTATTTTCAATAATGAACCTTTGGAATCGACCAAGAAAAAAAAAATTTTAACACCCCCTCAAAATTTGATGGTTTACGTTTCAAGGTACGTAGAATCCAAAAATCGAATAAAAATTTGGCCGTCCGTCCGCCGTCCGCCGTACGCGGCACTTTTGCCACTTAGCATTGACCGATTTTGATGAAATTTGGTATAAAGGCTCCAATTGGGGTCTAGTTGTGCCCCGAAGATTTTGGTTGATGTAGGTCACTTCTAAGGGTTCCAAAATCAATTTTGAAATTTTGAAAACGCTCTAACTCAAAAAATTTCGATATAAAGGTATTGTTTTTCCTTCAATTTAAGATTCTATAGAATTTTTAGAATTGTTTAAGACCACGCGGAGCTCTGTAGGACAAACCGTTCGCTCCCTACGAAAATTTAAGGGTTTATATTGAAATATATATATATATATAAATCAAAAAATCAAAACACGAGTGTGAATCGCAAAAGAGGCCTAATCTCCGTTCAAATTAGAGCTGACCGAAATGCGATCGATGGTTGGTGATTTTGATTTTTTTTCTTTTTTTTCTTTTTTTCTTCATATTGGATGGTTGGTGATTTTGTAGACGAGTGATCTATATAGAAAAATAATAAACCATTGTGTAATAATTTGCAGCGTTTTAACCCACCGCAACTAACTCTGATTTTTCCCGCAAAATGGGAGGAAAAATCGAAAGATAGAAAGAAAAAACACGATTCCCACGACTCTTTCTCTAATAAGGCAATCTTAAAAGTTGGGATGGGGTATGGGAGCCTTGAATGGGGGACCTGTGGGGCTGGTGGCTGGTTGGTTTCACTGAGCCAGTGAGAAAGCTGATGAGCTGGGAAAGTGGAGGAAGAGGTCAGTGGAGCACGGCCGCGCCTCAACCTCTGCCTTCCAGTCAATCCAAGTTTTCTGTTCACACTGGAATATTTTTACGGTATAAGTTCGATTCTGGAGAGCAAATAAAGTTGGCTGAGTAAACTACTGTGTTTGGCTTTGAGGGATAACTTATTGTTTTGGTTTTGTTACTGTTGAAGTAATTGTCATAAATCGATTATTATGAATTGATTACACATTGACATCGAACCAATAAAAATCAGTCTAAAGCAAGTGTAAAAACGTGTCGTTCGTCTCCCACATCTCTCTCTTCATATTATACTAAATCTCGCTAGAATCACTTATATTTTACTAGGTTATGGGCCGACATTAAGTGTTTCAAGTTATTCGTGAGTTTTAAATTAATTTCGCGAGTCTGATCCCGTGCGATTCATCCTAAAAACCCGAAGTTACCCCGTCAGTGTGGTTCTTTGTCTGGCGTAATGGCGTCTACATCGTCAACGTCGATTCACCTTCACATGTACCCAACGATTACAAGTGAAAATTTCCCTCATTGGAAATTACGTCTTCGGACGATTTTGGAGGAAAATAAGGTTTTGGATACGCTCGACACTAAGGCCGCGGATCGCGAGAAATTTCAGCCTAATGAACTAAAAGAGTTCAAAGAAAAAGACGCAACGGCGAGAAACTTGATCCTACAGAGCATCACCGATCGTCACATAGGCTACATAAGAGAGGCGTGAAAATGACATTTTGACAGCGGGTGACGACAGTGAGATAGCTACAGCATTGAAGGAAAAGTTTTCAGCTCGACAAATCCCGGAAATAACGGAATTCCTCGGTTTTTCGCTTTCAATCAAGAAAGATAAAATTGAAATGTCGCAGGAGAAAGCTATTAACAAATTGTTTGATAGATTTAAATATTTAAACGAAGAATTGTTGAATTCTGAAAATAATATCGTAATAATATATTTGTTTTTTGAAGAAAAAAAATGCGTAATTTAAAATTTTAAAAAAATATTTTTTTTTTTGTATCGTCTTGTCAATGAGAGGGTGTGTTGAAGTAATTGTCATAAATCGATTATTATGAATTGATTACACATTGACATCGAACCAATAAAAATCAGTCTAAAGCAAGTGTAAAAACGTGTCGTTCGTCTCCCACATCTCTCTCTTCATATTATATTAAATCTCGCTAGAATCACTTATATTTTACTAGTTACAACATACACCTGAATCAGAACAGAAGTTTTTGGCCCCCCTCAATCAAATATGGAGTTTTCACGTTTATAGTGGAACAATTTCTATCGGCAATCCGTCTATTAATTATCACATTAATCTATTAATGTATGGAATCGATTTATGATGTTCGGGATCTCAACTCAAGAAATTAAAAAATGCTCAAAATTTGCTGAAAAGTGATCTTTTGGGGAAGAGTAACTCATATATGCCAACTCGTATTACTAATACTCAAAACCGTAAAAATCAATAATATTTGAGTAGGCGTAATTTGAGTTCTTTGAGAAGAGCGAAGTATAAATATTGACTATTTATTAATTTTAAAACATACTCTGTGTTTGAGATTGGTTTGATGTAATTATATTTAAAATTTACAACTAAAGTGTATGTACTCCTTAAGTCCGGGAGACGAGTATATTTCGAGGTTTCATAAGTAAAAAACGCTGCAAATTATTACACAATGGTTTATTATTTTTCTATATAGATCACTCGTCTACAAAATCACCAACCATCCAATATGAAAAAGAATAAAAAATAAAAAATAATAAAAAAATTAAAAAAATCACCAACCATCGATCGCATTTTGGTCAGCTCTAATTTGAACGGAGATTAGGCCTCTTTTGCGATTCACAGTCGTGTTTTGATTTATATATATATATATATTTCAATATAAACCCTCAAATTTTTGTAGGGAGCGAACGGTTTGTTCTACAGAGCTCCGCGTGGTCTCAAAAAATTCTAAAAATTCTATAGAATCCAAAATTGAAGGAAAAACAATACCTTTATACCAAAATTTTTTGAGTTAGGGCGTTTTCAAAATTTCAAAATTGATTTTGGAACCCTTAGAAGTGACCTACATCAACCAAAAGCTTCGGGGCACAACTAGATCCCAAATGAAGCCTACATACCAAATTTCATCAAAATCGGTCAATGCTAAGTGGCAAAAGTGCCGCGTACGGCGGACGGACGGCCAAATTTTTATTCGATTTTTGGATTCTACGTACCTTGAAACGTAAACCATCGAATTTTGAGGGGGTGTTAAAATTATTTTTTTCTTGGCCGATTCCTAAGGTTCATTATTGAAAATAATAAACCAAAATGGAAACTGAAAATTCGCCCATTCACGCATGCCCTATTCTGGTCAAGGTACTCTTTTCGGTCTAGTTGTGCCGGGAAGCTTTTGGTTGATGTCAGTCACTACTAAGGGGTGAAAAAAAGGGTTTGTAATTTTCAAAAGGCCCTAGCTCGAAAACTCTCGATATGAAGTTACTGTTTTTTCACCAATTTAAAGTGGAATAGCATTTTTAGAATCGAATGAGACCACCAAGAGGACAAGCCCGTCTTTAGGAAAAACCCTTCGCTCCCTATGAGGACAAAAGGGAAAAAGCAAATTCTTCAAACTACAGCTTCATACTTCCTATTCCAAAATAATCGATCAAACTCTCAAGGTATTTTGGTGAAGTACGAGACGAGAGCCAACAAATTCAATCGCTATTTGATCAGTAAAGAGTTATCGCAAAATACCCGTAAAATACTTCTGGAAATCGTCCAATTTTAATTAAATGTTCAGGTTACTTGGTTTATACCCTGTAAGGTTACCAATGAATTTCATTGCTGTTGCACTGAAGGTACATAGTGCGCACCCTCAAAAACGTGACTTCTCTTGAACACTGATCTCTAACGATTTAATAGACCGCGATTTGCATTCTCGCTTTCGAAAATATAGAGTTTCGAATTCAACAGCAGGTCGAGAGTGTGTTGGTCCGCCAAAATTTTTTGCGTTTCACAGTTTTTTTAACCACATTTTTTTTTAGTTGATGGCCACTGTTTGAGTAGCGAGCGAGTCCGTGTTTCAAAAAGCTCCTTCGGGGTTTACGAAATAAGAAAGAGAAATCGGATCTTATGGGAAAATCCGAGAGTATCGAAGTCTCCCTTTATAGAGAAGAATTGTGCAGAGGAAGACAGCTCACCGATTCTCAGAGCTGATTCGCTCGTTGATGGGACGAAACGAGACGTGTAGGAAGAAAGGTATGAATGACTTTCGAGCTCTGAGTCATTTTTGCGGAGAAATGGGCGCGACCTCAGGAGATCGTTCTGACTTGAAAACGCTGCAAATTATTACACAATGGTTTATTATTTTTTCTATATAGATAACTCGTCTACAAAATCACCAACCATCCAATATGAAAAAAAAATCGAAAAAAAAAATCAAAAAAAAAATTAAAAAATCAAAAAAAAATCCAAATCACCAATTATTGATCGCATTTTGGTCAGCTCTAATTTGAACGGAGATTAGGACTCTTTTGCGATTCACACTCGTGTTTTGATTTATATATATATATTTAAATATAAACCCTTAAATTTTCGTCGGGAGCGAACGGTTTGTCCTACAGAGCTCCGTGTGGTCTCAAAAAATTCTAAAAATTCTATAGAATCCTAAATTGAAGAAAAAACAATACCTTTATATCAAAATTTTTTGAGTTAGGGCGTTTTCAAAAGTTCAAAATTGATTTTAGAACCCTTAGAACTGACCTACATCAACCAAAAGCTTCGGGGCAGAACTAGACCCCAAATGGAGCCTAAATACCAAATTTCATCAAAATCGGTCAATGCTAAGTGGCAAAAATGCCGCGTACGGCGGATGGACGGCCAAATTTTTATTCGATTTTTGGATTCTACGTACCTTGAAACGTAAACCAACAAATTTTGAGGGGGTGTTGAAATTTTTTTTTTCTTGGTCGATTCCAAAGGTTCATTATTGAAAATAATAAACCAAAAACTCGTGGTTTTCAATAAGACAAAAAAGTCTGCCAAGTGAGTGTGGCACATAGGAAGCTTCCTCGTATTCATAACCCGATTATATAGATGACACGATGCATATTTGAATTTCAAAACATCAATCTAGGAGCACCTTGCACTACTATCGTTGGGGAACATCTACACGGCTAGCCATACAAACCATGAACTCTTATCAAAATCGAGTGGAAAATTAATTAATAACGTTTGCGCAAGCGAAGTGGCTACCTACTAGTATTTGCACGGGGGCGATGCTTTTCATAGAGGACCATCTACACTCCAATTCGCGAAATCCCTGAAAATTTTATCGAAATCGGATTAAAAACGTGGAAGTTAAGCTATAAAATTCATGTGTGCGCATGCGCAGTTGCTACTATCAGTCCGGGGGAATGATTTTCTTTACAGACTTATTTTTTATAGACTAATCTTCACCAAATTAGTCTCTGAAAATTTCTTTGAAATCGGACTATAAATTCGTAGTCTTCCTCGTTACAAGGCCCGTATTCACAAAAATCGCCAAACTGACACTTGAAGTCGCACTTCCGAAAGTGATACTTTAGGCCAAAGTGAAACTTGAGGAGAAATTGCTATTCACAATCGTTTTTAATGTAGCTGCTCTTAGTTCAGCAATAAGTTCAACTGAAGGAAGTTGAAGGAAAACTGATAAGTTTTCCATTTAGGTCCGAACGAAAAAACTTCGTAAAATGGCTGTCAAAGCAAGCAAAATAGACGTACTTCTCTTCAAAAGCTGCACTAAGGGCCAGTTAAGTGTGGTAGGAGCCAAACTTACCCAGAGTGTAATTTGATGAAAGTTCAGCTTCGGTAAAGTGCGGCTAAAGTGACACTTCTTCCAAAGTTTGGTTCGTGAATAGCGTTTTCTCTTCACTTCTTTCAAGCTTCACTTAGTTAAAAGCCCCACTTAGTGCAGTTCGTGAATACGGCTGATTGTCACAGACAGACAGACACGGAACCAAAATTGTTTAGAAGAACGTGAAACTCGAGTGGAAATTTTAATTTCGGAGAACATTTTTTTTTTCAACCAAAAAAGTGAAAACAATGCTACCTTGGTAGACGCGGAAGCAAAACTTATTTGTGATGCGTGAGTGCCAACTCACGCATCGAATCAACCCGAACGAATTTTAAAAATTTCCGTTTCATGACTTCAACCACCTCATGCAATATTCTTCTCGTCACACCAAACTCAATAAGTTCCTGAAAGATACTTTTTGATTTTTTCGTTTTCGATAACCAAACTGTGTTTTGCGTTTTCAGGTTCATTTCACCGAAAAAGACGATAGAAAACACCGAAATTTGTTGGTTTACTCGAGAGACAAGACCACTTCAAAGACTTGTTTTCAGTTCATTTCACTGAAAAAGTCGTAAAAGAAGATTGAAAATAAACCTTTGAAGTGGTCTCATCTTTCCTATCTCTCAATTTTAGGCAAATTGTTGCTGGAAGCAATCCTTTGAAGTGGTTGGTCGCTTGAGTGAATCAACTAATTTCGGTGTTTTGTACCTAGTGCTCGACGATTATGCCTGTTGGTTTATTATTTCTAATAATAAGCCTATGTGATCGTATCGCAAAAATTTTTTATAACCCCCCCTCAAACTTTGTCACTTTACGTTTCAAGGTGCGTAGAATCCAAATCTGCAATGTCCGTCCGCCGTCCGGGCCATAAAAGGCCTTAGAATCGGTCTGAAACACCCGTTCTTTCGCACATAGACTCCATTTGGGGTCTAATTGGTCCTAACGTCGAACTATTCCGATCGCTTCATTCGTATAGAAGTTATGGGCAAATAACCGGCCAAAAAAGAGGTTTTTGCTTAAATATGCGTGGGGTGACATTTTCCAAGTATTTTTCTTCATGTTGGACGGTTGGTGGCTTTATAGACGATTATATAGAAAAATAATAAACCATTAAAATAATAAACCATAAAAATAATAAACGTACGATAAATCAGAAACACGAGTGTGACTCGCAAAAGAGGTTCGAAGATTTCATAATCGACGTATCAACGTTCATTATCGACTTTTTCAAACAATCAAAGGTGAAGCCTTTGAAGAGGTCATTTCTCTCGAGTAAACCAACAAGTTTCGAAGATTTCAACGTTCATAATCAACTTTTTCGAACAATCGAAGGTGAATATAAGCCTTTGAAGAGGTCATTTCTCTACTTTTCAAGGTACCAAAAATCCAAAAATCGAATACAAATTTGGCCGTCCATGGCACTTTCCTTAGTTCTTTTGGACCGATTTTGATGAAATTTGGTATGTGGGCTCCATTTGAGGTCTAGTTGTGCCCCGAAGCTTTTGCTGATTGATGTCAGTCACATCTAAGGGTTGAAATTTTGAAAACTTCCGAGCTAAAAATTCGATTCGGTATTGTTTTTCCATCAATTTAAGATAGGATTGCATATTTAGTGACCACGCCCTGTAGGACAAACCGTTCGCTCCCCACGAGAAATTAATGGTCGGAATCACAATAAATCAGAATCGCAAAATCTCCGTTCAAATTTTAACTGAACGAAATGCGATCGATGTTCTTCTCCAAGTTGGTTGGTGGTAACAATGGCAAAGCTGTGTTTTTTGCAGACGAGTGATCTATATAGAAAAATAATAAACCTTTGTGTAATAATTTGCAGCGTTTTTTTTCTATCAATTGAATAAAAAAAAAACTTAGTAAAGGTGGTTCATCAATCTCAAAGGCTTGTTTTCACCTTCAGGTAACTGAAAATGTCGAGAAAGAAGGTCCGAGAGCTCAGTTGATACGTCCATTGTCCAATTAGGAGGTGGATCGCGAGACGAGAACGGAAACGCGCGCAGACTTCTTCAGAGGGCGCGGCGGAAACGCAAAACCGTTCGGATCGATTCCATTAAGAAATTAACTGTGAATTTCAAGAACAAAGGACTCGTGATCCAGTTCACAATGAAATCCCACCTGCACGTTACCTTCTCATTCCATCATTACGTCTAATAGAAAGTTTTCTCCTAAATGCTATGATAATAGGTCGGCAAAACAATAGCTTTACTAGGTACCTATACCGACTTCATTTTCGTTTGAACCGTGAGAAAATCGGAAGGTATACTTTATCATGAATTCTCTGCCCTAGATCACATTATAATCGGACTCTGGAAAAGTTTAGGCGATTTACTATGTATATGAAGATGTTCCTCAGCTGTGGGATACTATCCGAAAGAACGTTGATTTCCCTTCTCCTCATTACCGAATTATAATATTTTGGGAATACCTGAGTTATAAGTAAATTAGTTCGCCATCTACTGTGCCGCCCAACCTTTTCCCATATTCGTTCTTTTTACATCATGGTATCGTTGGAAACAATCATGTTTTCTTCTTTCAAACACAATTTTCTTCCCTAAATTCGATTGTTTCAAATTCCTCTATTATACCGTTGGATAGCTGAGATTATGAGGAAGTTTATTCCTTAGAGTGTCTCTCTAAGTATTAAAGACTTCAAAAAGTCGAAAAAAATGCTTTGTTTCCGAGTTATTTTAGTTTTAAACTTTTTTTTCATGATTTTGATCTTACGTCATTAAATTTGTCATAACTCCTTTCATTCGACATTTGTCAAAAGACGGTCAAAGACTTTGTCAAAATACTTTTTATCAAAATTCGAGATTTTGTCAAAAGACCGACTTTGTCCGACTTTGTCAGTTTAGCTAAGAAGCTATTTCCGAAGAGTTTAAACATTTGTCAAAAGACGGTCAAAGACTTTGTCAAAGACTTTTTCTCAAATTAGAGATTTTGTCCGACGGTCCGACTTTGTCAAAAGACTTGAAACTCAACTTTGTCCTAAGCTAGCGCTCAGCCTGAAAAGGCTAGTTGCACACGCTTAGCTGAAGAGATCCGAAAGATCGAAACGAAGTACCAAACTTAACTATCCATTGAAAATGGGAATTTGAAACTTTGCGACTCAACCCAAAAGCATCTTGATGCAGAAGGGGCAGTCAAACATTTGTTTCAGTGATGATGGGATTTTGGTAAACCGTTTTCGTCATATCTCGGTGACTCATCAGCAAGGCGAAGAAGCGTTGGAACGATTTGGATTTAAAGCGAAATTGCGTTATTCGACATTTGTCAAAAGACGGTCAAAGACTTTTTCTCAAAATTCGAGATTTTGTCAAAAGACGGTCAAGACTTTGTCAAGACTTTGTCAGTTTAGCTAAGAAGCTATTTCCGAAGAAACAACAACACAAATGTTTGACACACCTTCTGCATCAAGATGCTTTTGGGTTGAGTCGCAAAGTTTCAAATTCCCATTTTCAATGGATAGTTAAGTTTGGTACTTCGTTTCGATCTTTCGGATCTCTTCAGCTAAGCGTCTGCAACTAGCCTTTTCAGGCTGAGCGCTAGCTTAGGACAAAGTTGAGTTTCAAGTCTTTTGACAAAGTCGGACCGTCGGACAAAATCTCCTAGAAATGTCAAATAATTACAAAATCTTAATATTATAACAATTTGGAGCACAACAATTGAAGGAACTCTTGGTTTCAAGGGATCGCCAAAATCGTCTTCTTTAACTAGTACCTATCTGTTCGTAAGTTGCCTACTGTTTAATAAAAAATCACGCTATTCAAAAATGAACTATCATCAAATTTTTTACTTAATTACAGAAAAAATGGGCCACGATTTAAAAAAAACACTGGGTATAAGTTAACAACGCTGCAAATTACTACACAACGGTTGGCTATTATTAACCATCTGCAGAGAATACTACCTACTTGCAATAAAATCGGTGTGGTTGCGAAGTGCTACACAAAACTCATTTCAATGAAACACTCGCATTTAATACGCTCAAATCAGAATGGAAATTAGGCCAATTTCCTGTAGTGAACAATCTTTTGGGATTCAGTTTTGGTTTTCTGGTTGATTTCTAGTCCAACCCTTGATTTCTTAAAGGGAGAGCACGGTTTTTTTTCTCTAAGAAACAGTATCTGCCTTCCTTAAACCTAGTGCACAAAGGAGCTATGTCCGGACAAAGCTCGAGTGTCCACAATACGATTGAATTTTATGGCTATCTTATTGGGACATAGAACGATTGTGCATTCCTCTTTTGGACAAAGCACCGAATGGCATTTACGATTATTCGAGAGAACCCTGTCAATTTTTCCTTTTTTAAGCCATTTTCAAAGTTTTTAAAGCTACAATCATGTATCCTAATGATAGAGTATGGTCCTATGATGTAACTGACCCATTTATCTCAAAAGTGACATTTTTGGACATAGCGCCTTTGTGCTTTAAGGTATCGATATATCAACTGGTGGTCTTTTTATAGAGGCAATTCCCTTCCGCCCACCCCGAGCGTTCTCATCTTCCCTCATCCCTAGGGCCGGTGTTGGGTGAGTCCTGGGCGTCTTCCCTATTATTTTTTGATTTAAAAAAAAAAATTCATTATTGGCGTGGCCCCTCTTTTTTTGAGGGGAGGTTATTATTTTTTAAAAGTTACAATGACAAAGCTGTGTTCTTTGCGCGGGCGATCTGTACAGAAAAAATACACCTTTGTGTAATAATTTGCAGCGTTTTAAAAAAAGAAGACCATGCAGGATGGGGTTTTTAATCAATAGGGAAAAAGTCAGTGGGTACCCACAAAGAAAGAAAGTGAAGTGTGATGTCGGAAGTGTGTCTGTGGGTCAGGAATCCAGGATGCTAACGAGGCACGCCCCCGAGCATGAGCTTTCTTTCGGGTGGGGTCAAGGTCGTTAAAGGTCCGAAGGTACAAGACGGGTACATCATCATGAGTATGGACTACGGAATAACGGAGACAAGGATCTAAGGGACTTGTCGTAGAAGGTGTAAATAGAGAGGGTAACCACGTCTTGTTGCAAGTCATATGGACGTGGTGAATGGGCTGAATTGAGAAATTCTGTGAAGGAGAACACAAGTTGGCAGTGATGAATCAAAAACTCTGTAAATTATTAATAGAAGGTTTATTATTTGTCTGCAAAGAGCACCGCTTTTAATTTATAGTGCTTACAAACCATATTATCGCGCAAGGTTAATAACACTAGATTAAAAACGCTGCAAATTATTACACAATGGTTTATTATTTTTCTATATAGATCACTCGTCTGCAAAGCCACCAACCATCCAACATGAAGAAAAACATCGATCGCATTTCGGTCAGCTAAAATTTGAACGGAGATTAGGCCTCTTTTGCGATTCACACTCGTTTCTGATTTATATATATATATTTCAATAAAACCCTTAAATTCTCGTAGTGAGCGAACGGTTTGTCCTACAGGGCTCCGCGTGGTCTCGAAAAATTCTAAAAATTCTATAGAATCTCAAATTGAAGGAAAAACAATACCTTTATATCAAAATTTTTTGAGTTAGGGCGTTTTCAAAATTTCAAAATTGGTTTTGGAACCCTTAGGAGTGACCTACATCAACCAAAAGCTTCGGGGCACAACTAGACCCCAAATGGAGCCTACATACCAAATTTCATCAAAATCGGTCAATGCTAAGTGGCAAAAGTGCCGCGTACGGCGGACGGACGGCCAAATTTTTATACGATTTTTGGATTCTACGTACCTTGAAACGTAAACCATAAAATTTTGAGGGGGTGTTAAAAATTTTTTTTTCTTGGTCGATTCCAAAGGTTCATTATTGAAAATAATAAACCAAAATTTAGGGGTGGTCTGGCTGCCTCGTTCTTTCACCACTTTTTTTATGGTATTTGGTGCGCTGAATCCGAATCTGACGTCAGTTTTTTCTGTTTATGTCGGATTTTCAAGATATAGCTAGTTTTAAGATTTTTCTAGTTCTCACTTTTCTTCATTTTTTAGTGAGAACTCATCTTGCTCAAATCTCCTCAAAAAGTACTCAGACCTATAGGAAATGTTATGTAGAATCCGAATATGTGCTTAGTTTTTAAGTAAAGTTGTGTTAAACCCCCTATTTTCCACAAAACGTATCAAAAAACACCGGTTCTCAACGTTTTTTCTTCGGGTTTTCCATTATATTTTGCCACTTGAAAAATAAATTAAGGCTAAAAAAAATTTTCTCGGGCTTTTAATTTGTAGGGGGGACACCCCAGAGGAGAATGAGACCAATAGCAGCCTCCTGAACCCATTAATATCGAAGGAATGAGCTTTTTCATGGCACTGAGATGAAAATTCACAAAAACCGTTAATTAGTTTTTCGAGATAAGTATGTGCGTTCCTAAATCTGTTTTCCTCAAATGGATTTTACTTTCTTCTACATTTTTTATACTTATACTCACCTATTAAGAGTAAGATCGAAAATAGGTACTCAAAGGGGGAGTAAATCATAATTGGGAAACTCTTGTTTTGTTAAGGGATTTTAATCCAGTTTTATAAACGAAACACAATAAACTGCAGAAAAGTTAACGGTGTAAATCTGTTTCATGAAGGCTCAGATGAATCAAAAGTTGGTACAATGTTTGGTTATTCCTCCACCTCAGAGGTTCCACCAAGATATGAAAACCATGGAAGAACGGTACAAAGGGTATTGGGAAGTTCACATGATGACTATTGTTGGACCTTAAAAAGAGATCTACCTCAGGCGGCGAAGTTTTCTATACATAGATGCCGGCGATGAAACCTCTGGGCAAAAAAAGTGGCAAAATTTAAGGGAAACCCGAAGAAAAAACGTTGAGAACCGGTGTTTTTTGATAAGTTTTGTGGAAAATTGAGGGTTTAACACATCTTTACTTAAAAACTAAGTACTTATTCGGATTCTACATGAAATTTCCTATAAGTTTGAGTACCTTTTGAGGAGATTTGAGCAAGATGAGTTTTCACTAAAAAATGAAGAAAAGTGAGAACTAGAAAAATCTTAAAACTAGCTATATCTTGAAAATCCGACGTAAACAAAAAAAACTGACGTCAGATTCGGATTCAGCGCACCAAATACCATGAAAAAAGTGGTGAAAGAACGAGGCAGCCAGACCACCCCTAAATTTTGTAATCTAGTGTAATTAGTAAGTTTATTTTTACAGAAAGTAGGTACCGCTCAGCAAAATATCGTTATCCCGAATTTGTGGGTGCCTTCACTAAGAAATTTGGTGTTCGGTTGTCAAGAAAGCACAACTGAGTGACATGAAATTCTTTTCGAAGAAAGGAAAAAGTACCTTGGCGAGAGGGACCTAAGAATGAATGGAAGGGCCCTTAGAGGAGCCCTCGGAAGGGCAGTCAAGTGGATGGTCTCATTCTTTTCTTAAACTCTAGCACTACCTACGTTAAATGAATAATAAAAAGTCAACAATATTATTTATGACTATTTCGGCGAGGGGAGGAATTATTAGGCGTTTCCTCATCATATAATTTTTACTCATGCTCAAACGTTTTCGCCGTTAGGCATCATCAGGAGCTACAAATAAGAAAAAACCAACCCAGGTAAGGCTTATTAAAACTTATTTTTAACGTTAACGCTAAATAGTCTTTAAATTTAAAATATTACATATAGATCATCCTGATTATAGATATAGAAATATGTATACAATCAATTTATTTTCTCATATCACTGCTTAGTTGCACTTATACCTAGTAATCTAATTTGGTAGTACTATTTACCATTGGGTATAATAAGGGGTTGGCTCCCACTTCCTCCTCTAACCATTGTCATAACCCTGGACTGCAGGACGTGTCGTAATACCTATGATTAATGATTAATGTTAATACCTATGTTTTAATAAGCCTTACCTGGGTTGGTTTTTTCTTATTTGTAGCTCCTGATGATGCCTAACGGCGAAAACGTTTGAGCATGAGTAAAAATTATATGATGAGGAAACGCCTAATAATTCCTCCCCTCGCCTAAATAGTCAGGAATAACCTTGTGAATGGCAACGACAACGAATGAATATTGTAGGAAAGAGGACACCAAACTTGCGGAAAATACTGTTGTATTCAGAACGATCAATTCTACGCGGAACACACGAACTTTTTCTGGATGTCAACAACTCTAAAAACTAAGTAACATTTAGTAACACAACAACCTAACATCACCCTCTTCCTTCTTCTTCTCGTCATGCCTCCCTTTCCTCATTGGATGGACGGAAGTAAGATCGCAGTCGGTCGACATGCACTACTATTTTCTTGCGTGCAGGAGTTAGCACTCTCACAACCACGTCCGAAATAAACTTTAAGACCTTGCAAGGGCCAATCCATGGGAGCTGGAGTTTTGGTGAGCGACCCAAATATCGGCGAGGGTAGTGCATCCAAACCTCATCTCCAACCTGGAACTGCGGCTTCCTCGAATGCCGGTCATACCTCCGTTTCGATTCTGCTGCCACTTTCCCTATGTTGAGGCGAGCAATGTCATGGGCTTCTTGCAATCTTATCCTCAATTCACAGGCGTACTGCGTTCTACTTGTGCGTTCAGGCGCCAAACCTGTCAATATATCTGCAGGGACAATCAGCTCACGGCCAAAAATCATCATTGCAGGGGAAAACCCAGTAGATTTATGCGTTGATGCTCGATATGCGAGAAGGGCAAGAGGAAGCATTTTATCCCAGTTCCGCTGGTGGTCTGCAACATATTTTGAAAGGATTTGGTAAAGTGTCCGATTGAATCGCTCGACCATTCCATCGCTTTGTGGACGTAAAGGGGTTGTTCTTGTTTTGGTTATTCCTAAAATTTGCATTACTTCTTGAAAAACTTTTGATTCGAAATTCCTACCCTGGTCCGTGTGTAGCTCAAAAGGAAGCCCGTATCTGGAAAACACATGTTGCAACAGCCCCTCTGCAATGGTTTCTGCTTTTTGATCAGGAACAGCAAATACCTCTGGCCACTTCGTGTAGTAATCCATTACGACTACCAGGAAAATGTTACCCCTGTCTGACTTGGGGAGTGGACCTACTACGTCAACGGCTAGACGCTCAAAGGGGGCGCCTACAGAGTATGTTTGGAGTGGTGCCCTTGCGTTCTTGTTCTCTTTCTGGCCCCTCCTTCCGCAAATGGCACAGGACTTGCAGAAACCACGAACATCCCTGTGCAACCCAACCCAATAGAACCTTCGATGCACCTCAGTTATAGTTCTCTTGTAGCCAAAATGACCAAGCTGGTGAACTTGTTGCAGAACAGTCTCTCTTAGATGACGAGGGACAACAACCTGCTTCACTGCACGTTTTTCATTCCCACAATGACTCTCTTTAATTCTGTAAAGTACCCCATGCACTATTTCCAGCGAATCAAAAGCAGCCCACAATGCTTTTGTATCAGCACTGAGTGGAGAAATTTGTTGCCAGTTAGGACGTGAACCTTCAAGTTTCCACTTAATGACAGGTTGAATATCTGGGTCCTTGGATTGCTCTCGCTCCCACTCAACTCCCTCTTCAAGTCGAATTCTGCAAAGTTTAGCCACCTCTTTATCCTCTTGCCGAGCACAATACTTACAACCATCATTCAGACAAGGCCTACGAGATAATCCATCTGCATTTGAATGGGATGTTCCTCGACGGTATTCAATGGCAACATTGAATATGGAAACAAATTCAAGCCACCGTGCCATCTGCCCATCAGGCTGCTTGAAGCTCTTTAGCCATTGAAGTGATGAATGGTCTGTCCGTACTGTGAGACGTTTTCCATTGTCCAACCCATAGGGTCGAAAATGCTTCAGAGCGTCCACTGCAGCTAGGAGCTCCTTTCGGGTGACACAGTAGTTTCTTTCCTGCCTTGAGAGGCACCTACTGTAATACCCAAGAACAACCTCCTTTGACCCTTGTTGCTGGGAAAGCACATCTCCGATGGCCCGTTCACTGGCATCAACATCCAGCACAAACAAGCAATTTGGCATGACATGTCCCAAAATTGGTGCTGTTGTCAAGGCTACCTTCAAATCTTCAAAAGCTGCCTGGCATTCAGGTGTCCATTGCAAAGGCCCCTTATCGTTCTGAGCTCGATATAGGGGGCAAGTGCGACTAGCAAAGTTGGGGATAAAAGGACGGTAATATGAGCAGAACCCCACAAATGTCCGGACTTCTTTGGTGGACTGTGGGGTAGGCCATTTCTGAACTTTTTCAGTCTTCGATGGATCTGTGGACACACCTTTCCCTGAGATCACATATCCAAGATAGTTCACGCTCTGTCGGAAAAGCTCACATTTCTTTGCATTCAATTTGATACCTCGCTTTCGAAATTCCATGAACACATCCCGTAACCATACTAGCTGCTCCTCGAAATTTGTTGAATCAATCAAGACATCGTCCAGGTAGACCTTTACGCGACCCTTACCTATCTGTCTGTGCAGAACCTTCATCATGGCACGTTGAAAGGTGGCTGGCGCGTTACATAGCCCAAAAGGCATCACACGAAATTGCCACAAACCTCTTGGCGTGCAGAACGCCGTCTTCTCTTTGTCAGTCTCGCGCATCTTGACCTGCCAATACCCACTTTGCAGGTCTAGCGTGGAAAACCATTGACTACCAGAAAGACCTCCTAGCAGATCATCAATATGGGGTAAGGGGTATGAATCCTTATGAGTCACATCGTTCAGCTTCCGATAGTCTATACAAAACCTAGTTGACCCGTCTTTCTTTCCTACCAGTACAATTGGACTGGTCCAAGGACTTTTTGAAGGCTCAATAATCCCCCCTTGCTCCATATCCGCAATCAATTTATCCACTTCCTGAAGTCGGTGTGGTGGGATACGTCTAGGGACTTGACGGATAGGTCTGTCAGTTGTCACTTCAATGCAGTGTTCGACATCCGTGATTTGTCCCAAATCTGTCTTTCCCGTGGCAAAAACATCACCAAATTCGTTCAAAAACTCTTCTATCGTCCGAAGCTGAGCTGCGCTGAGGCGGCCCTGGAGCTTGAAGAAAAGGTCTTCTACATGAGCTGGAACACGACATTGTCTCTTCTGGGTTTCTACGTGACTCGTCTCATTACATTCCAAAGGGTCAATTGAAAGTAACATTTTATCCCCCATCTCTTCCTCACCAAAGGTATCAAATAACAGGCAATCCTCAAAAGCAAATGGTATTACAACATGTTCAATCGTCAATGTTCCTTTAATCATGTCAATACTACACCCAAAATTTCGTAGGAAATCGAGACCCACGATGCAATCCTCACCAATTGGCGCTACAACAACCATTTGTTTCCGGTGTACTCCATCTCCGACGTCCAACAGCACTGTAGCACGACCCATAGTGGGTGACATCTGTCCAGTAGCAGTCCGAAGCGTGCCTTCAGTTCCAGAACACACCTTAATTCCAGCCTTCTGCAATATAGATGGAGACACAAACGTTGCAGTTGCCCCAGTATCAATCAAAATCCTGCAAGAAACTTCCCCAATCCGCCCCCTCAAACTCAAGGAACCGCCTCCCCCAATTTGGTAAATTACCTCGGTACCTCCTTCTCCCTTGTTTCTCAGGTTGTTGGGCTTATGAATGGGAGCCAAACTCTGCCCACCTAGTTTGACCTTCGATCGTTTCCCTGTGGAGTTACTGGGTTCTGCTTATTAATTCTCCATGTGGGGCAGTCACGGCAGTAATGACCTAGCCCATCACAACGCCAACATGCCACTTGAGGATTTGTACGAGGCCCTGACCATTGTCTGACGGGTTGCTGTCGCAGAACTTGGTACAAATTATCGGTGGAAGGAGCAGGATCATGTTGTACGCCAACAAATGGGCATTGATTGCCAGACTGCAAGACATTGTGACCCATCTCCAAAGATTCTGCAATTCTTAAATTTATCCCACGATAAGTTCGATCCCTTTGCAAAGCAGCCTCCACTCGAAGGGCAACAACAAGAGCTTCAGACATTGTGGCTGGTGATAAAGTGTCAATGGCTCTTCTGACTTCAGCGTCACGGAGTCCGCGCGAAAAATGGTAAACCCCATGGCGTTCAACGTCAGAAACTGAATTCCGAGCAAGGGAGCGAATGGCCTGATGAAATTGCTTGATGTCTTCCTCTGCTTTTTGTGCCCTTGTATTTAGAAGGGTCAAGAACATCTGAGCCTGATTTTTTGTACCGTATCTCTCTTCCAATGCTTCAACTAGACGCCTATAGGTCCTAGGGGGACTGACATCGCTAAGGAGAGCTAGAGCTGGCCCTGACAATGCTGAAGAGAGTGCCGTCGCCCTTGCTTCTTCATCCCACCCATTCGCAGTGGCAATGATGTTGAACTGAATGAGGTAAGACTCAAGTTCGGCCGAACCATCAAATGGGCCCACCTTCTTGGGTGCTGGGTTGTTGTTGGAAACATGATCCCTAGAAGGTTCGTGTCCTGTGGATGCAGGGGCGGTGGATGACACATTTGGCAACTGATGAACTTGGGACATAAAATGGTGCACAGGTCGCAGAACATCTCTCATCTCTAATGTCAATTCATTTATCAACTGTTCTTTGAACTGATACAAATGAACATTTACCTGCTCCATGAAGTTAGCCTCATCGAGCTGAGGAGGAGGATGGTCTGAGGATTCAGCCACAGATGGTACCTCTTCCTGATATGAAGTAGGTCTTTCGGCCTCAGCATCGCCCAAATCAACTAAGGAAAAAACGCGGCCACTGCGTAAAACATGTTGCTCAGTCTGTGGGATGGGTTCGTCAGACATTTCTGACACCAATTGTAGGAAAGAGGACACCAAACTTGCGGAAAATACTGTTGTATTCAGAACGATCAATTCTACGCGGAACACACGAACTTTTTCTGGATGTCAACAACTCTAAAAACTAAGTAACATTTAGTAACACAACAACCTAACAATATTATTTATTCACTTGATAAAAAATTAATTATCCTCATAGGAAGTTAACGGTTAGTTACACACAGTTCTGGGTGTTGTCATGAAATCTTTAAAGTCTTGACTACTTTAATATTTTAATTTGATTATTGTAAATTAATGAAAAAACTTTACTGACAATAACCAAAACCTTTGGAGCACAACTAGACCCCGAATGGAGTCGATACAACTAATTATTCAAAATCGGTCCTTGGGAACTGAAAAGCGTATGGCGGACGGACGAAAACATTTTTATTCGATTAAGTGAGGGGGGGGGGGATTAATTTTTTCTCGATTCCAAAGGATCATTATTGAAAATAATAAACGCAAATTATTTCTAGGAAGACCCAAACGGTCATCTATTGCTTCCGAGTCTACCAAGGTAGCGGAAGCTTTGTTTTCACTTTTCAAGGATGAAAAAAAAAAAAGGTTCTCCAAAATCAAAATTTTCACTCGCGTTTTGCGTTTTAGACCTTTCTGAACAATTTTGGTTCCGTGTCTGTCTGTCTGTCATGAATGAGGAATTTCACCGAATTCTGTTCGCATTTTTCCTGAATAGTTAATGGTGTGGGACAGATGAGAATGTAATACCTAGTTTTCCTAGCGATGGCCGATGGATTATCTTTGAAATGAAAACTGATATTACAAAGATCTTGCGCTTATGGACTAGTATGTTCTCTAGTGCACTTACCGTGTTTCGGATCAATGGTTTGCAGTTGGTAGCGGAAGGCGTTGATGTTCGTTGACTAGGTGAGTCCCTTTGGAAACACCGAAAAACAATATTCTTCGTCTGAAGTTTACCAGGTAAGTATAATTTGACTCTTTTTCGCGTTATTGTGTATAATTTGCTTTGTTGATCAACATTAACTCTTTTCCTTTGTTTCAGGTTCTTCAAGACTCAGGTAAGTGAATTTACGTTCTGCAATCTGCGAGTGACTCTACTTTTACTTCAATCAAGGTAAGTTATTCAGGTAAGTATTTTATTAATAGACGTAATTTCTGATCCTATTACGCTCCAGGAAACTGCTCAGGTAAGTATTCAAAAGTCAGAACGCCAGTTCAGGAACAAAAGGTAAAAATCTCTATTTAAATGAAAAATACTTTGAACAATCAATAAATGGCATAAAACGACTTAATCTCAATGACCTTAACTTCAGAATTATCAAGGTAAGTAATAAAGATAGGTCCCTGATGGGGTTAACCTATACCTGTCCACGTGGTGGGTTGTTACCAAACACCACGAGATCGAGAACAAGAACACGGTGTTACGAAACACCACGAGATCGATAACATCAACTAAAAGTCCCTTTTGGACATCAAAATACAAGAAAATTTATACCTAGGAGGAACTCCAAAGCAACAATTAATACAAAATGAAATTAGTTTACCGGTTTTGACTATTATGAGAGAGAGAGTTCGTGGGGATGGTCCAGGTGGAAATGCGGCGGTCGTCCAGAATCTTCGTGGAGTACTTGGGAGGGCGCAATCGTACACCAATGTATCCAGGCTCGAGGATCTGGTTGCGGGTAATCAAAATGTGACTCTAATTTGACTTCACTGTCATAAAAACTGTTCTTTCACTATCCTGCTGCCTCACAGCTTGCTAACACTTTCTCATACTTCTGGGTGAGCGCTCGATCAAGACACGACTGACGTCTTCAAGATGGCGTTGCCCTCAGCCGTGTCCCCCCCTACGCGACCTTCCCCCACCTGGCTACTCTTTCGCACTGGCCTGGATGATGCTGCCGCCTGGTAGTGGCCGCGGTCCCTCCACTTCCATGCGATCCTCTGTGCATGGAAGGCTTCTCTTCAGGATCAACTTGGGTATGGATTTGGTGGAGCTCTGTGGTGATGGACCACCACACTCCTCCCTTCTCAAGAGGCCGATGTCCTCATCGGCTTTCTTCCGTCCCTCCGGGGTCACTGGGGGCAGAGGCAGCGGCAGGTTGGGACGCGATTCTATCAGCGCCTGCTCATAACGCCATCGGCGGCATCCTGTACAATCTGCAGGTCTGGCCTTTCGGTGTTCCCGGAGTTTGCATGGCATCGGGTGATCTGGATGGCCCATCGGAAACTTCTTGCACCTCGTCACTAGTCGGTTCCAGAACGTCTTACAGCTTTGGCAGCGAAATCCGGTTATTACCCTGTCTGGCTTTCCGCAGATGGGGCAATCGCTCAAAACGAGCCGCGGCGTCAAGTCCATCGCGCTGGTCTGGTCCTTCTGTGATATTGGTGAGAACGGTGGGGCGGTATCCTCTTTGGGTCCCAAGCCCTTTTCCTCGTCCTCGCAATCCATTTCCGACTCCTTTCCTGAGAGCTCGGGTGTCGACGTCTGGTGGGTCAGTGGCAACGGCTTTCCGATCGGGTGGGATTCGCCCTCCGTCCAGGTGTCGTCTCCATCCTCCTCTGCGCCCAGCCTCTCCCGCAACGTCTGCATTTGGTGTCTGAGTATGGCGACTTCCCTTATGACGGCTGGTGGAGGCTGAGACTCTGACAAGGTTGTGGTTCGTAGACAGTCCGCCAGCTGGGTTATGCAATTCATGACGATTGCCAGCTGTCGCGGCTTCCCCTCGAGCAGTCCGACAGTCCCTCCGATGACAATCATCGCCTCCACAGTTCCATCTCGGTCTTCGGCTCCTCCCTCCAGTCGTCCTATCACCCTATCTACTCCGGTCGCAGTCATGGCAGCCTAGTCAGTTCCTCCTGCAACAGAATATGGCCGTAGTCACCACTTTTGTCAAACTCTTTTGAAACTCGCATCCTTTCCTCTCATCCTCAGGTTGTCCCCAGACTTCCTACTCTCCCAACGACCTCCCTTGGGCAACAAGATCCCGTCGGACAATGGCGACCGCCCGAGCCTGGAGTTCTCCCCATCTCGGCCCGAATCGGTCCGACCAACGTCGTGGCTCCCCTCCCTCTCAACATGGGTCAAAGGTATTCCGGATAAACATCTCCAGGTAAGTTTCTTTTAACTTTTAATCATTTATTGTTTATAATTTACATATTTATTCTTTACTAATTTATACATGTATTATCTTTTCTCCTTTTGTAATTAACTTTTGTTTTATTTATTTACAGGTACATGCAGGACTCGGACCTACTCCGCTCCATGGCACATCCGCACACAGCCCAGGTAAGGTATCCGGTGCGGCTGGTACTCTGGCTCAACCGGCTGGGATGAGGCCTGGGGGTCGCTAGTCTCAGCTTCGGCTTGACTCGCCTCCCCTGGCGTCGTTCCTCTTGGTCGTCGTACAGTTGAGTCGGCATCCATGTCGGAAGTCCCTTTATTGTCCTTCTCGTCCGTCCTCTCCTCGGGGACCATTTCTTCGGGTGTGACTGGGGTACTGGTTACGCCAGTCACCGGATCGGCGGTTGTGGCCTCCAACCGGCACAGGTGAAAATGTGTCACCAACTCCGGCGAGTCCTCCACTCCACCGTCCGCGTTCATCCGCGTCTTCATTTTCGTTCGCGGCCCATTCCAGAAACTCCAGAAGGCCTTCCCCCTGTCAGGCGGGGCCGCCATTGGTCTAGCGCCACCTCCAGGTCCATTGTGGGATCCAGGGTGACGCCGTGACTGGCTGATTCCTCGCCCACGCAGGCGCCAAGCCCGTTGCAGTTGCTTCCTGGCCAGTCTTGAGATTCGCCGCAACACTCTCACCAATCGAGTGATAGCGGTTGATGGGACAGCAACCGTCCCGCGTCCGGTCGCATTTCTTATGGTCTCGTCATTTGTGGCTTCGCTTGCTGGAACCTCGTGGACCGACTCTGCCACAGGTTCCTGCTCTGCCTGAGATCCGGAGCATGGTCGTTCGGTCGCAGGTGGCATTTCCTTGCCCTTGTTTACTTGAGAAACCGGTGAGGTGAGCCCGTGGTTTGCTGGCCCATCCATCAGCTGCTGGTCCTCCTCCCGCAGCTCCACAAGTTGTGTCTGTGTGAAGTCAACCAAACAAGCGACTTGATGGTACTCTTGCTGCTGCAGCTCGTCGGGATCTGCAGCCCTTCTTTCTTCCTTGTCCGGAAGTTGTCCACTATTATCTGTGTGAGTGAGCTCCTCGTCCGTTAGGGGGTGCTCGTTTTCAGGCTTCCTGGGGATTTCCACGGGACAATCCTTCGGTGCATTTGGCTTCTGCTGGACATCGTCCATTTGGTCTTTCTTTTTCTCTACTCGCCGACCCGCCGATAGCCGCTCCAGGCTTTTCACGGTGTTGGGGTCCCGGATCAGGGTTCCGATGGTCAAACGTTCGCCAGTCTGAGGGTGGTCCATTTCCGCCGCCCCTATGTCGGTTCGGATCCTGATGGGGAACTTCTCCAAGAGGTCCAACCCCAAAAGACTGAGTCCAGAGTCTGGCCGGTCGAACACGAAGAAGTCATGCATAGTGGTGACCGGTCCGATCGTCACTGGAGTCGTCTGTACTCCTCGGAGTAACATCCTCTGTCCGTCAGCTCCCCACAATTCCTCTGTGGTTGGTTGGATCTCCACCCCGGGAATAGGCTCGGAAAGCGCTGAAACCGTGGCTCCGGTATCCAGCACCATTTTGCGATTGGTGTCTCCCAGTCGGACGGGAACGTATATCACCGGCCTTATGGTGAGCTTAGCGGTTGTCTGGAATGCGACCAATTCGTCGTCTCGCTTCTCCTTTTCAGGTTCGCTTGGTGTTGGTGCGGCAATGGCCGCTGTTGTCGCTGAAGTGGGCATCGGAAATGGGAATCTGGCCATTATCTGCTCCTTCCTGGCACACTCGGCCTCATAGTGGTCCTTGGAGCCGCAGAAATCGCACAAGTAGTCCGCGACGACCATCGTGGGACAATATGCAGTGTAGTGGCCCCACTGACCGCAATAGTGGCAGAAGGGACGCAGTTTTGGGGGAGCTGGTTCCCTTGGAGGGAATCTCCTTCGGGACCCTTCTCCCTGCATGGGTGTCAATGGCGGCGTTTGAACTCCGCTAGGACCACTGCGGTTTGGGCACCTAGCCGCGAAGTGTCCTACCTCTCCGCATCCGTAGCATTTTCGGGGCTCTTGATTCAATATTCCGGCCACGTCCCACCTGAGCTCAGGTTCACGATCCTCGCAGGCAGTCTCCTCCCACTCCTCGGCCCGCTCGACGGCCTCCTCCAGAGTCTCGGTGGTTCCTCCTCGCAAGAACAAACTGATATCCTTGTCCACCCCCCGGATGAACGCTCGCAGAGTTTTCTGCTGGATCCACGCCCGTCTTCGTGCTGGAGGAAGGTTTTCCTCCGCTTCTACAGCGCACGATGCCAGGTTCAACAGTCGCTCCGCATATTTTCGAAGAGGTTCTCCCACCTGTCTCTTTGTCGTCCACAGCTTGACATTTGCTTGTTCGGGGTTTTCCTTTCCATACCAGCGGAGAATTTTCGCCTTTAAGCGGTCATAGGGTTGTTCACCCGTCGCTTCAATCAGGAACCGCTTTACCCCTCCTTTCAGTCGCGCCCTCAGGAACTGTACCTTCTGCACCTGTGTCAGTGTAGTAGTGGCTTGTTCCACCTCCGAGAAGAATTGTTGTGCGGAAATGCATCCGGATTCATCGGGGTTCCACACGTCCACTTCCATGAACAGCGACCTCGGGAGTCCGGTACCCTGCTCTTCGGGTTTCGGAACTCCTCGCTGTGTGGCGAAGAAGTGTCCCATCTGCGCCATCGCGGAGGTGACAGCGTCCATCATCTCGCGTCCAATTTCCGCGTCGTCTCTTCCTTCAGTCATCTCGGAGTTCAGGTGTGAAAATATTTATACAAAAAAAAATGGTAAAAGTTTTCACTTTTGTCACTATCGGTTGTTATTTTTCAAGGTAGGTAACTGCGCGAGAACAGGTGTTTCGCGAGAGTTCACGGATTCGGAACAGTGGTTCGGAACCGATAACAGAACGTTGGGTGGCTGTTCCGATCCAAGAACGAGTTTCTGTACTCGTTCGAGTTTCGGTAACAGGTACTTCGAACCGTTCCCTTGACTCGGGAATAACGGTTCTCGGAACGTGTTGACGTTACGGAACCCGCTGGCTCGAAACTTGATGTTACGGATCGTCGACCCGAAACCCGATGACCCGCCTGAGAGTCGTTCCGATACGGTTCGTATCCAGAACTCAGAACCAACGAGAAAATCGACCCGGATCGTCCGATCAGAGAGGACCCGGAACGCGACGGTCCGCCCAAGATTTACACGGGAGAACGTCGCTAGGACAACCTGATATCTCGCTAGTTCACTCACACTCCTGTTCCTCTGCTCACGAGTGGTTTTATGTCTACGGCCGTATTCTTTGTTTTTACAGAAAAACAATGTCCTACGCTCGTAATTTTCTTTGTCAATGTTCAACAAAATAAATTCTGAATAAACAATTCAATTGATATTCCTATAACACTCCTGATCAGTCTCCTGGACAATTTTTCTACTAGTCAGCGCAAGGCGAACTGAAGGTTCGTGATAGTTTGGTACCTATCAAAATCACACCGCGGGCCACCAATTTGTAATACCTAGTTTTCCTAGCGATGGCCGATGGATTATCTTTGAAATGAAAACTGATATTACAAAGATCTTGCGCTTATGGACTAGTATGTTCTCTAGTGCACTTACCGTGTTTCGGATCAATGGTTTGCAGTTGGTAGCGGAAGGCGTTGATGTTCGTTGACTAGGTGAGTCCCTTTGGAAACACCGAAAAACAATATTCTTCGTCTGAAGTTTACCAGGTAAGTATAATTTGACTCTTTTTCGCGTTATTGTGTATAATTTGCTTTGTTGATCAACATTAACTCTTTTCCTTTGTTTCAGGTTCTTCAAGACTCAGGTAAGTGAATTTACGTTCTGCAATCTGCGAGTGACTCTACTTTTACTTCAATCAAGGTAAGTTATTCAGGTAAGTATTTTATTAATAGACGTAATTTCTGATCCTATTACGCTCCAGGAAACTGCTCAGGTAAGTATTCAAAAGTCAGAACGCCAGTTCAGGAACAAAAGGTAAAAATCTCTATTTAAATGAAAAATACTTTGAACAATCAATAAATGGCATAAAACGACTTAATCTCAATGACCTTAACTTCAGAATTATCAAGGTAAGTAATAAAGATAGGTCCCTGATGGGGTTAACCTATACCTGTCCACGTGGTGGGTTGTTACCAAACACCACGAGATCGAGAACAAGAACACGGTGTTACGAAACACCACGAGATCGATAACATCAACTAAAAGTCCCTTTTGGACATCAAAATACAAGAAAATTTATACCTAGGAGGAACTCCAAAGCAACAATTAATACAAAATGAAATTAGTTTACCGGTTTTGACTATTATGAGAGAGAGAGTTCGTGGGGATGGTCCAGGTGGAAATGCGGCGGTCGTCCAGAATCTTCGTGGAGTACTTGGGAGGGCGCAATCGTACACCAATGTATCCAGGCTCGAGGATCTGGTTGCGGGTAATCAAAATGTGACTCTAATTTGACTTCACTGTCATAAAAACTGTTCTTTCACTATCCTGCTGCCTCACAGCTTGCTAACACTTTCTCATACTTCTGGGTGAGCGCTCGATCAAGACACGACTGACGTCTTCAAGATGGCGTTGCCCTCAGCCGTGTCCCCCCCTACGCGACCTTCCCCCACCTGGCTACTCTTTCGCACTGGCCTGGATGATGCTGCCGCCTGGTAGTGGCCGCGGTCCCTCCACTTCCATGCGATCCTCTGTGCATGGAAGGCTTCTCTTCAGGATCAACTTGGGTATGGATTTGGTGGAGCTCTGTGGTGATGGACCACCACACTCCTCCCTTCTCAAGAGGCCGATGTCCTCATCGGCTTTCTTCCGTCCCTCCGGGGTCACTGGGGGCAGAGGCAGCGGCAGGTTGGGACGCGATTCTATCAGCGCCTGCTCATAACGCCATCGGCGGCATCCTGTACAATCTGCAGGTCTGGCCTTTCGGTGTTCCCGGAGTTTGCATGGCATCGGGTGATCTGGATGGCCCATCGGAAACTTCTTGCACCTCGTCACTAGTCGGTTCCAGAACGTCTTACAGCTTTGGCAGCGAAATCCGGTTATTACCCTGTCTGGCTTTCCGCAGATGGGGCAATCGCTCAAAACGAGCCGCGGCGTCAAGTCCATCGCGCTGGTCTGGTCCTTCTGTGATATTGGTGAGAACGGTGGGGCGGTATCCTCTTTGGGTCCCAAGCCCTTTTCCTCGTCCTCGCAATCCATTTCCGACTCCTTTCCTGAGAGCTCGGGTGTCGACGTCTGGTGGGTCAGTGGCAACGGCTTTCCGATCGGGTGGGATTCGCCCTCCGTCCAGGTGTCGTCTCCATCCTCCTCTGCGCCCAGCCTCTCCCGCAACGTCTGCATTTGGTGTCTGAGTATGGCGACTTCCCTTATGACGGCTGGTGGAGGCTGAGACTCTGACAAGGTTGTGGTTCGTAGACAGTCCGCCAGCTGGGTTATGCAATTCATGACGATTGCCAGCTGTCGCGGCTTCCCCTCGAGCAGTCCGACAGTCCCTCCGATGACAATCATCGCCTCCACAGTTCCATCTCGGTCTTCGGCTCCTCCCTCCAGTCGTCCTATCACCCTATCTACTCCGGTCGCAGTCATGGCAGCCTAGTCAGTTCCTCCTGCAACAGAATATGGCCGTAGTCACCACTTTTGTCAAACTCTTTTGAAACTCGCATCCTTTCCTCTCATCCTCAGGTTGTCCCCAGACTTCCTACTCTCCCAACGACCTCCCTTGGGCAACAAGATCCCGTCGGACAATGGCGACCGCCCGAGCCCGGAGTTCTCCCCATCTCGGCCCGAATCGGTCCGACCAACGTCGTGGCTCCCCTCCCTCTCAACATGGGTCAAAGGTATTCCGGATAAACATCTCCAGGTAAGTTTCTTTTAACTTTTAATCATTTATTGTTTATAATTTACATATTTATTCTTTACTAATTTATACATGTATTATCTTTTCTCCTTTTGTAATTAACTTTTGTTTTATTTATTTACAGGTACATGCAGGACTCGGACCTACTCCGCTCCATGGCACATCCGCACACAGCCCAGGTAAGGTATCCGGTGCGGCTGGTACTCTGGCTCAACCGGCTGGGATGAGGCCTGGGGGTCGCTAGTCTCAGCTTCGGCTTGACTCGCCTCCCCTGGCGTCGTTCCTCTTGGTCGTCGTACAGTTGAGTCGGCATCCATGTCGGAAGTCCCTTTATTGTCCTTCTCGTCCGTCCTCTCCTCGGGGACCATTTCTTCGGGTGTGACTGGGGTACTGGTTACGCCAGTCACCGGATCGGCGGTTGTGGCCTCCAACCGGCACAGGTGAAAATGTGTCACCAACTCCGGCGAGTCCTCCACTCCACCGTCCGCGTTCATCCGCGTCTTCATTTTCGTTCGCGGCCCATTCCAGAAACTCCAGAAGGCCTTCCCCCTGTCAGGCGGGGCCGCCATTGGTCTAGCGCCACCTCCAGGTCCATTGTGGGATCCAGGGTGACGCCGTGACTGGCTGATTCCTCGCCCACGCAGGCGCCAAGCCCGTTGCAGTTGCTTCCTGGCCAGTCTTGAGATTCGCCGCAACACTCTCACCAATCGAGTGATAGCGGTTGATGGGACAGCAACCGTCCCGCGTCCGGTCGCATTTCTTATGGTCTCGTCATTTGTGGCTTCGCTTGCTGGAACCTCGTGGACCGACTCTGCCACAGGTTCCTGCTCTGCCTGAGATCCGGAGCATGGTCGTTCGGTCGCAGGTGGCATTTCCTTGCCCTTGTTTACTTGAGAAACCGGTGAGGTGAGCCCGTGGTTTGCTGGCCCATCCATCAGCTGCTGGTCCTCCTCCCGCAGCTCCACAAGTTGTGTCTGTGTGAAGTCAACCAAACAAGCGACTTGATGGTACTCTTGCTGCTGCAGCTCGTCGGGATCTGCAGCCCTTCTTTCTTCCTTGTCCGGAAGTTGTCCACTATTATCTGTGTGAGTGAGCTCCTCGTCCGTTAGGGGGTGCTCGTTTTCAGGCTTCCTGGGGATTTCCACGGGACAATCCTTCGGTGCATTTGGCTTCTGCTGGACATCGTCCATTTGGTCTTTCTTTTTCTCTACTCGCCGACCCGCCGATAGCCGCTCCAGGCTTTTCACGGTGTTGGGGTCCCGGATCAGGGTTCCGATGGTCAAACGTTCGCCAGTCTGAGGGTGGTCCATTTCCGCCGCCCCTATGTCGGTTCGGATCCTGATGGGGAACTTCTCCAAGAGGTCCAACCCCAAAAGACTGAGTCCAGAGTCTGGCCGGTCGAACACGAAGAAGTCATGCATAGTGGTGACCGGTCCGATCGTCACTGGAGTCGTCTGTACTCCTCGGAGTAACATCCTCTGTCCATCAGCTCCCCACAATTCCTCTGTGGTTGGTTGGATCTCCACCCCGGGAATAGGCTCGGAAAGCGCCGAAACCGTGGCTCCGGTATCCAGCACCATTTTGCGATTGGTGTCTCCCAGTCGGACGGGAACGTATATCACCGGCCTTATGGTGAGCTTAGCGGTTGTCTGGAATGCGACCAATTCGTCGTCTCGCTTCTCCTTTTCAGGTTCGCTTGGTGTTGGTGCGGCAATGGCCGCTGTTGTCGCTGAAGTGGGCATCGGAAATGGGAATCTGGCCATTATCTGCTCCTTCCTGGCACACTCGGCCTCATAGTGGTCCTTGGAGCCGCAGAAATCGCACAAGTAGTCCGCGACGACCATCGTGGGACAATATGCAGTGTAGTGGCCCCACTGACCGCAATAGTGGCAGAAGGGACGCAGTTTTGGGGGAGCTGGTTCCCTTGGAGGGAATCTCCTTCGGGACCCTTATCCCTGCATGGGTGTCAATGGCGGCGTTTGAACTCCGCTAGGACCACTGCGGTTTGGGCACCTAGCCGCGAAGTGTCCTACCTCTCCGCATCCGTAGCATTTTCGGGGCTCTTGATTCAATATTCCGGCCACGTCCCACCTGAGCTCAGGTTCACGATCCTCGCAGGCAGTCTCCTCCCACTCCTCGGCCCGCTCGACGGCCTCCTCCAGAGTCTCGGTGGTTCCTCCTCGCAAGAACAAACTGATATCCTTGTCCACCCCCCGGATGAACGCTCGCAGAGTTTTCTGCTGGATCCACGCCCGTCTTCGTGCTGGAGGAAGGTTTTCCTCCGCTTCTACAGCGCACGATGCCAGGTTCAACAGTCGCTCCGCATATTTTCGAAGAGGTTCTCCCACCTGTCTCTTTGTCGTCCACAGCTTGACATTTGCTTGTTCGGGGTTTTCCTTTCCATACCAGCGGAGAATTTTCGCCTTTAAGCGGTCATAGGGTTGTTCACCCGTCGCTTCAATCAGGAACCGCTTTACCCCTCCTTTCAGTCGCGCCCTCAGGAACTGTACCTTCTGCACCTGTGTCAGTGTAGTAGTGGCTTGTTCCACCTCCGAGAAGAATTGTTGTGCGGAAATGCATCCGGATTCATCGGGGTTCCACACGTCCACTTCCATGAACAGCGACCTCGGGAGTCCGGTACCCTGCTCTTCGGGTTTCGGAACTCCTCGCTGTGTGGCGAAGAAGTGTCCCATCTGCGCCATCGCGGAGGTGACAGCGTCCATCATCTCGCGTCCAATTTCCGCGTCGTCTCTTCCTTCAGTCATCTCGGAGTTCAGGTGTGAAAATATTTATACAAAAAAAAATGGTAAAAGTTTTCACTTTTGTCACTATCGGTTGTTATTTTTCAAGGTAGGTAACTGCGCGAGAACAGGTGTTTCGCGAGAGTTCACGGATTCGGAACAGTGGTTCGGAACCGATAACAGAACGTTGGGTGGCTGTTCCGATCCAAGAACGAGTTTCTGTACTCGTTCGAGTTTCGGTAACAGGTACTTCGAACCGTTCCCTTGACTCGGGAATAACGGTTCTCGGAACGTGTTGACGTTACGGAACCCGCTGGCTCGAAACTTGATGTTACGGATCGTCGACCCGAAACCCGATGACCCGCCTGAGAGTCGTTCCGATACGGTTCGTATCCAGAACTCAGAACCAACGAGAAAATCGACCCGGATCGTCCGATCAGAGAGGACCCGGAACGCGACGGTCCGCCCAAGATTTACACGGGAGAACGTCGCTAGGACAACCTGATATCGGCTGGTGGAGGCTGAGACTCTGACAAGGTTGTGGTTCGTAGACAGTCCGCCAGCTGGGTTATGCAATTCATGACGATTGCCAGCTGTCGCGGCTTCCCCTCGAGCAGTCCGACAGTCCCTCCGATGACAATCATCGCCTCCACAGTTCCATCTCGGTCTTCGGCTCCTCCCTCCAGTCGTCCTATCACCCTATCTACTCCGGTCGCAGTCATGGCAGCCTAGTCAGTTCCTCCTGCAACAGAATATGGCCGTAGTCACCACTTTTGTCAAACTCTTTTGAAACTCGCATCCTTTCCTCTCATCCTCAGGTTGTCCCCAGACTTCCTACTCTCCCAACGACCTCCCTTGGGCAACAAGATCCCGTCGGACAATGGCGACCGCCCGAGCCCGGAGTTCTCCCCATCTCGGCCCGAATCGGTCCGACCAACGTCGTGGCTCCCCTCCCTCTCAACATGGGTCAAAGGTATTCCGGATAAACATCTCCAGGTAAGTTTCTTTTAACTTTTAATCATTTATTGTTTATAATTTACATATTTATTCTTTACTAATTTATACATGTATTATCTTTTCTCCTTTTGTAATTAACTTTTGTTTTATTTATTTACAGGTACATGCAGGACTCGGACCTACTCCGCTCCATGGCACATCCGCACACAGCCCAGGTAAGGTATCCGGTGCGGCTGGTACTCTGGCTCAACCGGCTGGGATGAGGCCTGGGGGTCGCTAGTCTCAGCTTCGGCTTGACTCGCCTCCCCTGGCGTCGTTCCTCTTGGTCGTTCCTCTTGGATTTGGTGGAGCTCTGTGGTGATGGACCACCACAAAAATCGGGCTGATTTCGGAAAATAAGTCTCCTGTTATTTTTGGGAGACAATCGAAATTTTTGATTTCAAAACTAACCGGGAAAACGGACGTGAAGCGGGAACGCTCGCTGATTGGGCTGTTCGGATCGCCTTCTCCTCCCAGTGTTGCCCATTGGGACGACAAAATCATGTTTTCTAAGAGAAAAGTTATCAAACAAAAACAGGGGAAACCTAATTTTCCCCATCTTGCTTTTTCTATTTTTTTCTTCAGTTTTTCGATTTCGAACTTTACTGTTTCGTGAAATTTTGCATCTGGGAACTATAGATTTCTCGATCTCAGCGCTTCAAGCGGCCATAAATGAACTATTCCAGGATGACGTCATTTTCCTGGGTTTTTTAAACATTCGTATTTTCTACACTGTTTTGTTTATTCGTAAATTAGGAAGTTCGGGCCTTTGGAATTCGGAAGTTTGCCTCAGGGGGGTTTTCGAGGTGCTGAATCCGATTTTGGGGTCAAAAATAGGAAATTCCGACATGGTGAAATTCCTCATTCCTTTTAACGGCCATAACTATACGACGTTATTGTCCGATTTTTATGAAATTTTCAGGGATTGTGCGGGTTGGTGTGTAGACGGTCCCCTATGAAAATCATCATCCCCGGACTGATAGAAGCGACTGCGCATGTGCAAACGTCAATTCCTTGTAACGGCCATAACGTCTACATTTTCCATCCAATTTCTATGAAATGTTCAGGGATGTTACAGATTAGTATTTAGATGGTCCCCTATGAAAATCACCACCTTCGGACTGATAGAAGCCACTGCGCATGCGCAAACGGGAATTTCCTTGTAATGGCCATAACTTCTACATTTTCCATCCGATTTCAATGAAATTTCCAGGGATGTTACAGATTAACTTATTTTTATGTTTTGAGATTAACTACTACTATGCATCGGATCATCTATACAATCGGGATACGAGGAAGCCACACCCATTTTTACTTGGATCGATCATAGATGATCTGTTGTGAGAGCCCTCACTTCTTAAGGATACTGTACAGAAAATGCTTGTCTTTGATATTGTAGTGAGTTTCTATTAATTGGTATCCATCTCAATGATACAATATTCTTTCCTTTTGCTGAAACATTCCCAAACTATTCTTGAACTCCAACACTCAGGTTTGGACCTTTCAGTAAAGTTAAAGGAGATAGGTAGAAATACTTTGCATGGAAAATTATGAACAAACTACGAATAGATTCATATTTTAGGTAGGTACCTCTCTACTCAGCATCGACGAGTTTTTATCGCAAGGTTTGTAGAACTGGCCAAGTTTCAAAGTCAGGTGATGGGCAACATTCGGGAAGATCTACCTACATCAAATCGAAAGATATCAACTGATTATTATCAGTTGCAATAATTAATATTCGTATAGACAGGACAAATCAGCAAGCGATAAAGGTGGTAGGTCTTATATTTTCTTAGGCATGAAAACAATAATTGAACTCATTTGGGATGACCGTATTTAGAGATGATTTAGAGATTCAGATGGCGTCTCAGACATCCAGCTGTGAGCCCCTGCTCACTGAAACCAACAAGGTGACGGGGCTGGGGTAGATCAACACCCCCCTTCCTAAACCCCAAGATGCCGCCCCCACAGAGCCACCTGCGGCGAAGGACTGTGGAAGGGTAATCTGGGCCAGCTCTACAGGGGCGTGGTCCGCCCCCCTACGATAAGGACGCCGAACTCCACCATAGGCGTCCGAACCCTACTTCAACCACGAATGCCGGGGGTGGAACAAACCACCGATGTCTACCGCAGCAGCAGAAGCTTCAGCCAAACCCGAATGGCAGCCTGAATGGTCAGGAAGGCCGTGGATGACGTCATGAATAGGAGGGGGAAACCCTCGAGATCCAGCGGCCTGCGGCAGCCATCACACCCTCCCCAGAGCTTGACTAGTACGTTCCGGCAGAAAGTCACCCCCCTGTTAACTGCGCGACGAGTACATTCGGGCCGAAAGTCTTCCCTGTCCCCCTTCTCAAGAGTCAGCGCGAGAGTACTAACCCCCTGAACTGGCGAGTCGTATTCCCCAAAAAACCCTCTCTATTCGGAATCCACTTCATCCGACTGGAGGTCTTCAATCAACAGCATCAAGACCGTCGAGGATACCTTCGGGCCCAACACGTGAGTGCACAAACAAAATTTTCCTAATTCATTTTGGCCAAAATAGTTAGGAAGGTGAAACGTAAAACAGTGAATAAAGTTCTAAAGAGTAGTAGTAAATTGATAGAGAAAAGATTGTAAAATTGTATTAGAAAAAGAGACACGAACTATAAAAGACACTCTAGAACACGGTGAAGACACAGCTTGGAAATGGTATTGGAAAAGGAATTTGGAAAGTATTGTCTATTTTGGAAACCTTGTTAAAACCTAGTCTTAAACTATTTCACGATCTCATTCGTATTTCTTGTCAACTTTAACATTTGCCCTTCAGGCTTGTCCTATTTTGTTACCAACACACTTGTGCCTTTGAATAAACCTATTTACCTGGTATTTTACTCCATATCTTGTGTTCTCTCTGAGTTCACCCTGCATCATATCAGCTGAGGTAATTAGGGGTAAATAAATAACTTCAATTTTCAATATATTCTTTAATTCATTCAGACCCATCAGGTCGTGTCCTTAGGACACATTTTCGTAAAAGAACACATCCTCGTGGTCGTTTGGGTTACTTGTGTCTTAGACACAAAAGACACGAAGGACACGCCCTTCTGGCACAGGACACAATTGTAGGTCCGAGATAAAACGAAACACCCTTCAGGTTTAACAGCATTACATTATTGTTCAAACAACCCAGGAGTCAACACCTTCGAAGAGCTACCATACTTCACAGGTAACTACAATTTATTAATTACGTAGAATTAAGTTGTTTCGGTCTTTTCTTGACTCCCCCATTTCACAGTCAAACACAAAGTAGTTTCCCTTCAGGAACCTACTCAGTTGCTACTTGGGCTAGGTAACTAAATTCCTTTGTCAACTTTTACCTAGACAAGTAGGCTTTCAGATTGGTGGCAGTGTTGAAAATTGTCCTCAGCACTGGCATCCGGTTTGTCAAACCAAGTAAAGGCCCGGGCTTACACAGCAATTCCACAAAATTGGACTGACGGGCACGGATAGACTTGTTGCGCTGCAGGGTACATTGTAGAATGGATGAGCGTCTATATTTGAATGAACAGCCAACATAAACATTCACAGAGAACTTCTACAAGAAGAAACGCAAAAACTATCGGTGACTACACGGCGAGACCACGGTCAGCTGAAAGACCTGCCTTGTTCGCTTATTCTTCTACTTTGTTGATTTTTCTGAGTCGACCGGTTCGGCGATGTATTCTGCGGTTCTCTAGTTTATATTTATTTATATTTGCGTTTTGTGGAAGTGTATCTTATCAATTATGGTAGGTGATTCTTGTAAGTATTAAGTATGAATGGGGTTTCAAAAGTTGCATTGAACCTAAATTGAGTTCATCGGGGTGTTGAGTACACAATTCCGAGTACCCCTACCTGCCTTGTTGATTGTTGGGTAAGTAAATTGATCAATATTAAAGTAATTCCATTATTTTAGGTTAGTAGGTACGTGATTTGTAAAACAATCATGAAAACTGACGTGGTGTGGTGTTTTTGAACTCCGGAAGCAATGGGGTATTTCGGTGGGTCGGAAATTCAGGTTTTTGACCTCAAATTTGGATTCAGCACCCTTGAAAACCTATATACTCCAACTTTAAGCCCAATGATACTATAACATGTGGTAGAAAAATTAATTAAAGAGATCACACGTTTGAAAAAAAGGCGGGCCTCCATGAACGCACACACACTTTTGCCACGCGCGTGTGTGAGTAGTATTTTGTAGTATCCAAGAGGTTCTCCAAGGGTTCCATCGCTTATCTGTGCATGGATACTTTTGTCAAAGACAGTTGGCTAGCTACGTCACACCGTTCAAATCTTCAACTTTCCTTAGCTTCTCTGATTTTTTAAAAACATTTTCTCTACGAACAGACCCGATTACCGTTATTCCTGAACCATACTCTTTTGAAAAAAAAAATTTACTGAAATACCCCATTCAGCCCAAACGTATTTGGGAAGCCAACGCTTTCTATCTCAAGTCATGTAGTAAGCTGAACGAAATATTGCAGCAACGTAGAGAATGTACGAAATAGCTCCAATTTGGGCCTAGGTAGGAAAATTGAAACACCAGTTGTAATGGAAGGTCAGTTCAGAGTCTCCGATGAAGGAAATTAATGATCGTAGGAGGACTTCATGATGTTTTTGGCGAGACAATCTAATTAGGTAGGTACTTGATTTTGTATACCTAGAAACTGGTGCTGATCCAATCTTTGTGTACAGTCTGTCAGTTGCGTGCAGATATATTGTTATAGCAATGAAAATGCCAGAACATCGCTTTCCGTTTTTGGTGGCCCGTGAAACTGTCGGCAGAAATGTCTTCTGGTATCAATCTCTGAGGGAGCTAGCAGTAGAGGTGTGTCGGTACAGCTGTACCGGGACTGTGGAACCGAGTATCAACTTGGAACGGTTCCATACAGTGACAAAAACTCGACCCTTACTGGTCCAGTTCCACGGACTGAGAAGATGTCTTGAAATGGCTCTGGACCGGGAAGAGAATCTTTTCCATCAGTCCAGTTCCATCCTCACCAATCAGAATGATCTTATCAATCATCTCATCAATCTGATCATTCTGATTGGTGAGGATGGAACTGGACCAGTAAGGATGGAACTGGACCGATAAGATATCATAGAGAATGGTTCAATGGCTCTGGACCGGTAAGCATGGATATTGTTCTCAGTACTGTTCCATGTTGTACCTGGAAGCGCCCTTACTACTTCCATGGACTGAGAATGGTTCATGGAATGGCTCTTGAGCGGGAAGTTATCTTCTGGACTGGTTAGCATGGAAGTTGTCTCCAGTATTATTAATTTATTATTGTCATGTTATGTTCTTAAACTGCAACGTCATTATTCTTTCCTTGAATTGTTTGGTAACTATTATTTATAATAAATTGCCTCTTTTGTAACACTTGTTCAAATTCCTTCCTTTTAGCGAATTGTCAAGGAAAATGATGCTATTGTATTGCAAGTTGAGATCATAAGCATGGAAGAAGGACGATAGGGATTTGACTGCCTGCTTCATCCATGCCGTGTGATTGGGATTTGATCGCCTGTACCGGTAATGGAACTGTACCGGTAATTTGGAACGGTTACATCTTTGTCACTGTAACCGTTGGAACCGTTCCAGGGAAATACCAGGATCGACACACCCCTAGCTAGCAGTAAGGTATGGCTGTGCTTTTGTGGGGGAAGTGTCGGAGTTGTCCTCCTAGCTACACCGGATGGAAGCACTGGTGGAGGCGGTTCGTGCATCATGGATTGATGAGATGCGCGCATGTGCTTCACAGTCCAGAAGCCCCATATACCCCCAGCTAGATTACAGCGTGAGACTGGCGGATTTGCAGGACGAAGCCTCTGGGCACCCGTTGTGGGTTCGACACTGGGTATTGAAGTTCAGAGGTGCTCTTCTTGCTCTCAATGATGGTCCGTATCGGAGATCGGAGAGCTCACGCCGAACCTGCTCTCTTTATAACATGGGTGCCAACGAGGACATCATCCATTTTCTTGGGGTGTGCCCTGTGCTGTCCGAGTTTCGAGTCTATTTTTTGGGGGCGGGTCGGCTGGACACTGCTGAAATCATTTGACTGCTGGATAGCGGAAGGTGTTGGGTGAAGGTAGCCCAGTATGGCCAGAAGTGCTGGTTTTATCGTTCAAAACTTATTGAAGCGTTTAACTGGGATTGAATTAGTATTAAGTAGATGTAGTAGTGATATAATGTATAGTTTATAGTATAGTATGTATAGTTTATTCAAAATTTAGTACTACTCAACATATGTCCACAAATACGCTCTTACCACTCGGCAGACGGACGTCACGTCCATGCCTATCATGTTTAAATTTTGTTATGCCAGTTTTTTTTTTGTGTCCAATGGGGACTTTGCCTCACATTTTTTTTTCGAATGAGGGTTTATTTTTATGGAATAAAACCATAGTGAGCTGCTCGAAAACGCATCCAAAAAATTTAGAGAATTTAAGGAAGATTGAAATTTTAAATGTGGTGGCTATGTGTAAGAGGCAGCCATGTTTGAAACGTAACGGACATTCTACCAATCTGACTTCAAAGGAGGTTCTGTGGCGCTTACCACAGAAGCGGAACATACACGAACTTTTAGCTTCCGAGTAGTGCTCACAAGAGTGCGCCGCGAACTGGCAGGAAGGACCCAGACACAAAAGTGACCAAAATAAACAATATTACTCACTTTTTTACAATACGATTCTACCTACTAGTTTATCAAGCATTATTAGTCTTCATCTTCTCTTATTTAGTTTCAAGATTTGAATCACATTATTCGAGTAGCCATTTCACTGGATAGTTTTGTGTGGCGGTGCTGGAACTCTGTCTGTTGTCGGAGTTGTTTTCGCGTCGTTTTTTTTTTTCGTTTGACGTCAACAATATTCCTCGATTTTCGCGGTGTTTTGTAACAGAGGCTTCACTTGTTTAGTCATTTTCTCCTACGGTAATTTTTTCCCCTTGGTTATTCCTAGTGTTAAACGTTATTCTAGGGCCCTATTATAGGATTTGACTAGAAATTCCAGAATCTAAAATTGAGGCAAATTCCCCATTGTCTCCTTTCAATAAACATGTTCTTTCTTCTTCTTCTTCTTCTTCTTCTTCTTCTTCTTCTACTTGATTTTATGAAGTAGGTAGGTACCTACTAAACCTTTTGTTATCATTACAGATTTCTCGCTATGGCCTCATCAAGAACGGGAATGGTCTTGAATCTTCTTCGGCGGACCAACTTCAGGTTCATCTACCCAGTCAACTGCCGTAAAGGTCTAATTAGCAGTTCTGTAAAACTGGAATCTGTCAAATCGAAGAGAATAACCAAAGGTAAGGCAACGATGGAGGCAATGATTTGAAGCGTTTTTTACCTACCAACCATTGGTAGGTACTACCTACCACACCATACTGGCTTCACACCTTCACAATCAAGTTTATTAGAAAGAACTAAACGCTTCACACTCGATTCGAAGCAATTTTAAATGCTTGCATACGAGTCTGCAACAAATTCATGTCAACCACTACACAACAAGGTAGTGAAGTAAGGTTGTTAGTTCATGTACCCAAGCATCAAAATAAGAAAACAGTTGATTGTTCTCTATGCAACACAGTGAGTCTATTTTATTTATTTATTGGTCGCGTGAGCAAGATTTGCTTAGTTTTCGTGACGATTTTTCAGTTTATGTGCCAAAGCAAAGACATGAAAATGTCAATTATTTTTCGTATGCACTCAGCCTGCATAAGTCAAAGCCAGGAGGACCAATATGTTATTTATACGTTTATTTTAGGTTATTTTATTATGTTTTTAGGTTTATTTATTATGTTATAGGTTATTTAAGTCAAAGCCAGGAGGACCAATATGTTATTTTATAGGTTTATTTTAGGTTATTTTATTATGTTTTTAGATTTATTTATTATGTTATAGGTTATTTTATAGGGTTTTAAATTGCAGGCAAAAATAGATAGGAAGCGTTTGTTGGCTAAAATTGAAGTTTAAAACAAGACCTCATTCGTTCTCATTGGATGTCAATAAATTCATTTCTTCATTAGAGAAGCTGAATGGCTCTTAAACTTAGATATAAGTAAGAGGGAGGACCAGAGCCGTTGTAAAAGGTACTCTTTGTCAGTTCCCACCTTGGATTGTAGAGGATGAATCCTGCTACCACAGCTGTTGTATTTTAAGGGGGTTCATGAGTAAAAATCGAAAATTTTTCGACTTTTTCGTTTTTGTTTTAATAAAATTCTGCAGGTTTTTCCTGACATTTTGGTATATAAAAATATTGAATTTGAGCAGAGGAAAGCAAAGATATGAGTTTTCAAATATTGAGGAGTCAAATGATGTTTCCGGGGGATAGCTGTTTCCCGCTCCAGGTTCATAGTTTCTATATTTCTGTAACTACCTAAGGTAAAAGCACCAATAGTGGACACTTTAAGGAAATTTTTGCATTGAATTCTCAATAGATATGATGGATTTTGTTTGAGAACGATAAACCTTCATTTTTTACATTCTCCGACTCTTCGTCTTTTGATTCCACACCCAAAATCTCTAAATACGTCACTTTAAATATGTATAAAATAATAATTACAAAAAGCCTTCTATGAGGGCAAAGTGGACACCAAAATTTCCTTTCGTTTCTATAGTGGACACTTTCTGCATGTATAGTGGTTATCACTCGTGTACTGCCTTTTTCGAGGGATTTATGCTTTAAATGGGGTCTGTAGGCTAGGATGTTGAAAAAAAAATGATCAATTATAAAAAGTAATAGATTATTATCACATTTACAGTAGGTAGATAGGAAGAAAGTACAGATTTAACATGACTGTTTTCATCAAATTGATTAGGAAATCATTTTTCGATCAAAAAACCCACGAAATACTTTACTTCAGTCATAAATTTGTTATTTACAACTGGAACAGTCGTTCCCTACGAGAACTTAAGGGTTGGACTTACGATAAATCAGAAACACTAGTGTGAATCGCCAAAGAGGCCTAATCCCCGTTCAAATGTTAGCTGACCGAAATACGATCGATGTTTTTGTTCAAGTTGGTTGGAGGTAACAATGGCAAAACCGTGTTCTTTGCAGACGAGTGATCTATATCGAAAAAATTAACCTTTGTGTAATAATTTGCAGCGTTTTGCAGCTGTAGCCAATGGGGTGCCATTTTTGACCCTATATTTAGTGCTCTATACATCTCCTCCTCATCATACTGCCAGAAACTACTACCTGGAGCCATTTTCCTCAAAGAAACATACAAAAAACGATAGTAATACGAACTAGAAAATGCACGAACCACCTGTATGATCACAATTAGACTTGTTGTTTCAATAGTGGACATTTGTGATTCAAAAGATGACACCCCCTGTCCACTATTGGTCCCCATGAACAGAATGATCCCAAATTAACGTAGCATATACAGCTGTATATTGAGAACAGACTGAACACACAAAAAAACTCAGAATAAAAAAATCATTCATGTTTCAAAAGTGGACACCCAGTGTCCACTTAATGAACATTGGCTGTTTAGTGTTCGTTAGGTGGACACAGGGCCTAAATGCTCACTCAGGATAATTTACAAGAAATCCTTCATGGAAACTAATCTATACCTACTATCTACTTGAACGTCACAAAAAACCGGAAGTCGCTCAAGCAATTATAAATTCCAAAAATACTGTTGCAACATGCCTATCGAGTGCGAGTGACAGACCTCAACTACGACATTTTCAAATGGTTATCATTCTTCCCCATGATGCTCTGGAGTATCGGTAGTTCTACAGTAGCTTCATAGATGGCACAACCTACAAATTCTATGGATTTCAAAGTAGTTTGGCGCCTATTACTCTTATTTTTCACATTTATGCAAGCAAGTGTCAACTATTGGGACAGTGTCCACTATACCCCCATTTACCTTACCGTTCTTTCGGTGTTCCGATTGAAATTCCGGTGTTCCGAAGTTCTGATTGAAACCTACTATGTCCTACTCCATGGTTCCAGCACTGATTCCCAAGCCACCAAATAGTACAAAAATAGCATAGCACTAGACTAACGAAGAAATCAAGTAAACCAATAGTGTATAACCATTATTCTTATCAGTACTACGTGATGTGAAACAACCTTACCTAACCGGTGCAAAATCTGACTAATAAGGAATAATCAGACCTCATTTTAAATTTCTTCAATATCAAATAATTACGAACTATCGATCAAACACCTCGAAAAACGGTAACCTTTCACAAATAGCGGTTTCTCTCCAAACCGGAAAACCCTTGTTTTTCGTCACTTAGGCACCTGTTTCTCAACAGCCAATAGAGCTGGCAACTTGAATTTTTTTTATATTGTCGAGAAGGGTTTATTATAGTCATTGAACAAGTTTGGATGGAAAACTCCCAACAGAAACATGGCTAGAATTAAAAAATCATAAGCATGAAAAAAATGAAAAAACTGTTTTGCTATATTGTCTCTAAGGGCCAGTTTCACCACAGTGGATTAACTAGAGTTGATCCACGACAGAGATTTAAATCCCGGATTTCGAGAAAGGACTGTTTCACGAACGCGTTATCACGATTTAACTCGGCCTCATCACGATTTAACTTGATCCACCCCGAAGGGTGGTTTAACTCTTCTGATCCGTGGATCTTTACGAAAAAGGCGCCGCCATATTGTTTTTTGTTTACAAATTCAAATTCTGTTTACAAATTGCCGTCTTCCTACCCGTCTTGTGTTCATTTCGTTTTCATTTTGTTTAAATGAATCGACTATTCCCTATATTTTCGTCATCCTCGTCGTCTTCTGAGTCCGACGAGGACTTCCAACAACTATTGGAAGTCGTGGTGCCGAGACGGCGTATTGTGCGGGAAAGAGTGGACCATTTCAATATTTGGGACGACACTGATTTTTTCGCCAGATTCCGGCTGACAAAGGAAGGGATTTCTGTAATCCTGGATTTAATAGAAAATTCTCTACTTTTCCGAACTGAAAGGTTGAAAAAAAAGGAAAACAACGCCGTTGATGGCAAAAAATTTAACACAAAATTACGCCCGACTATTGAAAAAAGTAAACAAAACTAGAGTTGTCATCTCTCACTTATTTGTCAAAACACAAACAACGGCAGACAAGACGTAAGTATCCACGGACAAAATATTATAGTTCCATGCTATTACTTCTTCCATGCTCCTTCATCGCGAGCGTTATCGTGCTGGGGATAGCAATTTCGATGCTAACTAAATAAACTAGGATTAACCTTGATCCATGGATGAAACTCTTTCGTGAAACAGTCAAGATCCTGATCCGTGGATCTATTTTGAATCCTGGCTTAAGATGATCGGAGGTTCATCCACAGTGGTGAAACCGGCCCTAAGTAAAATAATATTTACACAACAGAGTTGAAACTCGCTCAGTGGTTATATGAAGAGTAGATAAAGAATTTTTTTAAAGTATGAAGATATGATGAATATATCCAGAGAAACAGGTACATGAAAAATTGTTAAATTAGAACCGACTCATGAACCCCCTTAAACAAATAAATCCTTGTTTGTAACATCAAACCGGTTACTCCTACCAATTAGTACGGGAATTATCTTGGTTTGAACATTTTTTCCTGGTCTTGTCTGTTACTTTTGTCAATAAATGCTATGGAGATGCCTGTTTGTGATGAAAAAATAACGAAAATAACCGTTTTCAATTTTTTCCAGCTGAAGCAGATTACCAGACGCAAAAAGCCATCGTTGGTGTGTTCGTGGAGAAAGGGGACTTATCCGGATTGGATCATCTTAGAGAGGAAGTACTGAATGCGGGTAAGGCCGCTTTATTTTACACTACCTGGTTACCCGTGCGTAGCTGGAATTTGATTATCTTATTTGAAATTCTTGGGGTTTCGAAGGAAGAGTTTATTCAATTAACGTTGCTGAGGACATCCACGTTCACGATGAAAGAGATGGGCCTCCGAATATATTATTGACAGAAATTCCTCCTGGAATTTGCTTGTCAAAATCGAAAGAACTCGGATTTTTATATGCACCGAGTTTGTTATCTTTTTTCAAATCCATCTCAGAAATAGTTGTGCTAACTTAGAATCATTAAACTAAGTACATATTTTTCATAATCAATTATTTTATTAGGTACCTATTGCTTCCGAGTATACCAGGGAAGCGGAAGTGTTGTTTTCAACTTTCAAGGTTGAAATGAAAAAGTTCTCCAAAATCAAAATGCCCAGTCCTTGTTGGAAAATTTCGAGTAAAAAAAAAACAGTAACAGCTCAATGACAATTTGAAAAAACTTTGACATTTTACCACTTCTAAAGAAATTGCGCAAGTTGTCAAATCACCCAAAAACTGTGAAATTTAATCAGCTTTCCAATGGTGCACCCAACTCTGGGATTTCTTCATAATGAGGAATTTCACCGAATTCTGTTTGCATTTTTCCTGAATAGTTAATGGTGTGGGATTGATGAAAATCGGGCTGATTTCGGAAAATAAGTCTCCTGTTATTTTTGGGAGACAATCAAAATTTTTGATTTCAAAACTAACCGGCAAAACAGACGTGAAGCGGGAACGCTCGCTGATTGGGCTGTTCGGATCGCCGTCTCCTCCCAGTGTTGCCCATTGAGACGATGAAATTGTGTTTTTTAAGAGAAAAGTTATCAAACAAAAACAGGGGAAACCTAATCTTCCCCATCTTGCTTTTTCTATTTTTTTCTTCAGTTTTTCGATTTCGAACTTTACTGTTTCGTGAAATTTTGCATCTGGGGACTATAGATTTCTCGATCTCAGCGCTTCAAGCGGCCATAAATGAACTATTCCAGGATGACGTCATTTTCCCGGTTTTTTAAAACATTCGTATTTTCTACACTGTTTTGTTTATTCGTAAATTAGGAAGTTCGGGCTGAAAGTTTGCCTCAGGGGGTTTTTCGAGGTGCTGAATCCGATTTTGGGGTCAAAAATAGGAAATTCCGACGTGGTGAAATTCCTCATTGAAGAACCTGCTTGAACGACCTGCTTCAAGTGAAATGTGGCTGATGACGGGCTAGAGCAACAGCGAGACTATCGCGGCAGGCACCTGCCCTGGAATGGACCACATCAGCCGTATTTACTTGAAACAGGTCACGTTTTTTGACATTCTAGGTGCAAGAATTCCATAAAATATGAAAATAATCGCATAATTGGGTGCACCATTATAAAGCTGATTGAAATTTCACAGTTTTTGGGTGATTTGACAACTTGCACAATTTCTTTAGAATTGGTGAAATTTGTCATTTTCTGAGCTGCATGCGCAAACGTAAAAACCTTATAACCTTATGATTTTGATGACATTCCTAGATATTGTGTGAGGGCAGTGCAAGGTACTTAGAGATTCATGTTCTGAGATGAGCTACTATGCATTGGATCATCCATACAACCGGGATATATCCCTATATGGATACGAGGAAGCTATGTGCCACACCCACTTGGCAAACGTTTTCGGTTTTGAAGACTATTTTGTCTTGAGATGAAACAGCAAGATGCCTCACACTGCCTTTTTTGGAAAACTTCAAATGTTGTGCCACTGACATCTGATTATTACTTCCATAGATTTATCGATTTCAATTTCACGAAATTATATATCTTTCAAATAAATTATGATTCATTTATTCAATTTTGATTCATTAATAACATCATTAGTTCTTTTTCAACTAAGTTCTATACCATATGGTCTGTTCGGAGAGGCAGTCCTGAACGGTTTGGAGGGGTTTGGAGGAGCCCAGAGGAGTTTGGAGGAGTCCATTCGCCTCTATCCTCTCCCCTTTTCAGTTCCGGTTTGGTTCCAAACTGTTTCAGGACTGCCTCTCCGAACAGACCCTTTAGGTGGGTTCACAAGCGTTCGACTCTGCGTTTCCAACTCTCTCCGTTCTGCCCGCTGATTGGCCAAGAACAGACGGAAAGAGGCCAATCAGCGGGTCGAACGCAGAGTTGGACGCTTGTGAACCCAGCTAAAGGGTCTGTTCGGAGAGGCAGTCCTGAAGGGTTTGGAGGAGCCCAGAGGAGTTTGAAGGAGTCCATTCGCCTCTATCCCCTCCCCTTTTCAGTTCTGGTTTGGTTCCAAACTGGTTCCGGACTGCCTCTCCAAACAGACCCTTTAGGTGGGTTCACAAGCGTCTGAATCTGCATTTCCGACTCTCTCCGTTCTGCCTGCTGATTGGCCAAGAACAGACGGAAAAAGGCCAATCAGCGGGTCGAACGCAGAGTTGGACGCTTGTGAACCCAGCTAAAGGGTCTGTTCGGAGAGGCAGTCCTGAAGGGTTTGGAGGAGCCCAGAGGAGTTTGAAGGAGTCCATTCGCCTCTATCCCCTCCCCTTTTCAGTTCTGGTTTGGTTCCAAACTGGTTCCGGACTGCCTCTCCAAACAGACCCTTTAGGTGGGTTCACAAGCGTCAGACTCTTCGTTTCCGACTCTCTCTGTTCTGCCCGCTGATTGGCCAAGAACAGACAGAAAGATGTAAAATTAAAATAATTAAAGTCGAAAAAATTAATAAGTTAAAAATTAAAACAAATGATTTAAAAAATTAAATTTTAAAAATCACTAAAAAGTAAAAAATAAAAAAATAATGAAAATACAAAAATACTAAAATAAAAAACTTTTTAACAAAAAAACGGACCGACCTCAAAACTGATGATGGCATCCCACTAAAAAGGAAAAAATAATAACGACAACTTATTCAGATAGGTTGGTAGGTAGTTACGCATTGAAGTCGCCGCCGTGCCCATCTGCAGAGACAAACATACGCAAGTAGATTCCACTTCCATCTGGTTAGTATTACAACATGGGTCGATAGTCAATACAAAACATGAATGAGAGTGGGTACCTATCATTGAGGTAATGCATGTATTCCAAAACTATTAGGTAGTACGTCACTGCTGTCGTATGAAGGAGGATGAGAGAGTGACAATAAGTGTGAATCTCAGTAAGAATAATTCCTTTGATAACAGTTGAAGACGTCTGCGTCACCAAAAATGGCAGTTGGATAAAAATTCAACATGAGAAGGTTGTTTACTTGCTTACCTACCCTTACTCCTGTTTTGTATTGCACTATCGACGCATGTTGTAACACTAACTGGTTCATTTGAGTATGAACCCATATCACAAACTCACATCATGATCTAGACAATTCTACATTCAATATGCCATACATGGAATATAAGATTAATTAGATATTATGTAATCAAAGATTGATCACGTATAATTAGATAAATAACTATTAGATACTATCTAATTAAGAGATGGTTTGTTGGAATCCCAACATTTCGCACGGGGATTTTTTTTTTTTCACGCAGAGTTGGACGCTTGTGAACCCAGCTAAAGGGTCTGTTCAGAGAGGCAGTCCGGAAACAGTTTGGAACCAAACCAGAACTGAAAAGGGGAGGGGATAGAGGCGAATGGACTCCTCCAGGCACCTACAAACCCCTCCGAACCGTTCAGGACTGCCTCTCTGAACAGACCCTTTAGCTGGGTTCACAAGCATCCGACTCTCTGTTCTGCCTGCTGATTGGCCAAGAACAGACGGAAAGAGGCCAATCAGCAGGCTGAACGCAGAGTCAGAAATGCAGAGTTGGACGCTTGTGAACCCAGCGTTTGTCTCCGCTTTCTCATATTTTTCTCTTCTTGCATTTCTCCTTTGCATCCTCCCTCCCCACCACCTATAAATGTGTACTGTTTATAATTAAACCTTTAATGATATTTTAATGTAACGCCGTGTCAACAAAATCCTTCATTGTAGGAGCCACTCTGAATAAATTCACTTTCGACGCTCATTTCATCGGCATCTGCTCGGAATTGGGAGCCTTCGAGTTGGGAAGGGACTTCTTCAGGGTTCTGCACTCCGAAGGAAAGGCCGGAGTCGGCGCCATTTCGAGATACTTCGCCATGTGTCACGCTTTCCCTGATAAATTCGGTCCTTCCGAACAGGAGTTGTTGTTGAAGGTGTACGACGAGCTTTTGGACAAGTGAGTTCGATATAAAGTTTGTTATGCGTGTACTTGTGGTTTCTTGAAGTCTGTTCACTTTTAACTTAAGTTTTGAGAAATTTCATTTTGATAGGGAGGCGCCACATTGTGGATTTAAATAAGAGCGTACAGCCGAGGCTGAAAGTTACTCTGTTCCCATTTGTGAAGGGTTTTGGTTTATTTATTTATTTATTTATTATGGTAGAAACGGGACATGCCCAATTACAATATTTAAGATGTATTTACAAGTATAAGGATTCAAGTCACTGAGTGAAGGTGGTTTATGAGAAGCGTTCTGATTGAGGAGAGTGGCGAGGAGAGGATGTCTATGAAGGGAGGAGAGGTTGAAAGAAGGTTTACCTCGCGAGGAATGCGACTAAAGGGACGATGGAGTAGGTAGTTAGTTGAGGAAAACGGGACGGCAAAGGGAAAAACTGTACGGGATGCAGGGCGGGGAACATGGAATCCAATGTGGGCCAGTAGATCGGGCGAATCCATCCTTCCAGAAAGCAGACCATGAAGAAAGGCAACATCTGCACAGAGGCGACAGTGACGAGGAGAGAGAAGGTTGAAGCGGCAAGAAAGTTCAGCATAATTCAACCGATCGCGGGGAATGTCAAGCTTAAAAGCAAGTATTGAGGGCTCCAGATGATGGAACCATACTCAAGGATTGGCTGGACGAGTGACTTGAAGAGGGCTACCAATGCTGACGCGTTATTGAACTCTCTTGTACTCCGCTTCAGGAATCCAAGAGTGCACATGCCTCGAGCCGCCACCTGAGCAATATGTTCCGTAAATGCGAGCTGGTAGTCAAGGTTAATTCCAAGGTCCACAATGTTAGTCTTGCGTGGTAGCTCAACTCCATTTATGGTATAATTGTAGAGTACTGGCGAATGAGAGCGGTGAAATGAAGTGACTGCACACTTAGACGGGTTGAGGGTCATGCCATTGAGGAGGCACCACTGGCTAAGGGCATCAACGTACCCCTGCAGGCGCGAGCAGGCAGATGAGTCCCTCAAGGAGGCAAATAGCTTCAGGTCATCAGCATATATCAAAAAATCGGCTCCATGAAGCACTGAACTGACACCGTTGATGACAAGGTTGAAAAGAAGGGGACCCAAGTGCGAACCCTGAGGTACTCCAGAGGTTGCTGGGAATGGACCAGAGACGACGCCTTTAGTGCGAACAGAAAGCTGTCTATCGTTGAGGTAGCTATCGATCCATGCAAGGAGGGGCCCAAAGACCCCCAATGATGAGAGCACATCAAGAATCGTTCTGTGAGGAAGCCTGTCAAAAGCCTTTGAGAAGTCAGTCGTGATGAGATCCACCTGAAGACCCTCCCCAATAGCGCAAAGCGTGTACTCCTGGAAACTTGCCAGATTTGTTACGGTAGAGCGCCCTCTCACAAAGCCATGCTGCTCAGGGGCTAAGAAGCGATTGAAAAGTGGTGAGAGTTGAACGACCACTAGTATCTCGAATAATTTAGGGATGGTTGATAGGGAGCATATCGGTCGGTAGTTCCCAACGTCCTTCCTGACACCCCTCTTGAAGACTGGCGTGATATAGGACAACTTCCAGCAATTACTTAGTAGACCCCAGCTATTGCTGTTTATTCGGTTATAAAAGGTGTCTATTTGATCCTGACTAGGTCTCTATAAGGTAAATTGTTAAAGATCAAAATATCGCCTTTTATAACCGAATAAATAGCTGGGGGTCCACTGAAAGGATACTTTAATGATCTTATTGCTGGTGATTTCTGGTTGAGTTCCGGAACAATTTTGTTATCGTTTCTGACAGTCTCTGTGTGTCCTCAAATCCTTGTATGGTCATAACTTTACTTACTTTGTCAATGGTCATAACTGTCCGATTTCAATGACATTTTTAGGGATTGTGTGAGTTGGCATTCAGATGGTTCCCTATGAATTTCAGCGCCCTGAGATGGATATAGAATACTAGCTTTCGCCCATGCGCAAATCCTTGTAAAAGTAGTTGCCAGACTTGTGTAAAACTGGGTTCACATAGGTGCGTAAAGTCCATAATGCATAATGCGCAAAAGGAGAAGTGGGGGTGCTCCACAATGCAGAAAGTGCGTAATGCAGAAAAGAGCGTTCACATGGCTGAATAATTACGCAGAAGCGCAGTACGTTCTGTGCAGAATTGTTTCCCAACCAAAACAATGATTCTGGTTGTTTTTTTCAATAAATGAGATCGATTCAGTAAACTTTCTGTGAACTAATGACGAGAGTTTGTTACAAAGTTGACCGAAGATTGTCGAAGTTCATCCGTAATGCGCAAAATATCCAATTTTTCAAAACTATACACTCAGCTCCAAAAGTCGACATCCTCAAAGATCAGTCCCACCCCCTTAATTGGCTCCAGCCAATAGCATCCAATTACGCACTACGTATTGCGGACATTACGCACCTATGTGAACCAAGCTTAAGGGATATAGTTCTATCTTATTATTATTTTCAAGGTATGATGTATTGGATGTCTCAACGTGCGAAGCGGTCGCTCTCGGCATTGGGCTGACTGAGCGGTGGCGCTCTGAGATACCCCGACTCCTAGAAATGGTCAGTCATAGCGGCGTGAGTCCTTCCCCCACTCTCTGGACTACCGCAATTGAGTGCGCCTTCCACCACCAGGATCGCCAGGTTGCCTGGAATTTCATGGATTGCTACGCTAACTCAGGCAAACTCATCTTGCCAAAATTGTATGAAATCGTTCTGAAGCAAAATAACATTCTTCCTCGACTATTGAGGTGAGTAGATACATGGCATACCTTTTGGCTAATATAATCTCTTCATCTTTGGGGATTTATCCCCATATCTTGGTCTTCTTACTCCAGATTCAAGTCTGCTGTCTATCTACGCTTCTAATGTTGGTTTCATTAATGTGATAATCAACACACTAGAACAGAAATGCCAATTCATTATCATTCTAAATTGGATCAAGTATTTCATGTATGTACTCTTATGACTTGATAGTCTTCTGCAGCATTAGTGACCTAACTGTCCCGATTTCTCCTATGGTCGTATTATAGGGGAAGGGCGGGTAAAACCGGGTACCTAATTTGTTTTCATTATTTTGACTCTCCTGTAATTCTTATTTTGCCAAATATGAACTGGTTGTAATTGTACACAACTAGACTATTGAGTCCTGTTCCAGATATGAAGAAATTCGGTCTAACTTTTTCCAAAATTCAAATTTTTTACGAAATCCCAAAATTGCTATTTTTGAGGAAGGGGTGGGTAAAACCGGGTACCTTTAATAAAAGTCAAAAATATGACCAAAGAGAATTCTATTACGTAAAAATCATCAAAAAACGCTGCAAATTATGACACAACGGTTTATTATTTTTATATAGATCACTCGTCTACAAAATCACCAACCATCCAATATGAAGAGAAAAATTAAAAAAAAAAAAAAAAATCAAAAAAAAAAATAATCACCAACCATTGATCGCATTTTGGTCAGCTCTAATTTGAACGGAGATTAGGCCTCTTTTGCGATTCACACTCGTGTGTAGAGTTATATATATATATATATATATATATATATATATATCAATATAAACCCTTAAATTTTCGTAGGGAGCGAACGGTTTGTCCTACAGAGCTCCGCGTGGTCCCAAAAAATTCTAAAAATTCTATAGAATCTTAATTTGAAGGAAAAACAATACCTTTATATCGAAATTTTTTGAGTTAGGGCGTTTTCAAAATTTCAAAATTGATTTTGGAACCCTTAGGAGTGACCTACATCAACCAAAAGCTTCGGGGCACAACTAGACCCCAAATGGAGCCTACATACCAAATTTCATCAAAATCGGTCAATGCTAAGTGGCAAAAGTGCCGCGTACGGCGGACGGACGGCCAAATTTTTATTCGATTTTTGGATTCTACGTACCTTGAAACGTAAACCATCAAATTTTGAGGGGGTCTTAAAATTTTTTTTTTTCTTGGTCGATTCCAAAGGTTCATTATTGAAAATAATAAACCAAAATGAGGAATTAAATACTTCAAATTTGGGGAAATATGACAAAAAATCACTTCATATGAATTTGTGGAACGAGATCAGTGCAGAAGGCGCAAACAAACGGTTTGCCTTCGTCGGGGTCGAATCCAGAGCAGCTGTCGTGTGCTGTTTCGCTGCAAACGGAGCAAATTGACCAACCGTCACCCAGGGCCATTTCGGAGATGTGCTGGTTGCAGTGCACGCAGGAATCAGCATTGTCATCGTCGTTGTCGTCGGTTGAAATAATAAAACCTAAAAGAAGGGCGTTCATTGAGTTGAAGATGGGGTCATACTGGGTACCCGATTTAACCCCGTCCTTTGGTACCCGGTATGACCCCACAGATGGTCTTCTACCAATATGGCCGCCACCACAAAACGAAAGCGTTCCTATGCACTACAATTAAAGCAAAACGAAGTTTAATGATATCTCAACACATTCTTACACTTACCGTGGGAATTCCCGATGACAGGACCAATGTGGGTAAAAGTGAAAAACGGCTCTCGATAATTTTCAATTACAACTATCGGAAAAATATTCGCACAAACGTAGTCGACGGCCTTCTTTGATGTGGTCTAACAGTTCACTGCTTCACGAGGCGTGGGGATTAACATATTATTGGCAGGCAGCAAGTAGCAGCACATACAGGGCGAATAAGTAGGTACCCGGTATGACCCTAGTACCTGGTTTTACCCGCCCTTCCCCTAATACATTTTTCTTGCGTTTTTGGATTTGTCGAAACTCAACTAAGAAAATTACATCTAACTTTGATGAAGAATCACTTACTTTCGTCATTTATTCATTATTGTTTGTCAAAATCAATTCAGGTGGATTCAAAAGCATGGTATCATTCTGAACGTAGACAGCGCTGATGTCTTCATGCGCCATGCTCCGGCCCTCGGCGCCACTGCCAAGTCCAGCCTCGTTTCCCGGAAAGGATCTTGCAAAGCTTGTCGAAGATCTTTGGAACCATCTCTTCTCTCGTCAGAAGACTTTGAACTCCTTTGCTCTGCTTTTCTTGATCCAGTTTTGGTCGGTAGGGACATTTTTCAAAAGACAAGCCCTGAAGAACTCAAAAATTTTCATACGTTCCTCGAAAAGGTAATTAATTTTTATTTATTCGTGTTTTTATTGACTGATATATAGGTAAGTACTCAAATACTAGGGATGAGTATCGAACAACAAATAATCGATTCATGGAATCAACGATTATTTTATCTGGACTAATCAATTCACCAATCCAGCAATTTTCTGGAAACGTTGGATAAAATGTATTCTCAAGTCAGTCAAAGCCAGGAGAAAAAGACCGCAGGCTGCCCGCTCTGCAATTTCAAAGTCTCTCCAGTTCAAATGGACTTACATTCCTCTAAAGGAGGTACTTCGTCGACATTTTATGCCAGAAATAGTAGTTTGTGAGTTAATTCAGTTAAACGGTGATATTTTTGGAGTTCCTGCTATATTGGAGGCTTAGGAATTTGACTGAGATATGAGAGACATCCTGGAGAGAAACCAAAGTCAAGGAGTAATTAGCCAGGCAAATTTAGAGAGACTACATCCGACCCACTGGGCTGAAAGCTGAATGTGGGAGCCCGAGAAGCGTTCTGATTGGTGGAGCTCCAGGACGTAGTTATAGTGGAAAGCAACAGATAGCGTTTATGATCACTTGTTCCCAACCCACAGAGTAATGGAGACAAGTTAACAGAGAAGAAAGCCAACGTTAAAATGGTGTGCAAGTATTTTTGAGGCTGCCTCAGTTGCGCCATCTAATTTCAGCTAGGATTGAGGAACTACTACAGAAGTGGTGGGGGGAGAGGCCACACTTCATACCTCTTCTTTTCAAATCCTTTCGAATGACCAGAAATTGATAACTTTTCGTTTCATCATCATTTAGATTTGCAAAAATTACTTGGAAAAACCAATCGAGGCGAAAGATATTTTCAGAGTTCCTCATGCAATTGTTGTTGTCCCTATCGCCAGTAGTTCGAATGTTGAATCGACAACTGCCACCCTTAGAAACGTTTGAAACCCAGTGTATTATTGAATATCGCCCGATTTTTTCGTACATATCGCGAATATAACTAAATGTTATCAAATTAATTACTTAGATGCGGCCAGTTACGCACCAATGAGAAAAATATGTGATAAACAAGGTGACTTGTTGTGATGAGGTTGGGAACAAACGATCGTGAACCGGCCGTGAACGCGATCTGGTTCTTTCCACTATAACTACGTCCTGGAGCTCCACCAATCAGAACGCTTCTCGGGCTCCCACATTCAGCTTTCAGCCCAGTGTCCCAACCTCATCACAACAAGTCTACTTGTTTATCACATATTTTTCTCCTTGGTGCGTAACTGGCCGCATCTAAGTAATTAATTTGATAACATTTAGTTATATTCGCGATATGTACGAAAAAATCGAGCGATTTTCAATAATACACTGGGTTTCAAACGTTTCTAAGGGTGGCAGTTGTCGATTGAACATTTGAACAACTGGCGATAGGGACAACATCAATTGTATGGGCAACTTGGAAAATACCTCTCGCCTCGATTGGAATTTTCAAGTAATTTTTGCAAATCTAAATGATGATGAAACGGAAAGTTGTCAATTTATGGTCATTCGAAAGGATTTGAAAAGAAGGGGTATGAAGAGTGTCCTCTCCCCCCACCACTTCTGTAGTAGTTCCTCAATCCTAGCTGAAAGTAGATGGCGCAACTGAGGCAGCCTCAAAAATGCTTGCACACCATTTTAACTTTGGCTTTCTTCTCTGTTAACTTGTCTCTGAAAGTCTGTGAAAGGCAACTCACAATGACTTACTGCCGTATTTATACAAGTTTCCACCTATCAGTATAGAGACTAAAGTTTCCACCTATCAGTATAGAGACTATAGTATCCTCTCACGCCTTAAAGCCTTCCTGACTGGTGCGATGGATGTGGGGCGACATTTGACGTCAACCAAACTATAAATTGCTGAGCATCCAACGTGGGAGAAAAGGAGGTGTTTTTTTAGTGGGTTTGAATCCCACATAACCTTGAAGTCGCGGATCCTTCAAGGTATTTTACGAGATCCAACTCCACCTGTGGATCTTAAAGATTTTCTCACCTGCCTGCCGGAAAAAAACTATAAATTGCAAGAGGGTTGGTCTTGTTAGAAGGCTGGTCTCGCATGGGGTGGGGGTCTCAGAATATGTCCTCAGAGTAGCTGAAGTTGGGAACCCAGCGCTGGAGGCTGACGTAAAGGTCCAGGGGGAAAGACTGAATAGAAAGATAAATGAGGAAGAATTTGACTTACAAGAAGTAACGAGAAACTGTAAATATATAGCATTTCCAAATTGAGTTAAACTTTTTCCATTTAGATTTAGTCCTTTTCCATTTAGGTTTAAACCTTTTCCACTTAGGTTTAGACCTTTTCCATTTAGATTTAAACCTTTTCCATTTAGATTTAAACCTTTTTCATTTAGATTTAAACCTTTTCCATTTAGATTTAAACCTTTTCCATTTAGATTTAAACCTTTTCCATTTGGATTTAAACCTTTTCCATTTAGATTTAAACCTTTTCCATTTAGATTTAAACCTTTTTCATTTAGATTTAAACCTTTTCCATTTAGATTTAAACCTTTTCCATTTAGATTTAAACCTTTTCCATTTGGATTTAAACCTTTTCCATTTTGATTTAAACTCCATCAAAACGTCAGTAGTTAGCCCCATCATAGTAAGTAGGTAAGTAAGTAATATTATTCTCATTTGCAAAGCGCCATGAACATTCTGTTCCACTTCAGATGTGATGAAATAAAAATACTGTACTTAATTTATAACTTCCGTTCATGAGAAATTCTTGTTTTCTTGAGTTCAAAAAACATATGTTCATTATTATATATATTACATTTCTGTACACAAAAAAACACTTGCATGATTTAATTTTCAAGTTGTGGCATAATAACGTCGGGTTAGAGGTAAAAGTACCGAAGAGGTAAATTCATATTGTGCGAAAATCAAATTAAACGGTATAACTTCTTTAAACACACATAGATACTACCTACCTACCACATACTACGAGGTACGTCCAGAAAGTAACAAATCAAGACCTGGGAAAAATCGAAAAAAATGTTTTATTGGAAAAAAATTACATGGGCGTGTTTCTACTGATGTAAACTATTTTTCTACGTAGTCGCCATTACGCTCTATGCATTTCTCGTAACGAGGTATGAGCTTTTGTATCCCCACCTCATACACTGATTGCTCCACCTCCCTCAACCACTGTGTCACGCCTGCTTTCAACTCTTCATCATCGGAGTAGGTCGTTCCGGACAAATGTTCTTTTAACTTTGTAAACAGGTGAAAGTCACTTGGAGCAAGATCTGGGCTGTGTGGTGGATGCTCAAAAACATCCCACCCAAAAGAATTGAGCAATTCAGTAGTGACTCTCGCTGTATGGGGACAAGCATTGTCATCTCGGCACCCAACGCGCACAAAGCTTGTGATAATGCAGTCTGTCCGTCACGATTTCGTGGATAACACTTCTTGAAACACTTGGGAACAAATCATGAAGCTCATCAAGGGTGAAACGGCGATCCTCACGAATTTTTTCGTTGATTCGGTCAACCAACTCGTCAGTGACCAGTGAAGGGCGCCCACTTCTCTTATCGTCATGAACAGCCGTCCTGCCTTCTTTGAATTGTTTCACCCAGCTAATCACGTTTGAGCGATTCATGACGTGTGGTCCATACACACTGACTAATCTTCGATGAATCTCTGAAGCTGGGAGACCCTCCAAGGAGAGAAAACGGATCACACCGCGAATTTTGCACTTTTCGAAAGGAACGTTGGAGGTGGAGGGAACCGAACTTGAAGGGTCCATTTCAAACCGCTCGTGTGTTCGTGAAAAAGGTCGTACCGAACTGCGGGACCTCTCAATCTGTTCGTTAGGCTTCACCCTTCAAGCAGTGGTGCCAACTTTGGAAATCCGATCTCCCTACGCTGAGCTACAGGCCTTGACTTGTTACTTTCTGGACGTCCCTCGTACTTCACAATCAAGTTTATTAGGAAATGCTTGTATACGAGTCTGCAACACATTGGGACAATTTCATGTCAACCGCTACACAACAAGGTAGTGAAGTAAGGTTGTTAGTTCAACCCAAGCATCAAAGTTTTCGTGACGATTTTTCAGTTCATGTGCCAAAGCAAAATGTAAGGTTGTTGATTGTTCTCTACGCAACACAGTGAGTCTATTTTATTTATTGGTCGCGTGAGCAAGATTTGCTTAGTTTTCGTGACGATTTTTCAGTTTATGTGCCAAAGCAAAGACATGAAAATGTCAAAATTTCAAAAGTTAGTTTAGTAAATATGATAATAAATTATTTTCTTAGGTTGGATACATAGTTGGATGATATTACTCACCAATAATAACAACAGTTAAATAATCATAATATTCTGCATTTGATTTTCCCTCGTGTTGGATTTGTGACGGGTACTTTTACCTCTAACTCCACGATAATTTCCTGAGTTTAAATCCAAATGGAAAAGGTTTAAATCTAAATGGAAAAGGTTTAAATCTAAATGGAAAAGGTTTAAATCCAAATGGAAAAGGTTTAAATCCAAATGGAAAAGGTTTAAATCCAAATGGAAAAGGTTTAAATCTAAATGGAAAAGGACTAAACCTAAATGGAAAAAGTTTAACTCAATTCGGAAATGCTATAAATGAATATTGCTGCTGAGACAGTGTGATGATGATAACGTCATCCCCACTTTCTAGCCCAGGAATAATCCTGTGATGGACATCAGTAGTATCGAGCACGTGTTAAAGTTAGGTAGTTTTTCAATAAAATAAAATACATCTATATTAAAATTAGAAAGTTAACTAATCGTTACAAAATAATACGTTCATTTAACCCTACTGACATCGATTTTCTGGTTATTTGTCTAAATAGTCTATTAAACGGGTGGTATCCGTGTGACACAGAATCGATGTATCGACTATTTTGATTGATTATTCTACTCTCGCTCAAAGGCGGACGTTATTCAGTGCCTACGTAGTGATTCCAACATTCAATAGCAATTGGCCATATTCACGTATTTATCAAGTATTTTTTTGTCACCATTAATGGCACCATGGAAATCTATCCATGTTCGAACCAAAAAACGTGGGAAAGATTTTGTTAAATCTTGCTGGACTGGAGCGATAAAATGGCGCTCCTTCACGACCGGCTGATCAGGTCAGCTGAGAAGGTTGGATTTGATACCAATAATAATCAATTGACTCTCAAAGATACCAGATATGCCAACCAATCTCGACTGAGTAATCCATTTTAATAATCTTAGGGCCGGTTTCACCACTGTGGATGAACCTCCGATCATCTTAAGCCAGGATTCAAAATAGATCCACGGATCAGGATCTTGACCGTTTCACGAAAGAGTTTCATCCATGGATCAAGGTTAATCCTAGTTTATTTAGTTAGCATCGAAATTGCTATCCCCAGCACGTTAACGCTCGCGATGAAGGAGCATGGAAGAAGTAATAGCATGGAACTATAATATTTTGTCCGTGGATACTTACGTCTTGTCCGCCGTTGTTTGTGTTTTGACAAATCAGTGAGAGATGACAACTCGTTTTGTTTACTTTTTTCAATAGTCGGGCGTAATTTCGTGTTAAATTTTTTGCCATCAACGGCGTTGTTTTGATGTTAACCCTAGAATGGAAGAATAACGTTTACCCCCTTCATTGGAAGAATTCGGAGTCATTTTGACTCCTGCGTTTTCCCGGCGTAAATAATATTTTTTACCTTACCAAATGCATTAGCTTGTGGTTTTTATAGAATTTAGGAAGTATTGGGGAGTTACTTACCCCCGTCTGCATCATTTACCTACGATTGTCGATGAAAATGATCATTTTTTGATGTTCAACCACATTTCTTCATGTCAAATCAATCTAGGTACCTACCACGAATAAAACCACAAACGCAATAGTTGGTAAATATATTTCATAAAAATGTTAATCAGTCTGAAACAAAAATCAGTCGGACTCTCTCCCGCACAATACGCCGTCTCGGCACCACGACTTCCAATAGTTGTTGGAAGTCCTCGTCGGACTCAGAAGACGACGAGGATGACGAAAATATAGGGAATAGTCGATTCATTTAAACAAAATGAAAACGAAATGAAATCAAAACGAAATGAACACAAGACGGGTAGGAAGACGGCAATTTGTAAACAGAATTTGAATTTGTAAACAAAAAACAATATGGCGGCGCCTTTTTCGTAAAGATCCACGGATCAGATGAGTTAAACCACCCTCCCGGGTTGATCATGTTAAATCGTGATAAGGCCGAGTTAAATCGTGATAACGCGTTCGTGAAACAGTCCTTTCTCGAAATCCGGGATTTAAATCTCTGTCGTGGATCAACTCTAGTTAATCCACTGTGGTGAAACTTGCCCTTAGGGTACAAATTTTAAGTTTTTATTCTGTCAAACGGACTTTAACTCTTGGAAGTGTTCAATTGCATGTTTCAGGTGTTACCAGTTGACGTAGTTCTAGATGGACTGAACATCGCCTATGTCAGCAAAAAGCTGTCTCCCCATGGGGCCAAACTTCTCCGTTTCGTGACGTCACATTTCGTATCCGAAGGCCGCAAAATCCTTGTTATTGGACGGAAGCACATGAACAGGTGGTCGACCAACGAAATGAACTACGTCAAGAGCAACGCTAGCGTCTTTCTGGCTGAAAACGTAACTGAGGACGACCCGTTTCTGTTGTACGCCGCCCTCAAAAGTGGAATCGGCACTAAGTTTGTGTCGCGGGACCGAATGACTTCACACAGGTTGGCACTTGAAGCAGTAATTTACTCATCACGCATAAGAAGTATACAGGGTGTAACACTATAAGAACGTCAACCCGCAGAATTTCGATTCTACAACTAATTTGCAACAAAAAATGTCTCTTAGCAATTTTTTCCTAACCCACTCAAAATTCTTTTTTTTTCCACTTTAAAGTTTTTATTCGTATTTTCGACCTTGCAGCACTAAAATGGTCATAACTCCCTTATTTCTCATGCTACTTCAAATCTGAGTACACCGTTAGACAGAGCGTTAAATTTCCTATCCATTTAATGGGAAACCCCGTTTCTTAAAGCCATTTGTAAAAGCAAAAAAATTAATCAAAGTCAAGATTTATAATTTTTTTCGAAAATCGACATTTGTCAGGCTAACGATTTCCCTGTAAAAATTACCGCTATCGTGGTGCACTCGGGAAAAACTACCCCAAGATCTCACCTTTCCAACGGTATGTCAGTTTCAGGGTCCAAGAGGAAAGTTCCTTTGAAAAAATTGAGTTTTATGCGAAAAAACGTGCTTTTTTAGGCATATTCCGCTAGAGAGTCGACAAAGTATTATTGCCTTCACTTTTCAAGGATTACAATAAAAAGTCCACTAAATTAAATTTCCTCTCGTATTTTACGTTTTAGACCTTCCTGAACAATTTTGGTACCGTGTCTGTCCATCTGACAGTCGGTCTGTCTGTCAGAAAGTCCTTGTAGATGGCAAAAGCAATAGGAAGCTACTCTCCGATTTCGATGTAATTTTCGGCGATGTTCTCCATGAAAATCAAAGTCAAAGCATTAAACTTTCAAAATCAAATTCAAAAATTTAAATTTTTTTTCAGAAATTACCATTTTTAGTAGGTAGTTTTTCCCGTCGAGTGCACCACGATAGCGGTATTTTTTACAGGGGAATCGTTAGCCTGAAAAATGTCGATTTTCGAAAAAAATGATTAATCTTGACTTTGATTAATTTTTTTGCTTTTACAAATGGCTTTAAGAAACGGGGTTTCCCATTAAATGGATAGGAAATTTAACGCTCTGTCCAACGGTGTACTCAGATTTGAAGTAGCATGAGAAATAAGGGAGTTATGACCATTTTAGTGCTGCAAGGTCGAAAATACGAATAAAAACTTTGAAGTGGAAAAAAAAAGAATTTTGAGTGGGTTAGGAAAAAATTGCTAGGAGACATTTTTTGTTGCAAATTAGTTGTAAGATCGATCCTTGAAGTTTGGTCCATCCAAATGGTAGACACCCTGTATACAGGGTGTAACACTATAAGAACGTCAACCCGCAGAATTTCGATTCTACAACTAATTTCCGATCGAAAATGCCTCCTAGCAATTTTCGTTTAACTCCTTGTTTTTCCAAGTTTTTTTCAATTTAAAGATTTTTTTCGTTTTTTAGACCTTATGTCACTAAAACGTCTGTAACTCCCTTTGGATACAGTAAAACATTAAAATTAATTATACCGCTGGAAAGTGCGTTAAATTTCCTATCTCCCTGATGGAGAACCAGAGTTTTTTGAATAGGCGAAACGGGTGAAAAATGAACTTGAAGAGAAAAAGTTGTCAAATCTTGAAAATCTCAACTTTTTTCAACCGCTCATAAGTCCCTGCTTTCCAGCGTGTAAATGCTTGCCTGTACGCCTGAAAGTTGTACCTTTCCAACGGTTTATTCATTTTATTTTTAAAGTTGGATTTATTACAGAAATTTGTTTGAACGCGGAAAAACGTGAATTTTTTCAACAGAATCGGCGCTCTGGACGATCTGAGGGTTTCGGGAGGCCTCGCTGGCTCAAGGGGTTAAAGGAAAATTTCTAAGACACATTTTCGATCAGAAATTAGGTGTAGAATCGAAATTTTTCGGGTTGGCGTTCTAACATGTTAAGAACGTCGACATATAAGACTCGTCGTGTGTCTAAGAAATATACCTGTACATATAAGTAGGACAGACAGGTGTAAAAGAGGATAGAGGAAGGGCTGTGATTTTGTTTTAATTCCCTATATCGGCCGGCTTTCGAAGCTAATTGTTGCAGTTCTCTCACACAGCTGATCTGACTTTCCTCTCTTAATCGCCTACTCATGTATCAAACCCCATCGCGTATAAGATAATTGAAGAATAACGGACAATTTTGGTTTATTATTTTCAATAATAAGTCATTGGAATCGAGCAAGAAAAAAATTTTAACCCCACCTCAAAATTTGATGTTTTAAGTACGTTTCAAGGTACGTAGAATCCGAAAATCGAATAAAAAATTGTCCGTCCGTCCGCCGTCCGCGGCACTTTTCTTAGCAACACTGGACCGATTTGGTTCAAATTTGGTATATGGGCTCCATTTGGGGTCTAGTTGTGCCGCGAAGCTTTTGGTTGATGTAGGTCACTTCTAAGGGGTGAAAATTAAGAGTTGAAATTTTGAAAGTGCCCTAGCTCGAAAACTCTCGAAATAAAGGTACTGTTTTTTCACCAATTTTAAATAGTATTGAATTTTTAAAATTTTTTGAGACCACCCGGAGCTCTGTAGGACAAACCTTCGCTCCCTACGAGTACTTAAGGGTTTGTCTCATGATAAATCAGAATCACGAGTGTGAATCACTAAAGAACGGGGATGGGTATCGATACTCGATATTTCAAAATATCGATACTTTCGTACCGAAACTCGATATTTTAGTATCGATACTGCACTATCCGATATTTTTGGATATCGATACTTTGGATCCGATATTTCTAAATATCGAATATCAATACTGTTCTCGCGGAAAATTCAACATAATGGCTAAAAAATTAAGATGATAGAGAGGCTTTTGGGTCATTACTCCTTGGTTGCACAAATAACGTTTATATAATGGAAAAAAAATCACTCTGCTTGTACTCTTAATAGTGAAAAATGAATAAAAGTTGTTGAAAAAATTATTTTTCTTGAGAATATTGGATAATATTGATAGTTTGTGACACTAAAGTATCGATACTCGATATTTTAAAATATCGATACTCATGCCCAACGATACTTGGGATATCGATACTCGGATACGATACAGTATCGATACAAAATATTGATACTTTTATAACGATACCCAACCCTACAGCTAACCAAAACTCGATCGCTGTTCGTTTCTTCGAGTTGTATTCAGTTTTGCTTCCTCAGCAACCAGTAATCAAATTTCCATATTAAGCTCCCTGTTTTTCGAATCGAGTGTGAAGCGTTTAGTTCTTTCAAATAAACTTGATTGTGAAGGCAGTATGTATGGAAGGAAGTATTCTCTGTATAGATCACCCTTCTGTATAGATCCCTCCCTACCAACCGTAGGTATCTACTACCAACTAGGGCATTTTTGAAAATTCCAACCCTTCATTTCCATTTGATTGGTGATTGGGGTTGAAATTTTCAAAAATGCCCTAGTTGGTAGTAGGTACCTATGGTTGGTAGGGAGGGATCTGTACAGAAGGGTGATCTATACAGAAAATAATAAACCTTCGGGCAATGATTTGCAGCGTTTTTTCTATAGCTCAGAGAAATTATTGTGCCTGTATCAACCTGTCCATACTGGTGGTACCTGTATGTACTTATTTATGGTCCCAGTGATAGGCATACGAGGATGGTCCGATAAGTACCTACTTAGCCTACATAAGAAAACGCTGCAAATCATTGCTCAAAGGTTTATTATTTTCTGTATAGATCATCCTTCTGTATAGATCACTGGTTCTCCATCAATAGCACCTACCACCATCTGCATTCTCCCTCGACCTTCCCTCTCAAATTTCAGCTTCCTGCGTTCAATAGGATTGAAAATGACTTAGCTGATCAGTGATCTGAAGAGTGAAGAAGCCTTTGAGCAATGATTTGCAGCGTTTTTTACCCACCAAAATTTTTTTTACCTACCAGCTAGGTACTACCTACCACACCATACTGGCTTCACACCTTCACAATCAAGTTTATTAGAAAGAACTAAACGCTTCACACTCGATTGGAAAAATAGAAAGCTTCATATGGAAATTTGATTACTGGTTACGCAGAAGGCAAAACTGAATACAAATCGAAGAAATGAACAGCGATCGCATTTTAGTCCGATAAAATTTGTACGGAGATTTGACCTCTTTTGCGATTCACACTCATGATTCTGTTTTATCGAAGGAAAACCTTCAAGTACTCGTAGGGACCGAACGGTTTGTCCTACAGAGCTCCGGGTGGTCTCAAAAATTTTTAAAAATTTAATACTATTTAAAATTGGTGAAAAAACGATACCTTTATTTCGAGAGTTTTCGAGCTAGGGCACTCTTGAAAATTTCAACCCTTAATTTTCACCCCTTAGAAGTGACCTACATCAACCAAAAGCTTCGCGGCACAACTAGACCCCCAAATGGAGCCCATATACCAAATTTGAACGAAGTCGGTCCAGAGTTGCTAAGAAAAGTGCCGCGTACGGCGGACGGACGGAAATTTTTTCATTCGATTTTCGTATTCTACGTACCTTGAAACGTAAAACATCAAATTTTGAGGGGGGTTAAAATTTATTTTTTCTTGCTCGATTCCAAAGGCTTATTATTGAAAATAATAAACCAAAACGACAATTTTGGAAAAAAGGCTATTTATTTTTCAATATATAAGTAACCTCCTCATTCGCCTCAAACTTTCTTCTCAAACTTCTATCTTTTTCAAGTTTTTACACAAAAAAAGTCGCATGGGGCTAAATCAAGAGGACAGGGTGGATGGGGAAGCATTTCGTAGTCTAATTCGATCAATTTGGTCGAGGGTTTGGCGGAGGTGTGTGTTGAAGTAAAGTGATCTTCATATTCGGCGCCAAAGCCTCGATGTTTGTTTCGACTAATCGATCTTGATTCACATTGTCTTTCTGTAATCGATAGTTTTAGCTCGATTCATTGTTCGGTTCGTTGTAATGTTTTTCCAAAACGGTGAAGTAGTTTTGTCGATAAATAAAACGTTTTCTTATTGAAACTCTGCGTATTTTCGCTAAATAAATCAGCAGGTTATGGGCCCAGCTCGTTCAGCTGCGTTCGTGTTCGGTTTTCGTTTAGTTTTTGAGTGAAGTGAGTCGTTTTCGGACTTCCTGCGCCTGTCCCGTCGTCGTTTTGCCCGGTTCTCGTGGTTGTACGTTTTTTTTCGAGTTCGTCCGTCTCCGAAAATGGAATTTACAAAAGGTATCAAACCACTTCAGGGTGCAAAGGATTGGCCGTTTTGGAAGGACAGAATTATGGACGTTCTTGAACTGTTCAACGCCGTCGAAATAGTAGAGGGAACTCGTGAAAAACCCGTCCTTTCTGACAACCCTACTAAAACAGAACAAGATGATCTGATCGCCTACAATAAAGCTGCCTCTAAAGCTAAGATCGTCATATCCCAATGCGTAAGTGATGATTTACATCAACGAATTTCTGGTAGATTATCAGCTAAGGAGGCTTGGGATATTTTGGTAGCTCAATTCGACAATAAAGCTGAAGATCAACTATTTCGTCAATGTCTGGATTTTTTCAACATGGAATGGGATGAATCAGAGGATGCCCCATCGGTACTTACCCGTGTGAAAAACCAACACCGTGAATTCGCTGCTGGATTGAGGACTCGTAAGGTGGAGACCGTTGATGAGCTTCTTGAGTTACTGTTTGTCTCAAAGGTTCTCCACATTCTTCCTAAACGGTTTGAGTCGTTCAAATCAAGCTATTTACTCATGAAAGCTAATGAAGCAAAGAAAATAGAGGATATCTCGTCAGCTCTAATTCTAAACGAGCGTAACATTAATCCCCCATCAAAATCAAGTGATGTTCTTTACGCAAAGAACAAAGTTGGCCATAAAAATGATTCCAGGGGTAATCTAATCAAGACGAAGGCCACCACAAACTGCAAATATTGTTCAGCCAAAGGACATTGGCTCCGGGAGTGTGTGAAGTGGAAGGCTGATGGTAGGCCACCGTATCCAGCGCGTGCTGGTAATCCTGACAAAACTCCAGATGGCAATAGGGGTGAAACTAGCTTAAATACGGTTGAGCCAAATTCGAATATTGCCCTGATCTCGATAAGTAGTGACGTCAACATTGCGACCACAAACGATACATGGTGGGTTGACAATGGGGCCACTCGCCATATCACCTCGAATTTGAACTGGTTCACGGCCTATGAACCCTTTCCTGAAAGTTCGAATGCTTCAGTCAAAGCAGCAGGGAAAGAGTTAATCAGAGCTCTAGGCAGTGGAACTATCGAAGTCGTCAACTGCACAGGTGGTAAGCTGAACAAATTCACTCTTAACGATGTCTGGTACGTTCCTGAAATCTCACGGAATCTCGTATCTGTTCTGGCAGCTCATGACCGCAACCCAGGGAGTAAGTTTGAGTCAAATGACTCAGAATGTCAGTTCAGCGTCAACGATCTGGTTGTATTTAGCGGTACTAGAAGTCCAGGTGGAACCCTATATCGTGCTTCATTCCATGCTGTTCAACCTTCAGAAGTTTGCGCGAATGTGTCCGAGGACAACCAGACTCTCAAGCTCTACCATAATCGCTGGGGTCATATGGACAAACGTTATGTCCGCTCTAAACTCGAATATGAACTTGGTATCAAGGTGCCAACTGACAAAGAAATCTGCGAGCCGTGTCAGTTTGGAAAAACACATCGCCTGCCATTTGGTACTCGAGTGCCTGCATCAGTCCCAGGTGAGCTGGTGTCAGGTGATGTCTGTGGACCATTTGATCCATCATTTGGAGGCCGTCGTTACCTCATCGTCATAAAAGACCATTTTACAAAGTATCGGTATATTTTCGTTTCTCGTGAAAAATCGGCCGTGAAGGATGCACTGCGAGAAGTGCTTGCCAAGGCTCAAACCCTTGGTCATAAAGTGAAGGAATTCCTAAGCGATAACGGAGGTGAGTTCGACAACGATGAAGTGCGATCCATTCTCAGGGAGTATGGTGTTAACCAACGTTTAACTGCACCATTTACACCCGAACAAAATGGGGCTGTTGAACGTGAAAATCGTTCAATAGTTGAAATGGCTCGTACATTTAAATACTCGAATCCAGAAGCAAATTTTCCGGCAGCAATCTGGGCTGAACTTGTCACAACTGCAGCGTACATTCTCAATCGTGTGGGAAAGTCGTCAGTTGCCAACATATCACCTCACGAACTATGGCTCGGACAAAAGCCTCGCATCAAGCATCTGCGTATCATCAGCTCGAAATGTTTTGTCCATCAACCAGCACAGAAACGACGAAAGATGGACCAAAAGGCAATAGTCGGATATCTTGTGGGATACAATGGTGACGAACGATATCGTGTTTATGTGCCTGAGAAAAGAAACATCATTGTCTCACGTGATATCGTGTTTGTTGAAAATTTGGGAAACTGTAATACCAAATTACACAAATCATCGAACGATTCATCTATCAAAAGGAGATTTTTTGACACGTCGGAACCTATCTCAGATTCAAGTGAAAATTTGGATGAACGACTTTTGATTGACGACTCTCAGTCAGAGTCTGAACCAGGGAGTCAGACGACGACTCCTCCTGACTCACGTCCCAATTCTCCCCGAAGATCCTCGAGACAGAAGAAGCCTCCAGCTCATCTAGAAGACTACATCACTTCTAATTTTGAAGAAGTTTTTCTAACTGAAGATGTCCCGTTAACCTTCAGTGAGGCAATCGGAGGAACAAATAGTCCAGAATGGAAATCAGCCATGGACACGGAAATGAACTCGATGTACCAAAATAACGCATGGGAGTTAGTTGAGCTCCCTCCGGGAAAGAAAACAATTGACTGCAAGTGGGTATATCGCGTTAAGCACAATCCCGATGGTAGCATTGATAAATACCGAGCTAGATTGGTCATTAAAGGATGTGCCCAACGACCAGGTTTGGATTACGGAGATACATTCAGTCCAGTGGCTCGATTGGAAGTTGTTCGAACTGTCCTATCCATAGCTGCGGTGAAAAAGATGGTGCTTCGTCAATTTGATGTATCTGCTGCTTTTCTTTATGGTGACGTCATTGAAGAAATTTATATGAGGCAGCCTGAGGGGTACACTAATGGCACGAATAATGTGTGTCGTCTCAAACGAAGTCTTTATGGACTTAAACAGGCTCCCCGTTGTTGGAACCACAAATTCGATGAGTTTATGACCAGTTTGGGATTCCAACATAGCCAAGAAGACCCTTGTGTCTATCTACGTCAAACTCGAAATGGAAAAACGATTGTCGCTCTCTATGTTGACGACGGGCTTGTTGCTTCAACAAATCACACTGAATTGGACTTATTTATCGAGGAACTACGATCCCAATACAAAATCGTAGCAAAAGAGGCGACTTATTTTCTGGGACTTGAGATTTCCCAAAAGGACGGAAATGTAATGGTAAGCCAATCAGCATACATAAGAAAAATTCTCAGCCGATTCAACATGGAAGGATGTAATCCGGTTCTTACTCCTATGGAGAAGCTCACTCCACACACTTCAGGGAAAGCAACAGAGTTTCCATATCGGTCAGCAGTTGGTGCTTTATTGTATGTAGCTCGTGGCACTCGATATGATATTGCCTTCAGTGTTGGTGTGCTTTCACGGCGTCTGGAGAATTTCACTGATGAAGATGTGGTTAGGGTGAAGCGTGTCTTCCGCTATCTATCTGGAACTATTGATCTAAAATTGGTATACCATAGTGAACCAGAGACTTACGAACTTGAGTGCTACAGCGATGCGGATTTTGCTGGATGTCCCGATACGATGCGTTCCACCAGTGGAGTAGTCGTGAAGTTTGCTGATGCCGCTATTACCTGGCTAAGTCGTCGACAAGAATTAGTGGCTGACTCCACATGTGAAGCAGAGACTGTCGCTGCAAATCTTGGATCTAAAGAAACAATCTGGATCTCCCGTCTATTCAGAGAGCTGATCGGTTTGTCTACTCTTCCCATTTTACAAATCGACAACGAGTCAGCTAAGAGACTTTCTGAAAACCCTGAATTTCATTTTCGCACAAAACATATTCAGCGGAAATATTTGTTTATCCGAGACAGAATCAAAAGGGGAATGCTGATCGTTAAGCACATCGGCACTGATCGTCAACTTGCTGACATTCTTACAAAACCGACACCTCGACCTCGACTTCAAGCTCTCCGCGAAGCCCTTGGTTTGTCCCAGAATACTCAGATCAGGGAAAGTGTTGAAGTAAAGTGATCTTCATATTCGGCGCCAAAGCCTCGATGTTTGTTTCGACTAATCGATCTTGATTCACATTGTCTTTCTGTAATCGATAGTTTTAGCTCGATTCATTGTTCGGTTCGTTGTAATGTTTTTCCAAAACGGTGAAGTAGTTTTGTCGATAAATAAAACGTTTTCTTATTGAAACTCTGCGTATTTTTGCTAAATAAATCAGCAGTGTGAGCCAGTGCGTTGCCGTGGTGGAAGAGCACTTTACCTTTTTTCAGCAATTTGGCGTCTAATCCGTCCAATGAAGGACATTTTGCCCTTCTCAGTTAATCGATGTAAATCCCGCCGATACGACAGTCGTAGCCTTCTTTGGTGCCCATTCTCCTGGTAAAGCCCACTGTTTCGACTGTTCCCTAGTCTCTGATGAGTACCAGTGGGTCCATGTTTTGTCGAAGAAACTGCTTCGAGTAATGCTTAACCCAGATAACCTTAAATTTTTTTTTTGACTAATTTTTTGAAATTTTCCGTATGTTTGATGTCATAGGTGTTGTCTGAAGACAAATTTGGCACTCTTGCAATTTTTTCCCATTTTAATGAGGTCATAAATGGGCATCCTTCCAGAAGGACGTCAGTAGAATAAGGAAGCAATCTCTCTCGCATATTTCTTATTCTTATGAGATAACAAATGAGACTCAAGATCGAAAATACACTTTTTATTCAATCTAAACTGGATATAAAACTATGTATCATTTAAAATTGACAAAATTTATTTTGTGGAACGATAGAAAACGAAAAAGTGTAGAAATATGTCACATTTCAAGCATCCGGTTGTCGACTTCGTCTTGGAAAATCCTCAGTGCAGCTGCTCCCCTTCTTCCTATCTTTTCGTCTACTCCCGTATCTCCAACGTAGTGTTCATTCTTATCGAATCTAAAAAAAGATAAATAAATTCAATAATAAATTATCATTGAAAATGATTGAAAGGCTGCAAACTGTACAATGCATGACATGCATAAATAAAAAACTTGGACACATTGTGTCCAAGTTTTTTATTTTCATTCACCGACAGTCAATCGTGGCTGTTTTTATCAACAAAAAAACAAATCGAAATACACAAGGGATGAGAGCTTTTGTTTGGGACCACGCATTGGTGACTATTCTCTAAGTGCAGTTGAAAGAGACTGGTTTTTTGTCCACTTGTACATTTTTTTGGGCGGTTTTAGTTTACGGACTCGATGTTTCCCCCTCTTCTTGTTGGAAATATTTTCATTGGAAGTTGATGGTTGGGGATCATCATCGCTTTCATCATTTTTATCATGAGAAGGAATGCTATTCAAAATTGCAGGAGAAAATTATCAATAACAGGGCTCTCGTCCGGTGAGGTCATGAAGGGCATTTGTTGGAGGTAATAAAGATGTATCGACTTCCCCTTGACTTATTGCATCATCATTCCCCTCCGAAAAATCCAATAATATTGGATATATAACATATTATGTTATTTGATGTAAAGGAAGCAACTTCTTTTAGAAAAAGCGAGAAATCCAAAAAAATCAGCAAATGAAAAAATATAGGGACGGAACGATTTTGAATGTGTATTCTACTGACGTCCTTCCAGAAGGATCGACGTGAAAAGTGGTAATAATGGAGACGGAAATGGCAAAATTACATCAATAACATGTCATACCCTTAGTAGAGAGTAGGAACAATAGAATATCAACGTCGAAATAAAAATAAAAAATGAATAGGTACTTACCCATCAACTATGAATTCTGGGTGACCGCTCATGATTGAAGCTGCTAGGGAAAAACTGCACTGAGTACCTGTTGGTCGCATACTGAAGACAAAATCGGTCCCCATCCCTCCGTTAGGATGTAAACAACAGTTCAAAGCTATACTAGACCACAGCGGTATCATAATACTGGAGAGAAAATTCAGAAAGTCGACCTAAGTCCCTCATCCTTCCAGAAGGACGTACAGAGCTCTGAAGTGGTCACATAGATGCGCTTGTTGTCGGGAATGAGCTAATGTAGTACCCATTGCGTCTAAAGCTCTCTCTTGCTCAATACTTCATGCAGGATTATTCTTTATTAGATTCTAATAGATTATGCAGGATGTTCTTTCTCGGTAGTGGCGCCATTGGGTGATGAGTAGAGCTCGGCAATATATGCGAAATAAAACCTCAAAATATGCACGTAGATGCCCAATATATGCATTTGTACATATGCGCGAAAAAATCCGAAAATATGCCTTCAAAATATGCGCAAGATAGTTGAACAATTGAATAGTAAAGCTGGCCGTCCACTAGGTCGACAGCGCGGCGCGGCGCGACGCGGCGCGACGCGAAATTCCTAGGCTCCTTCCACTGGAGCGGATAAAATTTTTCGACCCGCCGTTTTGTCACAGTGCCTTCTCAGGAAAATGTCGGGCATAGGTATTATGTTTTCATCGGACGACGAAGAAATGTTCCTTTTAGTTGCAGCTTTGGAAGCAGATGAGGAGGACCAAATCGGTGGGAAAAGGAGAAGATTTTGGGTCCATCCAATAAAGAGGATGAACCTGGGGGAGCACAATCACCTGTTAAAAGATTTGCTAAGAGACGAGCAAAAGTTTATAAAGTATTTTAGAATGTCGAGGGGGAAGTTTTTCGAGCTTCACACATTGATTAAGCCTCGTTTACAAAAGCCGAACACTGACGAAAATGACCGAGGTCGACAATTTTTCGCTTCGCCCTCCCATTTATTTCCCATTATATTTCTAGAAATTTTTTTTCGCGTCGCGCCGCGTCGCGCCGCGCTGTCGACCTAGTGGACGGGCACCTTATGAGGGAAACAAAGTCTTTTCAGTACGTAGTTACTTGTATTTATGCATTTTTTTTTTTTTTTTTTTTTTGTACGTTTTTATACAAAATCATTTTATACAATTTTTACAATAGTTTTACTCAGTTTTTAGACAAAACACTCGACTGTGGAATTCGTCAGGTTCACTGGGCTTGGAAAACATGGGTGCAATCAAGGCTTGCTTAATCGTCTCTCCTTTTTGACCGACTTCATGCGCGGCGAAGCCGCGCCGAAGGAAGGAGGTATACAGTTCGGTGTGTCATGGGACGACGATTTTTTTTTTTTTTTTTCTGTATTCTTACTGAGATTCACACTTATTGTCACTCTCTCATCCTCCTTCATACGACAGCAGTGACGTACTACCTAATCGTTTTGGAACACACGCATTACCTCAATGATAGGTACCTACTCTCATTCATGTTTTGTATTGCACTATCGACCCATGTTGTAATACTAACCAGATGGAAGTGGAATCTACTTGTGTATGTTTGTTTCTGCAGATGGGCACGGCGGCGACTTCACTGCGTACCTACCTACCAACCTAACTGAATAAGTTGTCGTTATTATTTTGCTTCCGAGTCTACCAAGGTAGCGGAAGCTTTGTTTTCACTTTTCAAGGACGAAAAAAAAAAGTTCTCCAAAATCAAAATTTCCACTCGCGTTTTGCGTTTTAGACCTTTCTGAACAATTTTGGTTCCGTGTCTGTGTGTCTGTCTGTCTGTGTGTCTGTCATGAATTCCTTGTAACGCGCATAACTATACGAAGTTATTGTCCGATTTCGAAGAAATTTTCAGGGTTTGTGCGGGTTGGTGTGTAGACGGTCCCCTATGAAAATCATCATCCTCGGACTGATAGAAGCCACTGCGCATGCGCAAACGTGAATTCCTTGTAACGGCCATAACTTCTACATTTTCCATCCGATTTCGATGAAATTTTCAGGGATTGTGCGGGTTGGTGTGTAGACGGTCCCCTATGAAAATCATCATCCCCGGACTGATAGAAGCGACTGCGCATGCGCAAACGTGAATTCCTTGTAACGTCCATAACATCTACATTTTCCAGCCGATTTCGAAGAAATTTTCAGGGTTTGTGCGGGTTGGTGTGTAGACGGTCCCCTATGAAAATCATCACCTTCGGACTGATAGAAGCCACTGCGCATGCGCAAACGTGAATTTCCTTGTAACAGCCATAACTTCTACATTTTCCACCCGATTTCAATGAAATTTTCAGGGATTATGTGGATTAGGTTGTAGATAGTCCCCTATGAAAATCATCATCCCCGGTCTGATAGAAGCGACTGCGCATGCGCAAACGTAAATTCCTTGTAACAGCCGTAACTTCAACTGTCCTTCAGGGGTCGCGGGTTCGAATCCCACCCGAGGCTAAGTATTTTTTTGATCCAATCACATATATCTACTCACTTAATTTTTCATCCGAATTTGATGAAATTTTCTAGGATTGTCCAGATTAGCGTGTACATGGTCCCCTATGAGGGCAGTGAAAGGAACTTGGAGATTGATGTTTTGAGATTAACAACTATGCATCTGATCATCTATATAATCGGGTTATGGATACGAGGAAGCTATGTGCCACACCCACTTGGCAGACGTTTTTTCCTTTTTAGTGGGATGCCATCATCAGTTTTGAGGTCGGTCCGTTTTTTTGTTAAAAAGTTTTTTATTTTACTATTTTTGAATTTTCATAATTTTTTATTTTTTATTTTTTAGTGGTTTTTTAAATTTATTTTTTTGCCCGATAGTTCTTGATGTGGAGTTTCGTTGCTTTGTGCTGATCAAACTGAAACTTCTTCCCGACAACAACCTAGAACATGAGGCAATGTACTCTATTTTATCTAATCTTGCGAACACTAGGTATCTTTTTTTTTTAATTTTCCTTTATTGGCCTCACAATTTTTGTACTTAGCCACATAACTTATTGTGATATCTTAAATAGGTTCTTTGAATGTTTGAAAAAAAGGTTACAACTCTATATTACACTCCTTAATAAATTTTACAATTGGTTTATAGATGTTATTATTGTTCATCATGCACTGAACTCGTGTGGGGAACAATATTTTGTGACATATGAACTCATCATTGAGCGCTCTTCGTTGTTGTTGAAAGGATCGGCATTTGAATATTATATGATCGGAGTTCCCTTCCTCCATTTCATCGCAGGTTGTACAGTTGGGGTTGTCTAGAATTCCTATTTTTGACCGACTTCAACGCGCCGAAGGCGCGCGAAAGAGGAGGTACTCAATTCGGGTTGTCGTGGGACGACGATTTTTTTTTTTTGTATGTCCGAGTCGCTTGCATTTCTTTATTCTGGTACCAATCTGTCTGATTCTTTTTGAAAAGTGTTCTACCAGTATCCGTGGTGGTCCCATTTCAAACAGATTTCATTTTGCTTTGTTAGAAGTATCGAAAATTTGTGAATGAAGTTGAAAAACGTGGTTCCCGTTTTCGGGAATATTGGTCCGCATTCACGCTTCTTGCCCTGTGACTTCCGACTGAGTCGATGGAGGACCATTTGTGTATAGTCAAATTGAAGGTCTGATTGTAAGCTTTAAAATGATATACTATATGAGGGGGGTTCCGATGACTAAAAGGTGCTGCGGGGGATGAGAAACGGGGAAATTATAGTGGCTTTTAGGTCAGAACCTGCATGTGCCATATCAAACGTGTCTAAGAATGCTCAAGTATGTGAGTCTTCCTACCAAGTATGAGCGATAATTATAGTAGTGTTAGTTAGGTATTCTACCAAGTGGGTGTAGCACATAGCTCCCTCGTCATTCATAGTATAGTTGGATATCTAATGGTATAGGAGATCTTCATAACTGCATAGTGCCCTACCAAATATGAGGTATGTAATAATACAATTAGGTTATGAAAGGGTATTCTACCAAGTGGGTGTAGCACATAGCTTCCTAGTCATCCATAATATAGTTGGGTATGTAACGGTATATGAGATTGTCGGAACCGAATAGTGTAGTACCAAATATGAGGTAGGTATATAGTACAGTTAGGTGATGAGAGGGTATTCTACCAAGTGGGTGTAGCACATAGCTTCCTCGTCATTCATAATATAGTTAGGTAGGTAATGGTATAGAAGATCGTCAGAACTGCATAGTGCTGTACCAAATATGAGGTATATAGTACAACTCGGTGATGAGAGGGTTTTCTACCAAGTGGGTGTAGCACATAGCTTCCTCGTCATCCATATTATAGTTGGGTTGGGGGTTGGGGTGGGTGGTTGGATTGGGGTGGTTGGGTATAGAAGATCGTCAGAACTGAATAGTACAGTACCAAATATGAGGTATATAGTACAATTAGGTGATGAGAGGGTTTTCTTCCAAGTGGATGTAGCACATAGCTCCCTCGTCAATCATGTCATGATTGAATTGTGTTGTCAAAACTACCAAGTACCTAGCAATTATGAACAAAGTCGACCAGTTAGGGGATAAGAGAGTAGATTGGTAAGTAGGAAAGTCAACCAAATACCTCCTGAAACTGATCCTAAAACGGAAACTCATCTATACATTTGGAAACTGATCCGGATTACAGAATGTGGTCCACCCTACGGCTTCTGGTTCACCTTACTGAAATGATTCACAGTATTAACTAAAACTGTTCGAAAAACTGCGGGTAAATTAATTTCAGATTTATATTGAGGACCACTAAAAAGTGAAAAATAAAAAATAATATAAAATGGAAAAATAATTAAATAAAAACTTTTTTAACAAAAAAATGGACCGACCTCAAAAATGATGTCTGTAAACACCAAAAAGGGAAAAATAATCATCTCAGCGACTTCAATGCGTACCTACCTACCTATCTGGATACGCTGAGGTTATTAAGTACTACTCACATGTTCTGGTGAGTATTACAACATGCGTCGATCGTGCAATACAAAACATGAATAGGTACCTGATAGTTTGGGGAGCACATTTTACCTCAATGGTGCTTACTCTTGTAATGCTAACCAGATCATCGAAAAATGGAGGTAGTTAGTTTGTGTCTACAGATGGGCACGGCGGCGACTTCAATGCGTACCTACCTACCTATCTGGATACGCTGAGGTTATTAAGTACTACTCACATGTTCTGGTGAGTATTACAACATGCGTCGATCGTGCAATACAAAACATGAATACGAGTGGATATAAGTGTTCCTAAACTATTGGGCAGTATGTCACTGGTATCGTATGATGGCGGATATGAGTGTGACAATAAGTGTGAGTCACACTAAAAATAATTATAGGTATTCCTAAATAGGTACCATCTGTTGACTAGATATCTATGTCCAACAACCTACTACATCAAGTATGTATTCGCTGAGATGATTATTTTTCCCTTTTTGGTGTTTACAGACATCATTTTTGAGGTCGGTCCATTTTTTTGTTAAAAAAGTTTTTATTTAATTATTTTTCCATTTTATATTATTTTGTTAAGGTGAGATGGTAGCTTATGGTGGTTGAAACGTAGACGGGTTATTATTTTTATGAAGGATCTATCGTACTCTTCTTCGTAGAACCATGGTACTCTTGGGATTTCTTTTTGGAATGATTGGTAAAACTGTCCTTTCCCATTTACATTTCTAACATATTCTTCATTCCACCTTAGGTACATGTTCCTCTTGCTTCGGGATTTCAAGTCGTTTATCGTGTGATAATGATGTGGCGTGTCTTGTGTTGTTGCTAATGCTGCTGCTCGATCTGCTTCCTCGTTATATGCAATATTCTCATGAGCCTTTATCCAAACAAGGTTCACCTCAATTCCCTTTTCTCGCAGTGTCATGATAGAATTAACAATTTCCATGGCTAGTCTGTCTTTGTGATTTCCAAGGTCCTGCAGATGTCTGAGGGTTGACTGGCTATCTGAGAATAAAGCCAGAGATGTTGTGCTTATACCATTAGCATAATCCAACTCTACTTTGATGGCTAACATTTCAGCTGTGAAGATTGAGGAGGATGTTGGCAACTTGATCATTATTTTTTTCTGAATTTGAGGATCGTACATTGCAGCTCCTGTCCCTACAGTCTGTTTTGAACCGTCTGTGAACAATTTGTATGATCTTCCATATTTCTTGTTAATTGTCTCCAAGAAAAATTGTCTGGGGTTGGAATTTCGAGGGTCTGCTATGTCCACTTTGTACCTTCGTACCATCTGATAGCTCATAGGGAACGAGTATGATGGTTCTAGTGGAATTTTCTGGGCTAAGGCTACATAGTCTGCTACATCACAAAATGATTCCACTATTAAAGGTGTAGGTTTCAGTTCCCAATATGGATCCGTTAATACGGAATTGCTGAATTCAGAGATTACTCTCACGGTTACTGAGGATTCAACCTGTATTCTGGGTATAAGAAAGGTGTCTGCTAGAAGTCTACGTCGGTGATGAAGCGGAGGAATTTTCATCTCAGTTTCCAGTGTGTTTATAGGAGTTGATTTTATTGCTGCTATACATATCCTCAGAGCTTTATTTTGCAGTTTATCCAATTTTTTTAAATGCGTTGTTGCTGCGTCGGCATATATAAAACTACCGTAATCAAGTTTTGATCTAACTAATTGCGTATATAATTTGATAGCTATTTTTGGGTCCGCACCAAAGTTAGTGTGCGCTACTGCTCTCAGTAAATTAATGCTCATTTCACAAGAGGCTTCCAGATGCAATATATGCGCTTTCCAGCTTAAATAGGAGTCGAAATGTAGTCCCAAAATTCGACTTACTCTTGTATTAGGAACTGAGTCTCCATTGAACTCTTATCATTGGGATTCTTATTGCTCTTCGTTTCCTCGTGAATACTATCGTATTGCTCTTGCTGGTTGACAAAGTAAGACCCAACTCCCTAATCCAACTATTTAGTAGACTCATCGCCTCTTCTAGCATATTGACCGTTTCTTGATCTGTATTTGCTGTGGTATATATGGAAATGTCATCCGCATATTGAAGTGTCCGAATTTGTGGTCCAAATAACGATTTTATACTGGCTGTATATATAGAGAAACAAAGTGGTGAAAGGACGGCCCCTTGTGCTAGTCCTCTACTGATTGTTCGTTCTCTCACTCTTGGCCCTGTATTTCTATTTTTATTTGGCGGTTCAGCAGTGGTGCGATACAAGCAGCTACGAAACGCTCCGGTATCCCCAGGTTGCACATCTGCCGGTATAGGATTTCAGGTTCGACACAAGAATAGGCTACACTAGGTATCTAGATGCTAGACACTAGGTATCTACATGCTTACTTAATGTCAAAACGATTATCTACCTAAAATAATTTATGTTGCAATAGCATTAATGTTTATACATAGATAGAAAATGTCAAACACTTACCGCTTGGTCTCACAATCTACAGAAAAGAATTTTCCCATCAGTGGAAAAATTAATTGGATCAGAAGCAACACACCTCCGAAGAAGAGCAGAAACAGAATCTTTAACTTCCGGCATAATTCAATCTCACGATGTCACAGTAAATGAGTACAGCAGGGCTTATCAGCCGGATTTTATACACCCCGAACCCCACCCATTCGTGCCATTTTACCCAATGGAGGCGTGGTAGGGCCTAAATAAAGAATCTTAAAGCGTAAATAGATAGTAGGGTCTCCAAAATCCTAAATAGGAATAGGGCGAAGGAGATTGTTAGGTGAACGCAGGTACCTAGATAATACGGTGAGAGGATTAACTACGGGTTCAATAACCTAGAAGTCAGGATTGTTCTACGATGGGATTCCCACGTAAGCTCCAAGGATAAGCAATAGTTGGTTGGGAGGTCAGGATTTGGACTCTTCAATTGCATTTTTGCAAAACTGGGAAGGAAAAAATTGATTAGAGGAAATAGCTGACATAACTGGAAAATATGGCTTTTGTCAAGAAATGCCCATTACCTATATGCACTTATACCAAAAACTGCAAATATATACACGATAAATTTAAATTTTGAGCGACAAAATGGCTTGAATATGGCATATTTGGGCTCCTTACAGCTTGGACATATCGCAAAAAAAATATGCAAATATGCAAAATGCCGAGCCCTAGTGATGAGGCTACTTACTTATCAGACCGCCCTCATATGATTAAGTAATGATACGCCTCCCAGAGTATCGAATGCAATGGAATGTTTTGCCAGTAAGAAATCGTTGAATTCTTGTTGCAGGTTCCTCTTGAAGCAGCCACACCTGCAGCGGATTTTCTCCAAGTGGCAAACGCTCCATCAGTTTCACCCTCTTCACATTTCAGAATGTGGGAGCAGCGTAGCACTCAGGCCGCCCTCCAACTTCGCCAGAGAGCCGCAGCAGACCTCCGCTGGCGTGTGGCACCTCCCAGTGGTAGATCATAGTCAGATGAACGTCGAGGGTCACCTCCAAGATGAGACGGCACCCTGGCTTTGTCTATCGAACGTTCAATCTACTAGGGCCAAATCTCAGTCATAAAGCCAATTCTCACTGGAATTTGTAACCGCTCGCAATCATGTGATGAAGAAATATTGGGAGAACAAGATCTACCCATAATGACCATTGGGGACAGGAATGTTTGAAGCACAGAGCTAGACTTATACTGCGGGATTTTCGTCTCGAGGTCGGAGGTACGCCTTTCTGACTGCTTCAAGACATCTACCACCAACAGGAATGGAAGAGTGCCTCCATAGGGAGATCTGTGCTGACTGTGACGCCATCTTGGAAGCGTAATTGAACTAATAGCCTACAAGGTAGGGATGGGTATCGATACTCGATATTTCAAAATATCGATACTTTCGTACCAATACTCGATATTTTAGTATCGATACTGCACTATCCGATATTATTGGATATCGATACTTTGGATCCGATATTTCTAAATATCGAATATCGATACTGTTCTCGCGGAAAATTCACCAAGATGGCTAAAAAATGAAGAAGCTAGAGAGGCTTTTGGGTCATTACTCTTTGGTTGCACAAATAACGTCTATATCATGGAAAAAATCACTCTGCTTGGACTCTTGATAGTAAAAAATGAACAAAAATTGTTAAAAAAATTATTTTTCTTGAGAATATTGGATAATGTTGATAGTTTGTGACACTAAAGTATCGATACTCGATATTTTAAAATATCGATACTCATGCCCAACGATACTTGGGATATCGATACTCGGATACGATACAGTATCGATACAAAATATCGATACTTTTATAACGATACCCAACCCTACTACAAGGTGCAATGCTCCGCTCCCCCCGGTTGATTCTTTTTGCATACTTTTTTACTGTTGTTGTTATAGTATTGTAACCCCTTTTTCACTAGGGAACCCTCGGAAGGGAGCAAAGTAAAGTTCTCAAAGTTAAAATGTGTTAACTAATAGAAAACCCTACTTTAGGAATCTTATGTTTTGGCTCGAAGGTAAACTAATGTGCGGAAATAAAGAACTTACCTTAGCTGTCTGTTGTCTTCCCTGAAGATATGTATGCTGCCACCACCTACGAATGTAGGACTTAATCCTTTGATTAAGTATGATAAATATGAAATGAATTGAAGTTAATTGCAAGTGAAGTTACGTTAAGTTTGGATTGAAAAGCAAGTGAATTTACTGAAAGAATCTACTTTGAATGTAATTGTGAAGTAATACCTGGTTCAGTGGGAGTAGTCAATGAAAGCAGATGGTACTTCCGTATGGTTGTTGTATTAAACGAATAGCAAAATAAAATATGTGTCACAACAACTCTTATTACTACCGACCTACTATCACGCAAAAAGGAACATTCTCTCTCTCTCTCAATATAGGTGAACAAATGTGGACAATATAGTGAATGTGAACTATGTGAACAAGGTGGTGGACACGGAAGGTGTACACCACGTGTTAAGATGCAAGTTTTACAATTTAAATTTACAAGAAATACAAGTTTTAATATTATAGGGGGGAATTTAGGATCGGGCCATTCTCAGTCTTTTATCTATTGGCAGGTGAATCTTGCGCCTGTTCGCCAGTCTTTTGAAAGAGGAAAAATCACTTATAACCTATCCGTTTGAAAAGTCTATATACAAGGAAATAGTTCTTCCTACCAGTCTTGAAGTCAGTGATGGGCAGGTGCTGTCTAGAAGTTCTCGTTGATGCTGCAGTCTTGTCAGGGTTGAAACCAGGAGTGAACAGCAAAGTGTTGGGGGGCCCCAGTCTCGGCGGGCTTGTACTCTCGGCCACAGTGACAGCTACTCAAGGAATGAGGACCTCAGGGATGAGCACGGGGGTCCTTTGGTTTGGGTGGGGCGAGGCGGTGCTTCTGCGCCTGCGCACGGAGTGGGAGAGCTACTGGTGGCGCCGCTGGTGTTGACTGGGCGAAGCTTGATCTTGGGACTGGTGGCGCTACTGGTGCTGACTGGGCGAACCTCGGTCCTGGCACTGGTGGCGCTGCTGGTGTGGAAGCCGCGGACCTAGCCCGCGCTCTTTCAAGTGGCGAACGATTAACCGTAATCCTCAGGGGTGGAACCTGGGGATTACACTCCCCTCCCCTTTGGAAGCCGCTGCCCTCATCGGCGTCATCTGAGTCTTCAGGATGTAGTATCTCAGCTTCTAGGGCATCTAGCTTCTTGGCTCTGCATCCTCGACAGTTGGTGGTGTCGGGTCTCTGGTTGTGGTGAGCGTTGTTACAGGTGAATGGGTGCCCTTCCGCCGTAGCCTTTCGAGAACGTCGCAGAAACATCCTGCAGGCTTCACACCATAAACGTGAGTTGTGAGCTCTGTTTCTGTTGCAGGCGATGCATTGTCTTTCCTGGGCCGGATGGTCGGACTCCTCATCTGGTAACTGGTCTTCAAACGTCTCCTCCATTGGTTGAGATGCAGGCTCGGGCGGAACTTCGGTTACTTGGGCTGGTACGCAAAGGCTCATGGTTACGCAGCTCCTCAGCTTTTCCAGGATGGCCTCAGCAATGGCAGCAGCGTCATGGATCGGCGAATAGGTCGGGCTCTGAAGTTGGGCGACCAATTCCGCGATCTGGACTGCTAGATTCGGGTTTGCAGGTGGTATGAGTGGCTTCACAGTATCCAAGACTTCACGCGTGATCTCTCGTGGCGTTGGAATCGACACAGGGGGCAGTCGCAGTTTCTGCGCCAGGGCAGTGGCCAGGCTGTCCACATCCAAGGCAGGGGTTGCGTCAGGCTGCCTACCCATGGTGTATTTCTTCAGAAACTTGAGTGCACTGGTATATCTGTGCCACCCATGCTGTCGGTCTTCCGCGTTTGTCGCATGGCACATCATGTTCACTCCGCTCTCGAGGACACTCCACTCTCTTTCTAAGTCAATGTTTGAACGGATCACTCCACCGGGCTCTATCACACTAACACTTGGCTGGGGTAATGCTGGTTCCTCCGTTGGTTCACTATGACAGCTATCGTCCTGGTTTACTCCCTCGGTCACCCTGCACTCAACGTCTCTGAACATGGCTTGCAAATCCTTCCCTCCTGACATCGCCGTCTGGAAATCACACACTGTTCACTTTAGCACTTTGCTCTTACGACTGGCTTAAGTGTAATGACAATGTTTGCAACTACTACTACAGTGTACATGTTACTACTGGGTGCCAAACTACGTGTGTGTGTGTGTGATGTATCATTTGGACTCAGTTGGATGGGACTTGCGATCTTTAGCCAAATTTTGCGCATCCTAACCCGTACGACTTCTGCTGGTAGGGGGAGGGGACATGAAATGAGAGATAATTGACTAGTCAACCCACAAACGGTCGCGCACGTTCGCGTGAACGTTGCGGTGGGCATGAAAGGACGATACAAGGAGAATGATAATAAAACAACCACTTGGTAAGTAAATTTTCAAAATTTTTCAAATTTTTTTTTTTTTTTTTTTTTTTAATAATATTGTATGTTTTTATGTTTCAGGTTTTTAGCTCTTTGGAGGACTTGCCGGTGTGCAGCTGGCGGTAGTCTTTTCTCGGAAGGTTGCGAAGCTGGCGAGGGGTAGCCGTCTCCTCCGCTGTCTTCGTCTCCGTAGACTTCTCAGCTTCAGGCGTCGTCACAGGGGAAGTCTCCATCAGCTCTTTGGAGTCCTGATTCTCATGGAATCGGGCCACTGGGTACGTATCTTCGTCGGGAACAAGATCATCCATTTCCCAATTGCAAGGGACGGGCTCAGGTCGCTTATCAGGCATTGGGGCGATCGGCGGTGTTATGCAGGCGTCATCTGGTACTCCTCTCTCGAACGCGGGTTTGAGACGACTTAAGTGAACGACTTGGCAGCGATCTGTGAGATCCGCGACCTCGTAAGTCACCTCTGATAGTCGTCGCACAACTCGTAGGGGTCCAACCCACGGGCTCCAAAATTTGGTTGAAGTTCCGGGAGGTGGCACCATTTGACGCAGATAGACGCGATCCTCTGCGTTGAAGTAGCGAGGGGTCCGTCTAGCATTGGCGATCTTTGCTCTTTTGATCCAAGCCTTCCTGATTGCCTTAGCGGCTGCCTTCTGGGCTCTCTTCACGTGTTCTAACGTGCGGTCGTGACTGGACGGAGAGCTCAGTTCAAGGGCGGCGGCTACAGGTAGTCTCACTTCCCTTCCCAAATGCAAAAGGTTGGGAGAGTAACCGGTGCTTCCGTGTGGAGCACTACGGTAAACAGCCAGGGCCATTGGTAAAACTTCCTGCCACAAGCTGGTCTTTGGTGACAGTTTTGCGATAATATTTGCCAGGGTTCTGTGAAAACGTTCACATATGCCATTACTCTGGGGATGATAGGCAGTCGTTTGTACTTTCTTGATTCCCCAGGCGGCGCACAGTTCCTTGGTAACGGCGGCTGTGAAAGCAGTCCCACGATCCGATATCATCTTTTCCGGAACTCCATGGGTGAGGAAGTACTGTTTGGTGAGTATGTTGACCACGACCTGAGCAGTTGTATTGGGAACAACATACGCTTCAGCGTATTTGCTGATTGTGATCAACCACAGTCAACAAGTACTTGACCCCGTTGGGTGTCATGAGAGGCCCAACGTGGTCAATCCCCACGATCTCTCCAGGATGGGTTGGCAGTTCGGGTTGCTGAATGGGTGGGTCCAGCCGGTTTGGAGTTTTTCTTCGTTGACATACGGCGCAGGATTGCACGTGATCCTTTACGTATGACGTGAGCTTTGGCCAAACTCCATACTTGCGAACAGTTGCGTCGGTGGTCTCGATGCCGGGATGTCCTGCCCACGGGCTGTCATGGCAGACTTGCAATATTTGGTGGCGAAGGGAGCCGGGGATGAGTGGCACTAGCAACTCGCCGGATTCTACTACCTTTGACGCCATCCAAATGCCATCTTCGAGTCGGGCTGACCATTTTGCAGGGTTGCGCTGCACTTCAGCGATCCACGGATCAACCTGCTGTGAAGAAATCAGCATCTCTTTGGTCAGCTGAAACGTACTGATGCTTGCGATGACTACGCGGCTCAGGGCATCTACGTGCTGCATTTGAGTACCAGGCCTGTAGATGGGATCAAAATCGTATTCGGATAAGCGGAGCATCCATCTGCCTATTCGGTGTGTGGGATCCCTCAAGTTCATGGCAGCAGTCAACGCTCGGTGGTCGGTCTCCAGCCGGAAACGTCGACCTAACAGGTAAGGTTGGAAATGGGAAACCGCCCACACCACAGCCAGGAGCTCCCGTTCGGTTGTAGAATACCTGGATTCTGCGGGATTCAGCTTTCTACTCGCAAATGCGATGGGGTGGGTTTCTCCGTCACGCTCCTGACTCAGCACCGCCCCCAAAGCGATACCGGAAGCGTCTGTTGACAAGGTGAAAGGCACGTCGAAATCGGGGTATGCGAGGACTGGGCTGGTGAGAAGAACCTTCTTCAACTGGTCGAAAGCTTGTTGCTGAGCTTCCTCCCATTCGAACAGAGCATCCTTTCGCAGAAGCTGGGTTAACGGGGCCGAGATGCAAGAAAATCCGCTGATAAATCTCCTGTAGAACCCAGCAAGGCCTAAGAAGGCACGTATCTGCGTGGCGTCCTTTGGTACGGGGTAACTCTGCACGCACTTGATCTTGTCTGGTTCCATCCGAAGTCCGTCCTTGGTCACAACATGCCCCAAATAACTAACCTGCACATTCAGAAAGGAGCATTTTGCGAGGTTAAGTTTCAGGTTGGCATGATTCAGCCTTTCCAGAACTTGACGAAGTCGAATCATGTGGGTCTCAATATCGGGTCCATATACCACAATATCGTCCAAGTAAACAAGACATGAGGAGCCCACTAGTCCCTCCAGGACGTTATTCATCAGTCGCTGAAAGGTGGCCGGTGCGTTTTTAAGACCAAAGGCCATTTTTCGGTATTGGTAAGTGCAACCTAGTGTCGTGAACGAGGTCTTCTCTCGATCTTCCTCGGCGATTCCTATCTGGTGGTATCCAGCTGTCAGATCCAAGGTGGTGAAAAACTTGCTACCACCCAGAGACTCAAGCGTCTCTGTCAAATTTGGAAGGGGGTATGCGTCGCTTTTCGTCGCTCGGTTTAAAGCCCGGAAGTCGGTGCAAAACCGGTACTTCTGACATTGTCCTGCTGGTGTCTTCTTCTTAACCAGTACCACTGGCGCTCCCCATGGGCTGGTCGATGGTTCGATGACTCGATCCGCTATCATTTGAGCCAGTTGTTCTTCTACGATGGGTCGTAGGGCGTGTGGTACGGTATATGGTCTCTTGTATATCGGCGCATGCGTTCCTGTTTCGATGCGATGTACTACGTTCATCGAGCATCCCTGAGCGTCAGGCCGCTGAAACAGGTGCTGGTATCTCGTCATGATGTTGGTGACGTAGTCGATATCTTCCTTCGGTAGGTGTTGTAGTTGTTGTTCCAACACCTCTAGCAAGTCGGGAATGGGTTCGTCCAAATCTTCAGTTGGGAACTCTTCCGACGGATCCAAAATTGGGCAATCATCGGACGCGAGAACGTCTACGTCAGCAGATTCCAACAGGTGCGAAGGGTCAAACGCGTCGGAACTTCCGACGACTGCAACTCGAGGTCGCATCGGCTGTGCTACATCTGGCATGGGAACTGGTCGAGCTGGTGCTAAATATCCCGTAATAACTTTGCTTATTACCACGGATTGGCCTGTCTTGGGGTGCTTCATTCTCACCTCACAACAGTTACTGTCCAAATGAATGGAAGCTGGGATCCTACGCAGTAGGTCTAAACCCAACAAGTCCAATCCGGCGTGGTCCCGTGCGAAAATTCTGAACGCGTGCTTCAATTTGATGGGCCCAATGACGACTTCAACATGTTGTTGCCCAAGAAATGGCATGGGTTGTCCATCTGCGCCCCAGGCCAGGATTCGAGTCGGTACTATTGGCACGTTCGGTACAGGGTGAGTCAACACGGAGATTTGCGCGCCGGTATCTACGATCATCACACGTTTGTGTCCACTTAGACTCAAGCGAATTCGCATCGTTTGTTTAAACGGTGAGTCGACGGCGGGAACGCAGATGTCCGGTTCTTCCGTCCTCGGAGTCGGCGTTGAAGGTGCATCAGCAGTCTTCTTTTCCGCTCGGAGGCTCACAGCCTGCTGAGGGTTCGGTTCGTATGCTTCGCTCGTGAGAGCAAGTACCTTACGAGGCTCCGGCCGGTGGTTGGCTTCCATCTTGATGCATGTTTCGGTCTTCTGGGGACATTCATCTTCCAGGTGTCCATAATAGCCACAATAGTCGCACATCGACTCGTCTGCGTAGTGACTCAACTTCACCCTACAGTCGGATTCCTTATGACCGTAGAGGCCGCAGTACTCGCAGGGAAAATTCTTGGGGTTTTTGAGACAATGAGCGGGAAAGTGCGTTCTACCCCCACAGTAGAGGCATGGTTTCTGAGGACTTCCCATGGCGTTTCTTCGTTGAGGCGGAGGAGTAGGAGGTCGCGGTATGTTCGGGCATCCAGAAGCGATGTGACCTAATTCGCGACAGCGAAAACACCGCTTATCTTGGGTCTGGATCCGTGCGACGTTCCAGTGGTCAGCTTCTCGGGGCTCCAAGGCGTCTTCCAGTTGCTCAGCCTTTTTCAAGGCTTCTTCGAGTGATGCGGGCGGATTATTTACGAAAAATCCGGCATACTGTCCTGGGAGTCCTTTCAGAAAAGCTTTGACTGAACGAGTTGCGATCCACGTCCGTCTCTGTATATCGTCCATCAGCAGTCCATCCACTTTCGCAGCTTGCGCCGCGGTGTGTCGTACCCGCTCGGCGTACTGTCGGAATGTTTCTCCCGTTGATTTCTGCATGGTCCAAAGCCGCTCTGCTGCTTTCTCAGGATCTTCTCGGCTATACCAACGTATAAGCGCTCTTCGTAGTCCATAGTATGGTGTAGGTCCTTCAAGCAAGTGTCCATTATCGAGTAGGAACGTTTTTGCTGTTCCTCGGAGTTTGATTCGGAGAAGTTGCACTTTTTGGGTTTCGGTCAGGTCCCGCGTTATACCGTCGAAAATTTCTAGGAAAGTTCCGATAAGTACGACTTCAAGCTCGTCGGGATCCCAATGATCGATTTCCATCAGCATCGATCTCGGAATCTGCTCATGTGTTGCCTCAGGTGTACTCCTACTGAGAACTGTTTCAAGGCGACTCATAGCCTCAGCCACAGCCTCAAGAGCAATGTCTCGTGGTTCCGGTGAGGTTGACATCTTTGAAGGTGGTCACGAATTTATAAATCAAAAAGAAAGAAAATTTAAAAAGGGAAAAGACTGAAGGTCTAGTTCCAAATATGAAATCAAAACTGCACTTCAATACACACCCGAACGCTCAGTCACGCCGCGAGAACCGGTTGTAGGCTGACAAGGTAGGGTAGGCAATTTGAAAGTATTGGGAACCAATTTGTAGAACCAATTTGTAAATTTAAAAATAAATTTGTATTATTGCTATGGGGTGGACAAGGGTGTACAGGCGAAAGAAAAATCGGCCTGGACAGGTCTTTAGGACACGTCCCTTGAGGGTGGACAACGATGGTGTACTTGAGGTAGACTGAAGGTGTACCAAAAGTGAACTAAAGATGTACTAAGGGGAACAAGGGTGTACAGGCAAAAATAAAATTGGCCTGGACAGGTCTTAAGGACAAGTCCCTTGAGGGTGGACAATGATGATGTACTAAAGGTAAACTGAAGGTGTACCAAAAGTGAGCTAAGGGGAACAAGGGTGTACAGGCAAAAATAAAATTGGCCTGGACAGGTCTTAAGGACAAGTCCCTTGAGGGTGGACAACGATGGTGTACCAAAAGTAAACTAAAGGTGTACCAAAGTGGTTAAAGGGGGACAAGGGTGGACAAAAGTACACCCACAAAACCAAAAGTTAAGAATGGGGTTCAAAGATCTCGGACTCTAAAATCAAAAAGTTAATGTTTATACTGGGAGTTTATAAACAAAAATAAGCTAGGGTGGACAACAATGTGGACAAAGGTGTACTTTCAGGTGGACTAAGGTGGACTCTATGTGAACTCACGTGGACTCTAGGTGAACAAGGGTGAACACCTAGGTTAGAATCAAACTTAGTGGTGGACAATCGAAATTCCTGCAAGGTAAGGCTTAAATAGTGCAAACTCACTATTCCACAAGACAAACCAACAAAATAAGCATACAATTCGTATCTTAAATGCAATAATTCAATATCCACTCGTCCTAGTACTCTTCCTTTATCCTGTTGCTAAGGGATTTCAAAAAGGTTGGGTCGAACAAGGGTAATGACTTCCTTTACGTGGGAAAACTAAACGAGGTCAAAAGGGAAGGCGGCTGAGGGCGAACAAAAGGGATGGGTTTTGACCGCTGGGAAAACCAACAAAGGCTCGTGACCGGGTCAAGTACCTTTAAAACCAAAGGGTCGAGAGTCGTTTACCTGGGTTATTGTCTGCTAAAAATGACAAAAATGGACGCTTTTGCAAAATAGGAAATGATTTTCATTGGCAAATCCTTGTCTCAAGTTACGAATTATTCTACTATGTCCCAAAGCTCCACTGTATGCAAGAAATTTATATACGCGCAGGAAAAATCCTGCTGATCAAATCTCCTAAAAACGTAAGGACCGGAAAAATCCTGCAAGGGTGAACAAAAATTATGTCCACGGTGGACAAAAGTGGACAAAAATGTAGACAAAAACGTACTGGGGTGTACCAAGGTGGACACACCCTAAACTTGAGGTTTCTGAGTCGGAACTTTGCGAAGGGTATCTGCACTTAACCCGTGCAGCACAAAGAACAATATGAAATGTGTCAAAATATGTGAAATTGTGTAAAATGTGTGTAGGCACCCTTATGATAACATGCACATTCACAAATCTACTTAGTCTAAGTACCTTTTTTTTCTACTCACTGACCAATTACTTCACCACAAATGAATTTAAAAGGGAAAGACAGCTAAGTTCCGCACAAAAAATAAATGAATTTAAATAAAAATCGAATAAAATCAGTATGATATTGGTAGCTACTGGTTTTATGGCAGTCAAGGCGTTAGTGTTGCTGGTGTTCCAACACAAGTTCGAATCAAAATTTAATCTGCACTGCTGGGAACCAACACAAGTTTAGTTCGCAGTGCTTTACAACTAAATTCCACCGCGTGCCAACAATTATGTAATTTGATAAATTGCAATTTGTTGGCACAGCAGATCTTCACCGCTGGCACCAATTATGTAACCCCTTTTTCACTAGGGAACCCTCGGAAGGGAGCAAAGTAAAGTAATCAAAGTTAAAATGTGTTAACTAATAGAAAACCCTACTTTAGGAATCTTATGTTTTGGCTCTAAGGTAAACTAATGTGCGGAAATAAAGAACTTACCTTAGCTGTCTGTTGTCTTCCCTGAAGATATGTATGCTGCCACCACCTACGAATGTAGGACTTAATCCTTTGATTAAGTATGATAAATATGAAATGAATTGAAGTTAATTGCAAGTGAAGTTACGTTAAGTTTGGATTGAAAAGCAAGTGAATTTACTGAAAGAATCTACTTTGAATGTAATTGTGAAGTAATACCTGGTTCAGTGGGAGTAGTCAATGAAAGCAGAAGGTACTTCCGTATGGTTGTTGTATTAAACGAATAGCAAAATAAAATATGTGTCACAACAACTCTTATTACTACCGACCTACTATCACGCAAAAAGGAACATTCTCTCTCTCTCTCAATATAGGTGAACAAGGTGGTGGACACGGAAGGTGTACACCACGTGTTAAGCTTCAAGTTTTTACAATTTAAATTTACAAGAAATACAAGTTTTAATATTATGGGGGGGGATTTAGGATCGGGCCATTCTCAGTCTTTTATCTATTGGCAGGTGAATCTTGCGCCTGTTCGCCAGTCTTTTGAAAAGGAGAAAAATCACTATTAACCTAATCCGTTAGAAGGTCTATATACATAAAAAGGAGTAATCCTACCAGTCCAGAAAGTTCGTGATGGGCAGGTGCTGTCTAGAAGTTCTTGTTGATGCTGCAGTCTTGTCAGGGTGAATCCAGGAGTGAACTAGCAAAGTGTTGGGGGGCCCCAGTCTCGGCGGGCTTGTACTCTCGGCCACAGTGACAGCTACTCAAGGAATGAGGACCTCAGGGATGAGCACGACATGACACTAGTTACACAACGTTCGGCTCCCCCTACCATGCCCAAGAATAAGAAGGAACCTACCGGCGCGCGGCCTACCGACCATTATGTTAACTAATCCACTGATATCCTTATCCGTTATCTTTCTTATTATTCTTATCCGTTATTCTTACTTCGTAGGTATTACCAATGAGATGAAGCATGTTGGCTGTGATTTATTTCGTGATTATTATTATAGGTTAATTGTTCCTAATTCATTTCAACTAGATGTCATTTCTATATTCTTACTTCGTAGGTATTACCAATGAGATGAAGCATGTTGGCTGTGATTGAATTTTAATAAATTTGCTGTACTACTCAACTGTTCTACTACTCAAATTCATATCTGACCATTTTCATGTTAAGTTAGCCTGTATCACAGAGTACCGGAGACAACCTATTAGGCCTGTATTACTGACGTGCTGGTGATCTACCTGAATAGAAAAATAGACTGAGAGTAGGAATCTACTAGATCTTTCCAACTAGGAATACCTAGTTGGAAAGATCCTTCAACAATTTGAACCTACAAATAGGAAAATATTCCACTAAAAACGTGATTCAAAAGAAGATAGGGTCACAAAAATTGAAGAAAAAAATTTATTAGGTAGTGTATTATTCGAGAACATTTACAGAGTATCTCAAAACATTACTTACTAAATTAATATAATATTAGACAGGTATTTAAATCAGTTACACATTGCAGTTTGGTTAATACCTACAAAATTTATGTTGTCTGATGGTAAGAGTATTGATAAAATGGGATGGGAAGAAGAACATGGCCAAGAACAAGATAAAAAAACTAATCTAGGTCGTTGATAAAAAACCTCAATCAATTCGGATATTTCCTTCAGCTAAACAGGACGTATCTCTACAGGATTCACACTTGAACATCGTAGGTCATCTGAAACAAAATAAGGAAGGAGGGTATAATGAAACGAGCTGCGACAAAACTAAGTATTTAATACAAGGATGCACCTATTTTAGTATTAGGTATGTGAATTTTGAGCTAGGTAGCTTTAGGTACTACACGCTTCGTGGGAATGGGTTTTGGTAATAAATTCTATCAGGTTAGTTATCACATTGATACGAGGTACTACATCGACCAATATTCGGAACAATGTTGAAATGTAGCCATCTACAAACTTTCACATTATTGTCGCAAGCAATCGGCATGCAAAATTTAATCACCTAGGTACCTACCTATTACAATAAAATAGATAGCTCATGTCATGAGTAGTATTTTTATGTACAGAGAATCATAGAATGTTGTAAAAACAGACTGTTGCCGAGGGAAACGTTCACATTGGCGGGTCTACAAAGAGAATTTTGTCCCACAACTGACCAAATTGAGCAACAGAATTCGAAAATGAATTGATGAGTTTCGAATAATCTCGTTCAATGTTAAGAAAAACCATAAAATATAAAGAAAGTACTTACTACAACGTCACAAAACCGCTTGTCAGACTCGTTCGTGTATCACTGACTTTTGACAGTCGATTAAAAAGGTTCCAACGTCGTTTTCTTTGTTGGTTAGTTTTTATTTCTCTTCAGAAACTCTTCAAGTTCACCACTTGTGTATTCAAATCAATAATAATGCAAAAATAAAGGAGTTTGAGTCGATTTAAGTGATAGACGTCCGTTTTCAACCGGCTTTTGATATGGAAATATTTTGTTATGAGCCAATGAGGCAGGTTATCGCGGGTGAAGCGTTCCTGCCGCAGCGTGCGGCTCTGTTGAGAGCTCCTTGGTGGGAGGAGCCGAACGTTGTGTAACTAGGGTCAAGTATGAGCACGGGGGTCCTTTGGTTTGGGTGGGGCGAGGCGGTGCTTCTGCGCCTGCGCACGGAGTGGGAGAGCTACTAGTGGCGCCGCTGGTGTTGACTGGGCGAAGCTTGGTTTCGGTACTGGTGGCGCTACTGGTGCTGACTGGGCGAAGCTCGGTCCCGGCACTGGTGGCGCTGCTGGTGTGGAAGCCGCGGACCTAGCCCGCGGTCTTTTAAGTGGAGAACGATTTACCGTAATCCTCAGGGGTGGAACCCGGGGATTACAGCCTACCCAGTTGTTGAGTGGAGTTCCATCTTCTGGTCGATATTTTTTCCAATATTTCTTTTTATTCTTTTAATTATCGACAAGTACCTACTCCCTGAAGGGGCTTCACCTCGTACTCGAAGACAAAGAAAGAAGAGATGGCAATGCAACGTTGCGCAAGGTAACTATGAATTTTCCTAGGGTGAAGTATTTGAATTTTGTATACTCAATTTGACTTTAATTATACCACTTTTATGTTTCAGGTGTAGCTGTTAAGAAGAACTCAAGAAATAGAATGAACTGCGTGTAATCAACGTCAAGAAACGGTAAAACATGTACATATGTAAATATTCAGTACAAAATAAAGATATTGCAAAATGGTCGTAAATGGTTGTTTGTTGTACCTACTCCATTACAGGTTCTACGCAGTTGCCTACGTCATCGACCGCTACCATTGCACCACATCTTATCTTATTATCTCATTTTACCTAACTTTAAGTTGCAATCATTTTTGTCATTTCCATTCCCTTACAGCACAACGTTACACGCCGAACCCCCTTCAGGGCTAGGCAGCTTACAAATTGGTGGCAGCGAATCGGATTTTTTACGAAGCAAGCTTCGTAACGAACCCAAAATTTTATTCTGTAACGCTCTAACGTTGTGCAACTGCCTTCAGCAACTCAAATTTAAATTTAATTTTATAAATAACCACGTTGTGCAGCTACATCTGCAACGCATTTTAAATTCTAATTTGATATATAACAACGCTGTCCACTGTACCGCAACACAACTTCATTGCGGGTGCAACGTAAATTCTAAATTCATTTTAAATTGCCATAACGAAATTTTAAATTCATCTTCCCTAAAACTGCAACGCAACTTAAGGTTGGGTACATACTTAGCGGAGACTTGGGTGCGAGCGATTTTAGTAAGGAAACCACTATTGATCAGGTGTTTAGCCGTAGGATAGGTAGGTTGCATCCCATCTCCGAAATTGTACGCCAAAGGAAAAGTGCGTCATTGTCGCCGATTGCGACTATAATTTGTTGTTTTGATTTTGTATCGCATCAATTGTGCGAAATTTCATTGTTGCTGCACCGTTGTGCCAAATTATATTTGTTTCACGCACCGTTGTGCGAAGATTGCAGTAGTCTACGAGCCGCACCGTTGTGCAATACGGCTGAAATTTCCACCTGCTATTTCAAATTGACATTGCACCGTTGTGCAACGACCTTACCAAGACTGACTAACTTCTTAGCTTTGTGTGACGCAAACATTTCGCAATATGTCGAGTCCGGGAAAAAATAGTTTTGAAGACGACTGCCCCACTTCACCTATAACGGTGGGGGCCGATTCCATTGACTCCATGATGCAAACAATGCGGGAGATGACCACATTGCTTAGAAGTTACAACCAAACGACTCGGGGAGGGGATAAAGACGATATCCCTAGATCCCTATTTCTTGAAATTGACCCTTGGGACCCCGATGCGATGGGAGCGCTGAATGTGACGTCCTTTTTTGCAAATTTTGACGCAGTGGCCGCGAACCTTTCCGCGACCCAGAAAATTCGACTACTCCGAGCTAAAACGCGCGGAACGGCCAAGCAGTTTCTCATTGACAGACAAGATAATCTCAACAGCGAGCAAGCATATCGGACCGCATGAGATGAAATGCTGATCTGGTTTAGAAAAGAAAACCCTCAGCATGCGGCCGCCTTGCTGTGGACGGTGAAGCGGAATCCATCCGAAACGCTACGGCAGTTTGCGGACCGCGTGCGGGGTCTAGCGCGTTGCGCTATCATCGAAGAGGGAGCCAACATGGATGCTCATGATAAGAACAGTTGGGTGGATCGTAAAACACTAAGCGCGTTCATCCGAGGTGTTGGTGGGCGTTTGAGTTCTTTTCTCGTTGCAAATCGACCCATAACACTCCGGACGGCTTTAAAGAGGGCAGAAGAATTAGAGGAGACGCTCGAAAATACCGAGGATGTGGAGGAAAGATGGGACCTGGCCGCAGTCAACGATCGTCGGTGTTATAAATGCGGGAGCCTAGAGCATTTTGCCGCCAAATGCACACGGCGGGACCCCGAAAAAACCAAAACCTGTCAGGAGGAGGAACTTCGGAGAGAGCGATCCCGTTACCCCGCCGACCAGAGTTCACGAGACACCGAACGTCGGGACAACTATCGTACGGAAACTTTGAACCCTAGGACTCTCGAACCGCCCTTACCTCGTTTTCCATGCATGTTTTGCGCCAGTAGGCAGCACTTTCCGGTTGAATGTCCGGACAGCCCTCAACGCACTATCTTTTGCGATTTTTGTGGTGTTCGCAAACATCTTGAAGAAGATTGCTTCCGGAAGAAAAGATTATTGCCCGTATCGAATCCGCCAGCACGTCGTGAGGAACAACGTAGTGGGGCCGGTGCGATAGCCCGTTACAAACAACCCCAAACTGAAAACCACATTCCTGCCGTAGAGCAACCCATGGTCAGAACCATTAGAGTGCAGGTCGGACTTGGTCCGGAAACCCGAAATATGACCCTTGACACGGGAGCAGCGTTGTCGGTGCTTTCCAGTCCGATAAAAGGAATTCCCCTTCTACCAACTGAAACCATGGCATGGGGTGCTGATGGGTATCCACTACCGTTTGCGGGAGAGCAACGGGTACTCACTCAGATAGGGGAGCATAAATTCATGCACACCTTTGTAGTTTTCGCCCGACGCGAAGCTTCCTTGGACCTATTGGGATTGGACATCCTCAGGAAAATTCCTCTCACATTGACTACGGGACCACGCATGAAATATCAGCATTACGGATCGCGTGGCGCAACCATGAACAAAAAGGAAGAGGTCAACGAACCGTTCACTGTGGGCACGGTCTTGGTATCTGAGAGGAGGAAACCAGTTGTGTCTGACAACGAAAGTTGCGCAACCGCAACCCTCACAACGGTTCCTAGCACCTCTCTGGGTACCACCGTCGTTCCCCTAGATACACTTTCGGTGAATGAGGTTGGAAGCGAACATCCCGAAACCGTTGCAGACCCAGCAACTCCAGCAAAGCAAACTGCGAATTTACCGACCGATGTGGGAATCACATCGCAGAGATCTGCCGTCGTGGACACTGGGACCCCAGCCGTCCTGACCGCAACTCCAGCAACTCTAGCTGCCGCCACAACCGTGGAGGAAGCCGTTGCTGCACCTGCAACGCCCGACATGCTGACTGCAACGATTCAGGACTCTCTCACGAGGACCGCAGAACCGGCCGTTGCTGATGCCGTAACGCCCGAAATGCTGACTGTAATGCCAGCAATGCCGACTGCAACCCCCCAAGACAATGAAATAACATCAACGACACCTGTGGAAGTTGAGGCTGCAATGCCTGCAACGTTGCCTGCCGCGTTGTCGCCAGCAGTGCAACCTGAAATGTGGAAGAATATCTTAGCCCGAGTGCAGGCTAATGTGAACCTGGAAACCCACCACCCGAACGACCTTGCAGCCGTTGCGGATGAGCCCGTGGAAGAGGAAGACAACATGGAGGATGAGGGAAATCCACACTCCACCCTGGAATATCAAGAGGAATGGGAGCTAATCCCGACTGATCAATGGGATGAGCCAAAACCCGAGTTCGACGATGTGGTGTTGGAGAAGTTGAAACACCTAGAACATGCGGACGCCGTACCGACTCGAGTCGTTCTGGAACAATTTGAGCCGCTATTCCGACCACCTTCGGCGGACGGATGTAGCCTGGGGGTGACGCATCGAATCGAACGGACCCAAGCAACTGTAACGGCACAAAAGCCTTACCCGATTCCGCACGCCCTTCGACCCATTGTGGAAGAGCAAGTCAAGGATATGCTCGCCAATGACATCATTCGCCCATCAGAAAGCCCGTGGTGCGCCCCGGTCCTGCTGGTAAAGAAAAAGACACCGCCGGGAGAAGAACAGAAGTGGCGCTTCTGCACGGATTTTCGACTACTAAACCGCATAACAAAGGGTGATGCGTATCCACTACCAAGAATGCAGGAGACACTGGCTCTGTTGGGAGGAAGTAGGTACTTCTCCACCCTCAACTTAATCTCCGGATACCATCAGATTCCCGTTCACCCGGAGTCCAGGGAGCGGACTGCCTTTTCCGTTTTGGGTAGGCATTTCGAGAACAACAAGATGCCGTTCGGACTTAAAAATGCTCCGGCGACATTCCAAAGGGTTATGAATGACGTATTAGATGGTCTCCTAGGCCGGGACTGTCTCATTTACCTCGACGATGTGATCGTGTTCGCTGCAACGCGTGAGGAACACTTGGCAAAACTGACCAGAGTGTTAGAACGACTCCAGGATGCCCGTCTTCAAGTCAATCTGCCAAAATGCGAATTCTTAAAGAGCGAGGTGAAATTCCTAGGACACAAGGTGACTCGCACGGGACTTCTCACTGACTCCGACAAAACCCGTGCCATCGACGAATTTCCGGTTCCTACTACCAAGAACCAATTGCAGTCGTTCCTGGGTCTCGCGGGGTTCTACCGCCGTTTCATCCCGGACTATGCCGCAACCTCGGTGCCATTGACCAACCTGCTGAAGAAGACCGCGCCGTACGAGTGGACCGAAGACCAACAGCGGGCTTTCGAGACTTTGAAACGACAGCTCGCGTCCGAACCGGTCTTGGCATATCCGGATTTAGATAAGCCCTTCGTACTCGCTACAGACGCGTCGGGTGTGGCATTGGGAGCTGTGCTGTCCCAGGAAGTGGATGGAGAGGAGCGGCCGGTGGCTTTTGCGAGTAGAAAATTGAACCCAGCGGAAACAAGATACTCTGTAACGGAGAGAGAGTTGCTGGCCGTGGTTTGGGCCATTCGGCATTTCCAAGAGTATCTACTCGGCGCCACCTTCGAACTACAAACAGACCACATGGCACTAACCGCAGCACTCAGACTCAAGGATCCTACGTCAAGAATAGGAAGATGGATTATGAGACTGGCAGAATATGATTACATTCCCCGCTATCGACCGGGAACCGCCATGGCGCACGCCGATGGACTCAGTCGAGTTGGCATAGCGGCCTTGACCCTGGAGTTCCCGAAAGAGCTGATGATCGCAGCCCAAAATATACAATCCACAGATACAATCCACCGTGACCAGCAGATATCAGGATCGCGTACGATGCAGATCAGGTGTCTGGGAAGCACAGGTGCGAAATGACGGACAGGATGAATGCGTTCCGTTGATGCCAGGAACGTTGTGAGAATGGCTAATCCATAGATGCCACCGCAACATGTGGGCCGGTCATCCAGGGGCCGAAGTGACCGAGAAATTGGTTCGTCGCCTAGGCACGTGGCCGGGACTAAGGAAGGATGTACAAAAATTCGTCCGATCCTGTGACACATGTCAAAAACGAATGACACCCAACAACCTGAAACAACCCATACAGAAGCCATTACTTCCGGAACGACCAGGACAAATTAAGGGAGTGGACTTTGTGGGGCCCATTGCAACGAGTGGAGCTTCACGCTACATCATGATGGCAGTCGACCATTTCTCGAAATACGCCGAAGCATATGCAGTGCCTGACTGTTCAGCTGCAACCGTCACTCGAATACTGGCAACGAAGTACATTCCTGCTCACGGAGTTCCGGAGCGTATGGTGTCCGACAGGGGAACCGCCTTCACAGCCAGTTCTACCAGAGAGTTGTGTGAACGGTGGGGGGTACAACAAGTTTTTACAACCGCCTACCATCCAGAGGGAAACGGCGTCTGCGAGAGTTTCCATAGGACTTTTGCCACTATACTCGCAAAAATCTGTAAGCGAACCACTGCTTGGGAATCAATGATACCTGTCGCCTTGGCCGCCTACAGAGCAACGCCTCACAAAAGTACAGGTTTTACGCCTAACTTCCTCACCTTTAGAAGGGAGTTGCGGCTACCAAATGAGTCGTTGCAGGGTCTCGCACCGGGAGTCGAAGGCGCAACAAGATTGCGCAACCTTCAACAGGCACGGAACGCAACGATGCATTATTTGCACAAGGCTTGGCAGAAACGCAGCGAAGCAATCAACCTGCAAAGAACGGCCCGATCTTTTGAAGTAGGGGATCACGTCTACCTGAGGGACCTTCAACCACCAACGGGCGTTGCTCGTAAGTTTTGGAGCCCTTGGTCGGGACCATGGGTAATCACTCGAAAACATTCCGACGTTACCTACCAGATCAGGGATACTGCAGACATTCGTCAACAAACCGTCCATTTGAACCGCTTAAAGCCAGCATTCGTGGCCGGAGTACCGGATGACGCCTTTATCGATGCCAAAGAACAACCTGCAACACAGCCAAGCAATGATGATTCATTCACCCCGCTGGAAGACGAATTGAACGAAGACGACAAATTCGACGATGATGAATTTCCCACGCATAAGACCGCACGTTCCGCAACGACGCCTGCCACGTCCAGTAACCCGGAGCCCAGTACCAGCGTACCAGAAGAGTTGACGGATGAAGAGGACGAACAGAATCAATCCTGGACCAGGAACACGAGGTACCTGGCCACTCCTACAAACTGCGGCAGCGAGAACCTGTGAACTATCGCAAACTACACATGGGAGCGATTACACAAGCTGCAACTGACATACTAACTACTAGGGACAAAAATATACCGACTGACTGAATAAAATTTCCTTTTCAGACTCCTCAAGTCACGCAATTTAGTTAAGACTCTTCAAGTCACCAAATTTAACCAGGTCTCCTCAAGACACATAAAACACTAGGACCCATAAGGTCAACCAATATTTCATGATCTCTGGCTCAAACCCATAAATCTGAGGGCCTCATTAAAGTCAAGTACCACTTTTCCTCGGGCAGGGATGCTTAGTCTGTGTTTTCTATTGTTCACAGGATGTTGCAACAACAGCTCGAGCAAGCTGTTGGAATGGAGGGAGACCCTCCATTGGATGAGTACGTCCAACAGATACTTGACACGTTTGCGGAAGAAACGGAGGCAAATGCTACAATCCCGGAATCCACTGTAACGACCCCAGAACCGTGTAATGCACCACAAAACACATTAGCCGGCATCGTCAATTGCATCTGCTATGCAGCCAGAGGGGATATGAGAATGGCGCGTGCAGCGAATGGCCATGCAGCTGTAGTGGCAATGATGCGTTTGGCACGATGGATTCCCCAATACCAACGCATCGCGCAAGAAAGGGACCATCTTTTGGAACTTCGCGAGGAATGGAGGGAGGAACACAATCAACTGTTGAGAGAGAAAGTGTCCGCCTGGAAACAGATTAGGGAACTTAAGGCAGCCCTGGGCTTGGAAACCGCAGAGCCACCTGCGGCAGGGACCGCGGTTCCCTCACTGCCCGACAACCCAGAATCCCTGATAACTCCAGGACCGACCACTGCAGAGGTTCCGCTGGAGCCACCACATTCCAAGCGACGGCCGAGCGAGCAAATGGTCACAATCTCAAGCAACCATCGATTACCAGTGGCGTCCACCTCTCGAGCAAGGTCCGTTACACCCAATGCCACCCCTCGCCAATCGCCCACTCGACCAATCTCACCATTTCAAGGGACAGCCACGGAGATGCAGCGTCCGTTGCGCAAGGGCGTCCGTATTCCACTTCCGCCATCGTCTCCCAGCTTAAGCGACGATGGGCGCCCATTGCTACCGACACCTGTGAGAGAGCCGCAACTGATCATTGGAACCCGAGTTGAGTCACATACAACCGTGCCAAAAATCGTCCTGAAGAGGTACCAGCCGTCGCAAGCAAAGCAACACAAGAAGAAAAGGGCACGCTGTCCTGTGTGTTGCAGGCGCTGTACCCAATTGGTAGCGTTCAGGTGCTATGCCTGTAAAGAATTTTGGGAAAGACAAAAGAGAGTTCATCGCAACGGTCAAGCATTGGCCACATGCAGTGAGGACCATCGGGAAGCAAGAAGACCTGATGTGTGTGCAGGGTGCCGACGATTCGAATATGAGGTAGCCCTGCGGAGGACCTATCCGTCTCTCCCGTTGCCGATACCCAGCCTTGTCGTTGACAACGCTGGCTCCCACAATGGCGGGGAATGTGAGCCGCAGCTCACAAGTTCCGAAATTCCCCTATTGGGGCCAGGATAAAGGAGGAGACAAGAGTTGAGTTCGGGAATCGCTAAGTTCACAGACAATCATCACACCTACTACATTGAAGGGAGGGAGCGCCGGTCGGGGCCCTCCCACCAGCGGGCGCCCAGCAGACCACCGAGCGTGGAGGGGAGGCTATATAAGGCCGCGCGCCGCTCCCCCACCCTCAATCCCGCCTGCTCTCTGCTACTACCCCCTTCAGTGCAAGTTATATGACTTATCAGACATTAACTGCAACTGCCCCCTCGTTCTGCAATTAATTGTGCAACCCTAAATTCTCATTGCTCTCTATTTACCTAATGCCTTTCGAATCGTTAATCGGTTAGCAGTAGCGATTCCCCTCTCGCCGATTAACCGACCCTTGCATTACACGGACTTCCCTTGGATCACGGACTACCCAAACTACGCCGGACTCCCGCCTCAACGAGTGTCTGCGACGTGAGTGTCCTTAGTGTATTATTGGCCAATAATAATAATATACCTTAAGGGATTGAGACAGAGACTAGTCGTAGATTAATGGTACCAACCATACTTACCTTGCAAAGTTACCCTCATGTAGCTCTTTTCCTAACAAATCAGTTGATTGTGATAAACAGTAAAAGTAGTCATTTCGACCTTGTTAATCAAAATACTTACCATTTACGACCATTTTGCAATATCTTTATTTTGTACTGAATATTTACATATGTACATGTTTTACCGTTTCTTGACGTTGATTACACGCAGTTCATTCTATTTCTTGAGTTCTTCTTAACAGCTACACCTGAAAAATAAAAGTGGTATAATTAAAGTCAAATTGAGTATACAAAATTCAAATACTTCACCCTAGGAAAATTCATAGTTACCTTGCGCAACGTTGCATTGCCATCTCTTCTTTCTTTGTCTTCGAGTACGAGGTGAAGCCCCTTCAGGGAGTACTCCATTACAGGTTCTACGCAGTTGCCTACGTCATCGACCGCTACCATTGCACCACTTCTTATCTTATTATCTCATTTTACCTAACTTTAAGTTGCAATCATTTTTGTCATTTCCATTCCCTTACAGCACAACGTTACACGCCGAACCCCCTTCAGGGCTAGGCAGCTTACAATCTACAACCTAATCCGCATAATCCCTGAAAATTTCATCGAAATCGGACAATAACTTCATATAGTTATGCGCGTTACAAGGAATTCATGACAGACACAGACACGGAACCAAAATTGTTCAGAAAGGTCTAAAACGCAAAACGCGAGTGAAAATTTTGATTTTGGAGAACATTTTTTTTCGTCTTTGAAAAGTGAAAACAAAGCTTCCGCTACCTTGGTAGACTCGGAAGCAAAATACCACCAAACCTACCATAATTATTAAATTTATTAAATTAAAATTATAGAAACACCCACTCTATATTCAATATTCAGGTGCTCAATCCAACCTGATCTAATCAACCCTTGAAATTCTGAAAGCATGATCAATAAACCTTTAGAATAAAGTCTGACGACACCATGGGCTACCGTCGTGGGGATAAAGAGGTTCACGCGAATTGGCGTGATGGAAATCATGGAATTTGAAACGCTATTCAGTTTAAGGGCTGTCATGATTCCAAAATCGAAATGGTGCTATACTGAAGAAATGTGCTTAGCATAATATGCTATCAATAATATTATTATTGATATTATGTATTTTTTGTAGGATAGGCCAGTGGAATTAGATTTCTAGCATAATCAATAATATTATTATTGATATTATGTATTTTTTGTAGGATAGGCCAGTGGAATTAGATTTCTTATGAAAAACATTAGGGGTAAAGGATTTATTGTGTAAACTGTTTAATATTACTTTCTTAATTTTACTACATTTGGGGATAGGGGATCGGAGTTTCATTTGATTAGTGTGAGTTTCGGAAGCCTTGAGCTGGTTGGAGGCTGTCAGTTTATCGCTGTTATGTGTCCTCCCCCACTCTTCGGAGCGATCCTGGGTCAGCCGTTGGTATTTGATCTTTTCAAATACCAATGGAAATATACAACTGATTTTGGTTCCCCGAAAGGAAGGAGAACGATAACGGTGCGATATCGGTGTCCCGTGAATTATCAAGTCGACGTGGGAATTATAATTATACGTACCAGAAAAAGGGTCTAGTTTACGCCAAGACTTCCAACTTTATACAGCTCTTGTCGAGATGCAGTTATCATGGTTACCCACTTGTCTGGTGAGTAGGTTCTTGATCAATATTATAATTGTATAGGATCTTCCTCATTCATCTGCGATTACAAACACACTGCAAAAAAATGCTACAAATTATTACACAACGGTTTGATATTTCTCTGTACAAATCTGCAAGAAACCCGGCTTCCCCATTAATAGAGAAATCCTTAGGACGTATCCTCGACACGAACGTATTTAAGCTTAACCGAATCCACTAGGAATTATCTACTATTACCAACCCACCTACAATGGGGTATTTCGGTCAATTTTTTTTATTTTTTTTTTCAAAAGAGTATGGCTCAGGAATAACGGTAATCGGGTCTGTTCGTCGAGAAAATGTTTTTAAAAAATCAGAGAAGCTAAGGAAAGTTGAAGATTTGAATGGTGTGACGTAGCTAGCCAATCGTGACGTAGCTAGCCAACTGTCTTTGAAGAAGTATCCATGCACAGAAACCCCTCTTGGATACTACAACATTCCACTCACACACGCGCGCGGGGCTGTCCGCGGCGTAGTCCTTGCTTAGTGTGTGTGCATTTATAGCGGCCCGCCTTTTTCAAACGTGTGATCTCTTTAATTAATTTTTCTACCACATGCTATAGTATCATTGGGCTTAAAGTTGTAGTATATAGGTTTTCAAGGGTGCTGAATCCAAATTTGAGGTCAAAAACCTGAATTTCCGACCCACCGAAATACCCCATTACGACGTAAGGCTTGATAGTGATTATCCACCAGAAACATCATCGATATCCGAGAGTTTTGGTGCCTTTATTACGGAATTTTGCTCTTGGTTGCTGAGAAACCGCATAAGAATGACATGAAACCTGGTCGAAGAAACGAACTGAGAGTCATTTGCGATTCTCACTCGTGTTTCCGATTTATTATACGTCCAACCCTTGAGTCCTCATTGGGAGCAAACGGTTGGACCTATTGAGCTCTGCGTGGTTTCAATCGATTCTAAAAATACAATTCTATTTTAAATTGGTGAAAAAATAAAATCGCTATATCAGAAGTTTTTCGAGCTACGAAGTTTTGAAAATTTCAACTTTTTTCACTCCTTAGAAGTGTCTGACAATAACCAAAAACTTCGGGGCACAACTAGACCCTAATAATAGAGCCCACATACAATATTTCATCAAAATCGTACTCATTTCTTCATTTTAAGCCAATACCTAGGATCGTCTACCAAGTGGACAGTTTCAGACAGTATGACATGGAGATATAGAATCGATTGGTGTAAAAATGACTGAGTAAATAAATATATTTATGAGTATTCCCTTTGAGCATATCCACTTTTCATGATCAAGAAGTATTCTAGATTGAATACTACCTAACAAGTTGGGAAGTTGATCCTGCTTAGTGAAACTTTGGAATGGAGCAAGAAACCCCCCCTCAACTATAAAAATTTGATGTTGAACGTTTCAAGGGACGTAGAATCCCGAAATCGAAAAAATCCGTCTGTCCGCCGAACGCTGTCCGTTACGTAATAATTTGCTTCCGAGTCTAGCAAGGTAGCGGAAGATTTGTTTTCACTTTTCAAGGTTGAAAAAAAAAGATCTCCAAAATCAAAATTTCCACTCGCGTTTTACGTTTCAGACCATCCTGAACAATTTTGGTTCAGTGTATGTCTGTCTGTGTCTGTCATGAAATTCTTGCCACAATCATAATTTCTACAATTCTCATCCGATTTCGATGAAATTTTCAGGGATTATGCGGGTTGTCTTGTTGATGGTCCCCCGCATGCGCAAACGTGAAATCCTTGCCACAGCCATAACTTCTACATTCTCCAACAATATTCAGAGATTGTGCCGGTTGACGATTAGAGTCCCCTATTAGGGTAGTGGACGGTACATCCTCTACAGACCGAGCGTCCATTTAATTGGACACAAGTTTGAAGTTCCCTCCTAAACAGTGTATCGAAGCTATCTCAAACTTTTTTTTTCCTTGGTGTTGTCCAAATTGTGGAGAATTATGGCAACACTGCAGATAAGACGGTTATCTTTGATTTACCTTCGAAATTGGCGGAGAAATGGACCCGAAAACGAAGCACTCGTTTCATGGTAAGTTTTAGTGATTTAATCCTTAATTTCCGTAAAATTTCTTATTGAATCTTGTTCCCAGGAATCTAATGGTGATTTTTCACTAATAGTTTGAAAGATTCGGATTGTACCTACTAACGTCATAGCAATGCAACTTTTGGCGTCCATTTAATTGGACGCCCGGTCTATCTCCTAATCAGAGGGACGTCCAAAATATTGGACAAGTGAGGACTCAATCACAAACTTTTTTCAAAACAATTATTGACACCAGCGAGATTTGGTTTTATTTCATTCTTTTAATTTAAATATCATCATTCTTCACCCAAATTAATGTTGGAGTTCACTTTATATTCATCAAGCGTCATTGCTGAAAAGTTTTTGTTGGAAATATAGCTGAGTACTTGGACTCTAAAAGACTACCTAGTTTTAAAGTTGGTGAAGATGAATGTGATGATGTTCTTGCATTATCCACTATTTGAATTCTTATTAGGTGGTTATTGGCAGTATTTCTTTAAACCTATTCTGAAATTTGAGTCTAGTCACCCTCCCTTTCTTCCAGAAATTGTCAAAAATGTCAAAAGGATCGAAAAGGATCACAACTGTGGATTCTGTCGCTGATGCTTTGCTGGCGGATAAGGTTTCAGAATACAACTTTGGAGGGGGATGATACAACTTTGGGAGATATTGATGAAGACCTCAATTTGGACGATCTGGAGGTTGTCGACGTGGATCCACAAGGTAGCCTGTTGGAAAGGACGGTCTAGACCATCCATCATTTCGTAGACTTGGCTTTGGCTAACACCTGGATCCTGTACAGGCAAGACCAAATCGCCCTCAAAAATGAGAGGAACGATATCCTCAGCTGCTTAGATTTCAAAATATTGGTGGCAGACCATTTCCTATCCATTTGCGACGAAAAGGGGATTGTCGACGATGTGAGACCATCAACTCTTCGTTCTGGAACTCCAAGAAGTAGGGGGGAAGCAAGGCCTCGTACCTCATTGAAACTCGAGGCTATTCATCTTACAGCCTTTGATGAAATGAAGAATGCAGCACGATCCAAGTTACCAGATTGTAAGAAAAATATCAAATTAGTCCGTAAAAAATGTTTGAAGTAACTCTGTGTGACGAAAGTGAGTTACCATGAAAGGCTGTGACTTCAGCTTTTTCTGGTCTTAATTAGTCGAAAATTGGGTTGTTAATAATTAAAATTCATTTGAGCGTTCATTCTATGTAAGAGATAAGATTGTCATTTCATGTTTTATCGAGATGGTATTTTAAAATTAGGAAAAAGTTTGTTTTGTGATCATTTTTAGTTCATTTTCCGATTTTTTGGTGTTTTTTACTTTCAAAAAACTGAAATTGACTGACCAAACTAAACTAAAAGCCAAGCCAAGTCGAGATAATATTAATTTTAAGTTGTTTAATCCTTTAATCAGTCAAAATATGCAATTTTTTAATTAATAACGACGAAATACATTTACTAAACTGTGATTTTTTTCTTAGAATTGGGGGGTCGATATAGTCCTGGTGTCCATTTAAATGGACATTTTGTAATTCCTATGCGAAATAAATGTTTTCCAAACTTTGATATTTTTTGAGTTATTTGAGCCCCAAAAAGCCAGAAAAACTTGAAAATTTTGAAAAAATATTATCACTGCAAGCTCGGGACTGTAGAGGACATAGTGATTGATGTTTTGAGATCAACTACTATGCATCGGATCGGGTTATGGATACGAGGAAGCTATTTGCCACACCCACTTTGCAGACTTTTTTAAACACATTAGGTACCTGTCTCATAAGGTTTACCATATTTCCTGTAGAATTACTCATTAATATTTATTGTGGATTTCAGTGGATTTTCGCAATAGCCTTTCCAAAATTCGGATTTTCGTTCGAGGGTTCGTATGAATTGGAGGGCAATTCAGAGGACCTAGTACGTGTCGCGGAGACTCTTTTTACGAATGTAACAGATGCTGATATTGATGCTAATACAGAGACCTACAATTTGGATGTTGAGGGGAAAGTTGTGCCAAGGAACTCTAAATGGAATAATACGCTGTTTGAAGTCCGAATCCGTTCCTACATTGATTACGGAAGACATTGGCTGAAGGCGATAGTAGCTAATAAGAGTCGATTTTTGGAGGAAGTGGATGAATATTTGTCGAGGCTACCGAGTAACGCCTCAAAGATCGTGACCACACAGAGTAGGGATGTTTGCCATTGTGAAGGAAAGATTATGATGCCCTGCCCCCTAAGATGTTTGTTCAGCTGCTACGTCAAGAACACTGATTCGGACACCAACAACAACGGTTGGCGCCATGAATACGATTGCAGAGGAATACAGATGCTCGATTGTAAATGCCACGAATACTCAACCACTAGATGTTATAATTACAAGGACAATCTTCTCAATTGCATAAACCAAACAACAGAATACATGAAAGCTGATAGGTCCTGCTCACAGTACTCAATCAATAAACCAGATTTGATCAGATCGTACGATATTATTTTAAATCTCTTAATGGAACCTCTGAAGATGTACTTTCGAAGTGTAGAATCTCGTCTGAATTTCCTCAGTCAGGCAACATTCGCTATTGACAGTCTATCCAATATTGCTGGTCTAAGGTGTAGTACAGATCTGAATGACGGGGAATGTGGTTCATGTATTGATCAGCTGCTATCTGAGGAGGAAGCTTTATACAATGAAATGAGGACAAAGTTCACTTTGGAACTCTTCAAAATTCAAAACAAAATTCATACTACTTCTACAAAAGTGGAAAAGCTGAAACAAGGTACATTTGACACTATAAATCGTACCATCAAGGAATATTCGTGCTGCTTGAAGAGCTTAGATTTCTCCGTAGACGACTACGATTGCAGCAACATAACAAATAGCTACCCAACTACTCTTCCCGGTAAGCAGGTCCAATTATACGAGTAGAGAGCTAAAAGCTAATCGGATAATTAACACTTACCAAATTAGGTGACAAATTATAGCGATTTATTCACATTAACATACAACATTCTTATTTTTCCAGAATGTGGATGTGATCCTCTAGGGAGTTTCGGACCGACGTGCAATTCAGAAGGAAGCTGCTCGTGCAAACCACAATTTGAGGGGAAACTTTGCAATAGTTGCAAAGATGGATATTACAACTACCCGTTATGTGCCGGTCAGTCTTATCTCATTACATTACAAATTTTTCAGTACTATAAATACTGTTTTAACCTGTCCTATTAACCTCAAGTGAATTGACGGGCTGACAGACCGCTTTTTATACTGATTAATCGCATAAAGCTGAATCATCTGGCTTGCAGTTCCTCCCACTTATGAGGACTTTGCAGAAAGAGAAATGTGCTTCGTGATTCACTTAAAAATTGGTGCAAATCAACAAACCCTGAATCTTTTCGTAGAGTGTTTTGGGGAGCCAAGGCCATTGTTGTGCGTGCATTCATTGAATTTTTGCAGGCCTTTGTAACCGCCCTTCCCTGAAGCTGCGGTTTAAACTTCCCGCCGCCTCAAATGCACAACAACACACTCTGGCGGAAAAGCGCGCGCGACATCATGCAGAGATACCAACAGCTGATAACCCGAACGAGCCACAGCCACCTGCACCTACCGCGCATGCGCGCCGCTCCGCCCCACCACCGACTGGAGTGGGGGAGACTTCGAGATCGCCTCCCTCCGCATGACCCACCGGTCATTCTACGGTTGCCACTGTTGGTGGAGAGAGAGTGAGTCAAGGTGTATACGGCCCCCCCGATCCTGCAGTCGTACACCGTATTTTCGCCCGTGAGCTGCCCTGCTGCCTGAGGATAACTCCGCAACTCTGCACCTCACACCGGACTCTTTGGATATCCGGCCCCTTCTTCTACACCGCCCTCGGGATCCACGGTAGGCTTTTGCCATTCCCTATAAACTTTCCTTCTTCGTGAAGACCTTTACTTCGAGCAATAGACAAGAGACTGAGAATTTAATGCTCATCTTTGACTTGAATCGTACTTTATTGCTTCACAGTACACCGTTCACTTGAACGGCAATTTCAACATATTTCTGAGCAAGCTAAAGTTCGTTCATTCCCCGATTTTCGTACATGGTTAACGGTCCGAGACCGTACACCATATTTTGAGACCAAGTATTTTGTGGAGAAAGGTGTACGTAGGCTGATCCTACGTGCAGGAATTTCGTACCAGGTACCAGAAGGTCGAACCCTTCTGACCAAGCGGATTTTAGGTCTGCGACCCCGACTATAACAAAGGCGGACTGTTGAAACTCGAAGTTTCCCAAATCCGACCCCTTTTTACCTGACTTAGACAAATTGCACCTCTTGGTACAATAATTCCCGATTTTGACTAGTAGGAACTTCACTCTAAATTTCTAAGTACATATTTGGTACCTATAAGTAAAAGTAATTATTACATATTTGGTTCATATAAGTAATACATAATTGAGCGCATAATTACATAATTGGTTGCATTATCCCGACAAATTTTATTTCCGTAAAAATTGTAAATTTTGTTGAGTTTAACCCACGTGCAGGTTTACTAAGCGTTCACCCTGAAAATCGTTCACCTTCAGTGATTGTGTCTGCACGTTACATATTGATAACGATATTTGGTTAGTTACCCAATATACGTACATAATTGGTAGCAACTTTATAGGTTTACATAATTTAGTATTTTGTTTACATATTTAGTATTTTTTTTTTTTTTTTTTTTTTGATATCTTGCATATTTGGTATCTGATAATTTTGAAAAGTAAAATCAAGAAAACACATTTTCCTAAACCTGTCCTTGACAAATTTTATTTTGGTATATAAAAACTTGTAAAAATTTCAGGAAAATCCAGTAAACTTGTTGAAATCCCCGTAGGAATAAAACTCCGGATCGTACACCATCAGTGTACGTTCACCCAACACATTCCCTTGTTTACTAGTTGAAAGTTAACTTTGAAGAATAAGGTCCAGTACCCTTGAACCCCAATCTTAACTTTACAAATTTGCTTTGGTGTACGCCTTCAGCCATACACCAACCACCGTTCACCATCGTGGTGTACGCGTATAGATTTTAGCTACCCCCTCTTTTTCGGAGTTTATTCCGAGGCCGTACACCATCAGTGTACGTTCACCTCATACACCCAAAAACAATCCCGTGTTTATAATTGAAAGTTAACTTTTGGAGATAAGGTTCAATACCTTTGAACCTCAATCTTAACTTTACAATTTGTTGTTGGTGTACGCCTTCAGCTGTACACCCTGAAATCGTTCACTATTGTGGTGTACCCGTGGAAAACCGTCCACCATACACCATATCGAGTAATTTTAATTGTAAGCCCCATTCATTTCTTTTGGTGTATCAACCGTACACCCGCGATTTCTCCTTACCTTCCGAGTCAACCTCCGTTCGCGATCGCGCGTGTGGTTCGGTGAATCGCGAGTGATATATTTGATCAATTTTATTTTAGTAAATTCAAATTCTATTTTCTTTGTGACGTTTCTACTCCACCATCATGACTGATGACTACGATCCTCAGACGTTGGCTTTTGAAGCTATGGCTAGTGCCATGGGTAAGTTGCAGTTGTTCTTGGAAGGAAAGCCGAACGACAAGGTCGGTGAACCCGCTATTGAACAAATTCCCCGAACGATGTTGCTTGAGGTTGACAACTGGGACCCAGACGACCTTGATCATGTTCCAATCGGAACCTACTTCGACATCTTCGACGGTATCACCAGTGATCTGACCGATGAACTACGCATCCGACTGCTGCGGATTAAACTCCGAGGTTCCGCCAAGTCATTTTTGTATGAAAATCGACACCTGTTGGAAGGACCGCAGCCGTATAATGAAATACGGAAAGCTATGACGCGTTGGTACAGCCGCGACGATCCGGAAAAGGCAGCTGCGCGTTTATGGACCATTCAGAAGAATGCGGGCGAATCCCTTCGTCAATTCGCCGACCGAGTACGTCATACCGCACTCCAGGCTTCCCGAGTCGATGGATTCGACTTGACTGCCGGACAGCTACGGACCTGGATAACAACTCGATCCGTGAAAGCATTCTTGAAGGGGCTCCCAACACAGTTCGCCGGTTATTTTGTAAATAACTCTCCCGCAAACCTGGAGGATGCTTTGAAGATGGCTGAGGAACTTGAGGAAACCCTCGAACCTCAACAGGTGGACCATTGGAATATTGCTCGGGTCCAGGCTCAGGACGGAATGAGGCGATGTTATCGATGTCGACAACAAGGACACTTCGTAGCCCGTTGTCCGAACCCGCCTCGACCTCCGACTCCACCCATGCAGCGACGAAACATCGTCGGAATTCCGCGGATTCCTTGTTCTTATTGCGGAGGAAAAGACCACTTCCCGGCCCATTGCGATTCGAACCCTCGTCACTACCCTTGCGACTACTGTGGTTTGCCAGGCCACTCTGAATCGGATTGTCAGACCAAGAAGAACCAGATGAACGACGAGACGAACCCTATGTGCGACTACTGTGGGTACTACGGACACTTGGAAGCGGATTGTCCGCAAAAGACTGAATCCTATGTGAAGCCGGAGCCGCGCCAAGTGATGGCTATCACCAGCAAACCGCACGAAGCCCATCCCTATCAAGCCGTAGCCCTTGCGAATCCAGAACCGAAGTCATCAGCAGCAGCTGACGCAGAGAAACCCGACGTGTGTTTGCCCGCAATCGACTCACCTTTCAGGCAGACGATGAGAATGAGCGTGGATCTCAGTGGTCATCCTCGAACTTTGATCGTGGATACCGGAGCGCAGATTTCGGTGCTGACAACTCCAGTACCGGGTGTTCCCATCACGCCGACTAAGACTCTCGCCTGGGGAGCCGACGGACAACCCTTGCCCTTTCTTGGCCAACAACAACTGGTGGTCACGATCGGCCCGATCAAGCTCACACACGTATTCCGGATCTTCTCGCGGGACCATTCAGGATTGGACCTGTTGGGTTTGGATTTGCTCCGACGAATTCCGGCATCCATACATATGGACACGTGCGAGGTACGGATGAGGCACCCCCAAACGGGCCTTTCCATCGTGCTGAGCGAGTTGGTTGATGGATACCTCAGCCCTGCTCGCCCTGCTCCCAGACCAGATGTGCCGCAGCCAACAAGACCACGAGTAGCAGCCATTGGGACAAAAACCATATTTGACACCACAGCGATAACCCCTGATGCAACGATGCCTGATGATTGCCCTGTTCTGGACGCTTCGGAAGAGTTCCCTATTGAGGACCTGGACGCGCCCATCCCTGGGTTAGTCAGTGTTCTCCAATCTCAACTGGGTCACCTTCCGAATGCCGACAAGGATTACGTCATTGATGTTCTTTCCGGTTATCAAGATCTGTTTCAGCGTCCCGACGCTCGGGGATGTTCGATGGCCGTTGTCCACGACATCGAAACAGGTCAACATCCACCGATATACAAACGCCCCTATACCGTTCCCCACGCGCTCCGACCTGTTGTGGAGGAACAATTGAAGGAGATGCTCGACACTCAGGTGATTGAACCATCTAGCAGTCCCTGGGGAGCCCCCGTAGTGATGGTCAAGAAGAAAACTCCACCGGGTGAGCCGCAGAAATACCGCTTTTGTACCAACTTTCGAGCCCTCAACAAGGCCACCAAAAGCGATACGTATCCGCTTCCGAATCTTACTGAAACCCTGGAATCCTTGGGTGGAAGCAGGTTTTTCACCACCTTGGACCTCACCGCTGGATACCATCAAATTGCAATCGCACCACAAGACAGAGAGAAGACGTCCTTTACCACTCTGGGACGCACATACCAGTATCGCAAGATGGCTTTCGGCCTTAAAAACGCCCCAGCCACCTTTCAACGCCTAATGAATAGGGTTTTGGAGGGGTTGGTGGGCGAGTCTTGCCTGGTATACCTAGATGACATCGTGATCCATGGCCCAGATGTCAAGAGTCACCTGACTCGACTCGCACAAGTACTGGAGAGGTTGAGAAGCGCCAACCTAAAGCTGAACATGGCCAAGTGTAGATTCCTGAGCACTGAGGTTCATTACTTGGGCCACGTCGTGACGGAAACTGGATTGAGAATGGATCCCTCGAAAACCGAGTGCATCCAGACTTACCCGGCCCCATCAGACGCCACCGGAGTACGAGCCTTCTTGGGTCTTGCAGGCTTTTACCGAAGATTCGTGAAGGACTTTTCCAGTATCTCCGCGCCCTTGACACAGCTGCTACGGAAGGAAACCCCTTTCGAATGGACCAAAGAACACCAACAGGCCTTTGAAACACTGAAAGCAGCCCTGACGACGGATCCTGTACTTGTGTATCCCAACTTTGACTTACCTTTCTTGCTGTCCACCGATGCTTCCGGAATCGCCCTGGGAGCCGTGCTGAGCCAGGAGATCAACGGAGAACTTCATCCAGTCGCGTATGGAAGTCGAAAGCTTAATCCGGCTGAGCAGCGGTATTCGACAACAGAGCGAGAGCTCTTAGCCGTTGTTTGGGGAGTAACACACTTTCAACCATATCTCCTCGGTCGTCGATTCAAGCTGGAAACCGACCACCACGCCTTGACTGCTGCCATGAATCTTCGCGATCCTACTCATCGGATTGGCCGTTGGGTACTCCGACTCTCAGAGTACGACTTCGAGGCAGTGTATCGTACTGGAAAACAGATGGCTCACGCCGACGCGCTCAGCAGAGTGATCGTCGCCAGCGTAAGCACCTTCCAGCTCACAAAGGATATGTTAGTAGCCGCCCAGAGTTTGGACCCCTGGATAGCTGAGGTACAGAAGAAACCCGACAAATGGAATGCACGTCTGGAAGACGACGTGTGGGTAGCAACAAGAACTGTCGACGACGGCGAGCTTCGCGTGCCCCTGATCCCTGGAACGTTGCGTCATCGATTGCTGCAGGTCTGCCATGACAACCCATGGGCAGGCCATCCCGGCATCGAAGTGACGGAGGCCACCGTACGGAAGTATGGGATATGGCCGAAACTTGCATCATACGTGAAGGAGTACGTCAAGACTTGCCAGACTTGCCAGAAGAGGAACACCCCGAACAAACTCGACCCACCGATACAACAACCGGAACTGCCAACTCGTCCGGGAGAGATTGTTGGCATCGACCACGTCGGTCCCCTCGCTACGCCTAATGGTTCCAAGTACCTATTAACAGTCGTGGACCATTTCAGTAGATATGCGGAGGCGTACGTGGTATCAAATACCACCGCACAAGGAGTAGTGGAGGTGTTGACCCGACAGTATTTTCCGACGCATGGCGTCCCTGAAAAACTGATATCTGACCGCGGTACAGCCTTTACCACAGCGGTGACCCAGGAGCTATGTACTGCGTGGGGGATTCAGAAAGTGCAGACGACTGCATATCACCCCCAGAGTAATGGCACCTGTGAACGGTTCCATCGCACCCTGGCAGGAATCATCGCGAAACTCACAACCAAGACAACCGACTGGCAGAAGGTGTTGCCAATGGCTATGGCTGTGTATCGCAACGCGCCACACAGTAGCACTGGCTACACGCCGAACCTGCTACATCTAGGACGAGAACTTCGTTTGCCTGTTGCCGCCGCCCTGGATGTAGGCATCGCGCCGAGTCAAGGCCATGCGTTGAAGAACGTCAAGCGAGCCTACCAGGTGGCGACACAAGCAATGCAGAAGGCTTGGGAGAAGAGAACCAAGGTAGTCAACACCCGTCGAACACCTCGCTTCTTCGGAGTGGGAGATCGAGTGTACCTTCGTCAGATGGTACCCCCACCAGGGATATCCGCCAAGTTTTGGAGCCCTTGGATTGGCCCCATGAAGATCACCCGGAGAATCAACGAGGTTACTTACGAAATCGTCGACGTGGCAGACAAGTACCAGGTTGTCCACTTAAGCCGACTGAAACCCGCATACGAGCGTGGCGTGCCAGACGACGCTTGCGTAACGCCCCCGATTGCACCAGTCCCAGATCGACCCCCTGAGCCGATACCGAATTCCAATGGAATGGAGGAGCACGCAGACATGGAAGACAGCGAACTGCCGGTTGCTAGAATCGTAACTCCAGTGGACCTAACGTCACCCCTGGATGAAGAGGAGCAATCCGATCGCTCTAGTAGCTGTACGCCATCGTGCTCCACCGCCACAGAAGAAATGGAGACTGACGACATACCACCTTCGTCGCCAACAGCAACGGATGCACCAAGCACACCCGCCACCATACCGGTCGACACAGAAACTGCAAACAACACCAATGGCAGTATACCGACGCGTAAACTTAGGAACTTACCGAGAGTAGACTACCAGCAGCTACACACCGGAGCAGCCAAGAAGTCCTGAGGCGCCGGATGAACGTGACCAATTGAAACCTGAAACAAAAACATACTAATTAAATAAATGGTTATGTATAGAAAAGTATTATGTTGAAAAAAAAAAAAAAAAAAAAAAAAAAAAAAAAAAAAATCGTTTACACACTTACCTGTATTTCTGTCGAAGAATCCCTGTCACCCGATTCGTCCAATCGCCGTTGCGACCGAACGCGAGGTTGACACCTGTAGAGTCATTCCCGAAATTTAGTAAAATCTTAATATTATCTTAGTAAAATCCGAAACAGCCTGCACCTGGAATACTTATGGTCTAGCCGAATAGAGTCCCCTATCGCATTGAAACGAACAGAGCTTTACCATCAACGCTCAGTATAACACATAACACACTCACTAACATCTTTGTAGATTGACGCCCTAATGTAACTGTACATATAGGAACTTACTTTGTCATTAGTCGTAATAACTAGACTAAGAAGTGCAGTGATGTGTTTTACAGACAATGCCGAAAGGGAAGGACTTAACTCACTTGGGCCGTGAGATGGAGAGAGCTTGGGATGAGAGGCGAAGCCGAAGCAGTAGTCCGGTGTCACGACCAGCTTTGCCGAGAGGAAGATCCAGATCCCCAGTAGCGACGCGATTCACGAGGGTGAGACAGAGCATAGACGTTGAATATGAGTGGAGTGTCTTGTGGAGTGGCGCAGAGAAAATGTACCATGCAACCAGCGCAACAAACAGAAACGCCGGATGGCAACGATTCGAAAGTGCAGCCGAGATCCTGCGACGACACATGGCGGATCTCACAACCGCAGCTCAAGCAGTGCCAAAGACCGAAGACATCGCAGCCGAACTGGTGAGGCAGCTGAACCAGTCCCAGTCACCACCATGCGACCCTGTGGAGATCGCAAGGACTGTCGCGGGCATGATGACAGCACGTCCACGAACACCACCAGTAATCAACATGGCAGAATTGGCACGCTTGATATCGGAAAACTTGAAGATCGAGAGAGCACCACCATACTCTCCCATCGTGGACGTCACCAGAATCACCAACCTGGTTGAAGAACGCCTGGAAGCAAAACAAAAAGCAGCAGCGCAACACCCCACCAGCCTCAGCGAAACAGCAGAAGTTTCGGAACTCACAGCCGACTTGCCACCATTGCGACTTAGCACATCATCCACATCTGAAGACGAATCAACAACAGTTGTCCAGCCAGCAACCATAACTCCCATCGAGCAGAGCACAAGCACCTCAACCACCAGACCAGCAGCAACAGCCAAAGCCAGCCGCAAGTCCGACAGGAGATGCCTAGCCTGTGGAAAAGCCAGAGCACACAACTCCAGACTTTGGTGCGAAGCATGCAGGATGTTCCTGGTCAGAGCAAAGAAGGCAGCAGAAACCGACAAACCCTACACCTGCGTTGTCACAAGCCACAACAACAAGCCTGATACCACCAATTGCAGAGGTTGCCGACTACGTCAGTTGCAAGAGATTGAGGAGACATTGGAGGCGGCTGAAAATCCAGAAGTTGCCAATGAGGGCATTGGCCTCGTGAGAAAGGGGGAGTGTAACTGCCCTTCCCTGAAGCTGCGGTTTAAACTTCCCGCCGCCTCAAATGCACAACAACACACTCTGGCGGAAAAGCGCGCGCGACATCATGCAGAGATACCAACAGCTGATAACCCGAACGAGCCACAGCCACCTGCACCTACCGCGCATGCGCGCCGCTCCGCCCCACCACCGACTGGAGTGGGGGAGACTTCGAGATCGCCTCCCTCCGCATGACCCACCGGTCATTCTACGGTTGCCACTGTTGGTGGAGAGAGAGTGAGTCAAGGTGTATACGGCCCCCCCGATCCTGCAGTCGTACACCGTATTTTCGCCCGTGAGCTGCCCTGCTGCCTGAGGATAACTCCGCAACTCTGCACCTCACACCGGACTCTTTGGATATCCGGCCCCTTCTTCTACACCGCCCTCGGGATCCACGGTAGGCTTTTGCCATTCCCTATAAACTTTCCTTCTTCGTGAAGACCTTTACTTCGAGCAATAGACAAGAGACTGAGAATTTAATGCTCATCATATAAACCATTTTTGCACTGTGCTTAATCATATTTAATATTGTAAATTGTAACTTTTATATTTGTAACTTGTAAAGAAACTTACCTTGTTTGAAGAACTCATGGTGTACGCCCTCAGCGTCCACCATCTAATATCGTACACCAAGTCGTAACGTAACACAAAGATAATAATCTATTTTCTATAAAAGTACACATATACTTACCATATACTTACCATTGCATTTCAAGAGTCCAATTGATATTATTTTCGTTGTTGAAGTAACTTGTACCTACTTGGCTAGAAATACATCTAAGAGTCGTGACGAAAAGCTGTCTTCTCAGTTAAAGCTTCCCTCAAATCTCACTGCAATTCAGTTCATTCTTTGGGTCATTTCACTTAAATTGCCTATTAGGATCATTTAGCATTCAGCTTCATAATTCACAATAATCTTTCAAATATTCATTTAACTTCATTATATTCATAAGTCTTCGAGACGTCCTACAAACGTAGGTGGTGGCAGCTATCAACAGAAGGAACTACAAAGGTAAGAGAGATATATTTATTTGAGTGTTTAACCGACTCGATGTCCCCCTCGGTTGCATCCTTCAGAAGTAACCGAGAGTGATAAAAAAGTCCATTCATGCAGCATGAATTAATGAGCGAATTTTCAAAGAAATCATTCAGTTTAAGGTGTGGTTAAGGAAAGGACCAATGGTGTTGCAATTTGTTGTAGAAAGTTTTTTTTTTCGATTCTTGGTTTATATATATATATATATGTTTTTATTACATACTTTTACACCAATAATCGACGTCCTGGAAGACGTGAAATCACTGGGCTGAAAGCTGAATCTGGGAGCCCGAGAAGCGTTCTGATTGTGGAAGCTCCAGGACGTAGTTAAAGATGAGTGCGACAGATCGCGTTCATGCTCGTATGTTCCCAACCTCATAACAACAAGCCACCTTTTGTTTATCACACATTTTTCTCCTTGATGCGTTACCGCATCTAAGTAATTAATTTGATAACATTTAGTTATATTCGCGATATGTACGAAAAAATCGTGCGATTTTCAACAATACACTGGGTTTTAAACGTTTCTATCGGTGGCAGTTTTTTTTTCTTCCTTTCTTTCTTTCTTTCTTTCTTTTCTTTTTTCTTTCCCCAAAACATGATTTTCGCATGAAAATTCGCTAATAATACGCTGCAAATTATTGCTGGGTATGCTTTGAAGATGTTAGGAGTCCATATTCATGTTCTAGTCGTCTCTACGAACTCATAGAGTACCCACACGGCTACTGCATTTCTGGGTACAACAAATATACGCACGTATTCATTATATATATATATAGCTACAAACTTTTCTTAATTTTGGACAATTTTCATTTTTGAAAAATGCATTCATATCAGAAATTTTGTGCTGAATCCGAATATACCATATATTACCATGATTTTCAATGTAAAAACCACAAAAAACGGGAAAAACCCATTTTTTTGGGAGTTTTTTTGAATTTTGGACCACTTTGGATTGTCCAAAATTGCTGGTTAACGAACTTGACCTATGGTTTGGTGCTACAAACATTTTGGCAAAAACTAAAAAAAAATTTTTAAACATTTACTCAAGTTATCGTCCGGAATGACACATATGTGTATATATATATATATATATACATATGATTTTTGGAAAAACTTCAGGGATCGTTTCAGAATGTTCCAAAACGGATTTCAGTGTGAAAATTTTTCGAAAAAGTCGATTCTAAAAATTTTGAGGCCATTGCAATAGCTTCATTTTCCTTGAAAATTCGCTAATAATACGCTGCAAATTATTGCTGGGTATGCTTTGAAGATGTTAGGAGTCCATATTCATGTTCTAGTCGTCTCTACGAACTCATAGAGTACCCACACGGCTACTGCATTTCTGGGTACAACAAATATACGCACGTATTCATTATATATATATATAGCTACAAACTTTTCTTAATTTTGGACAATTTTCATTTTTGAAAAATGCATTCATATCAGAAATTTTGTGCTGAATCCGAATATACCATATATTACCATGATTTTCAATGTAAAAACCACAAAAAACGGGAAAACCCATTTTTTTGGGAGTTTTTTTGAATTTTGGACCACTTTGGATTGTCCAAAATTGCTGGTTAACGAACTTGACCTATGGTTTGGTGCTACAAACATTTTGGCAAAAACTAAAAAAAAATTTTTAAACATTTACTCAAGTTATCGTCCGGAATGACACATATGTGTATATATATATATATATATACATATGATTTTTGGAAAAACTTCAGGGATCGTTTCAGAATGTTCCAAAACGGATTTCAGTGTGAAAATTTTTCGAAAAAGTCGATTCTAAAAATTTTGAGGCCATTGCAATAGCTTCATTTTCCTTGAAAATTCGCTAATAATACGCTGCAAATTATTGCTGGGTATGCTTTGAAGATGTTAGGAGTCCATATTCATGTTCTAGTCGTCTCTACGAACTCATAGAGTACCCACACGGCTACTGCATTTCTGGGTACAACAAATATACGCACGTATTCATTATATATATATATAGCTACAAACTTTTCTTAATTTTGGACAATTTTCATTTTTGAAAAATGCATTCATATCAGAAATTTTGTGCTGAATCCGAATATACCATATATTACCATGATTTTCAATGTAAAACCACAAAAAACGGGAAAAACCCATTTTTTTGGGAGTTTTTTTGAATTTTGGACCACTTTGGATTGTCCAAAATTGCTGGTTAACGAACTTGACCTATGGTTTGGTGCTACAAACATTTTGGCAAAAACTAAAAAAAAATTTTTAAACATTTACTCAAGTTATCGTCCGGAATGACACATATGTGTATATATATATATATATATACATATGATTTTTGGAAAAACTTCAGGGATCGTTTCAGAATGTTCCAAAACGGATTTCAGTGTGAAAATTTTTCGAAAAAGTCGATTCTAAAAATTTTGAGGCCATTGCAATAGCTTCATTTTCCTTGAAAATTCGCTAATAATACGCTGCAAATTATTGCTGGGTATGCTTTGAAGATGTTAGGAGTCCATATTCATGTTCTAGTCGTCTCTACGAACTCATAGAGTACCCACACGGCTACTGCATTTCTGGGTACAACAAATATACGCACGTATTCATTATATATATATATAGCTACAAACTTTTCTTAATTTTGGACAATTTTCATTTTTGAAAAATGCATTCATATCAGAAATTTTGTGCTGAATCCGAATATACCATATATTACCATGATTTTCAATGTAAAAACCACAAAAAACGGGAAAACCCATTTTTTTGGGAGTTTTTTTGAATTTTGGACCACTTTGGATTGTCCAAAATTGCTGGTTAACGAACTTGACCTATGGTTTGGTGCTACAAACATTTTGGCAAAAACTAAAAAAAAATTTTTAAACATTTACTCAAGTTATCGTCCGGAATGACACATATGTGTATATATATATATATATATATACATATGATTTTTGGAAAAACTTCAGGGATCGTTTCAGAATGTTCCAAAACGGATTTCAGTGTGAAAATTTTTCGAAAAAGTCGATTCTAAAAATTTTGAGGCCATTGCAATAGCTTCATTTTCCTTGAAAATTCGCTAATAATACGCTGCAAATTATTGCTGGGTATGCTTTGAAGATGTTAGGAGTCCATATTCATGTTCTAGTCGTCTCTACGAACTCATAGAGTACCCACACGGCTACTGCATTTCTGGGTACAACAAATATACGCACGTATTCATTATATATATATATAGCTACAAACTTTTCTTAATTTTGGACAATTTTCATTTTTGAAAAATGCATTCATATCAGAAATTTTGTGCTGAATCCGAATATACCATATATTACCATGATTTTCAATGTAAAAACCACAAAAAACGGGAAAAACCCATTTTTTTGGGAGTTTTTTTGAATTTTGGACCACTTTGGATTGTCCAAAATTGCTGGTTAACGAACTTGACCTATGGTTTGGTGCTACAAACATTTTGGCAAAAACTAAAAAAAAATTTTTAAACATTTACTCAAGTTATCGTCCGGAATGACACATATGTGTATATATATATATATATATACATATGATTTTTGGAAAAACTTCAGGGATCGTTTCAGAATGTTCCAAAACGGATTTCAGTGTGAAAATTTTTCGAAAAAGTCGATTCTAAAAATTTTGAGGCCATTGCAATAGCTTCATTTTCCTTGAAAATTCGCTAATAATACGCTGCAAATTATTGCTGGGTATGCTTTGAAGATGTTAGGAGTCCATATTCATGTTCTAGTCGTCTCTACGAACTCATAGAGTACCCACACGGCTACTGCATTTCTGGGTACAACAAATATACGCACGTATTCATTATATACAGGGTGTCTACACTTTCGATGGGCATAACTTCAGGGTTCGATTCTACAAAGTATTTCCAACAAAAAATGTCTCTTAGCAATTTTCTTTTAACTCACTCAAAATTCCTTTTTTTCACTTTAAAGTTTTTCTTCGCGTTTTCGACCTTACGGCACTGATATGGTCATAACTCCCTTATTTCTCCTGAAAATTCAAATTTGACTACACCGTTAGAAAGAGCGTTAAATTCCTAAGCTACCTAGTGCAAAATCAAGATATTTCAGCAATAAAATAGTTTCAAAAAATCAACTCAAAAAGCCAACACTAAAAAATTTTTGAAACTTGACTTTCTTCGACCAAAGTTTTCACTCTAAATCCCTGCCCATTTCGATGGGCGCTCTTCGGAGAAAACATGCTCAAATTGTGAGCTTTTCAACGGTCTATCAATTTTTCTTTTTAACATTCAAATTGGAAGAGTAAATCGAATTTGAATGCCAGAAAACGTGTGTTTTACAAGCGAATCCAGTGTTTTAAGCGGTTTATGGTCCCCCTCGACCTCAAGATATCTTGACAATTTTGGTATCATTTCCTATGTAATTTTTTACGCTGAATCCAATGGTGATACTTCCGAATGATTCCGACTGCTAGAAAGTGGATTTTTCGAAGAAAACCTTCGTTTTTCGTACATAAAATAAGCCTTATTCGTAGATATAGTAGTGAGCATAAAGTAACACCTTTGAACTCAACAAAAACTTCAATCAGCTAGAAATTCAGTGTTTTTGTTGATTTCAAAGGTGTTACTTTATGCTCACGACTATATCTACGAATAATGCTTATTTTATGTACGAAAAACGAAGGTTTTCTTCAAAAAATCCACTTTCTAGCAGTCGGAATCATTCGGAAGTATCACCATTGGATTCAGCGTAAAAAATTACATAGGAAATGATACCAAAATCGTCAAGTCATCTTGAGATCGAGGGGGACCATAAACCGCTTAAAACACTGGATTTTCTTGTAAAACACACGTTTTCTGGCATTCAAACTTAATTTACTCTTCCAATTTGAATGTTAAAAAGAAAAATTGATAGACCGTTGAAAAGCTGACAATTTGAGCATGTTTTCTCCGAAGAGCGCCCATCGAAATGGGCAGGGATTTAGAGTGAAAACTTTGGTCGAAGAAAGTCAAGTTTCAAAAATTTTTTAGAGTTGGCTTTTTGACTTGATTTTTTGGAACTATTTTATTGCTGAAATATCTTGATTTTGCACTAGGCAGCTTAGGAATTTAACGCTCTTTCTAACGGTGTAGTCAGATTTGAATTTTCAGGAGAAATAAGGGAGTTATGACCATATCAGTGCCGTAAGGTCGAAAACGCGAAGAAAAACTTTAAAGTGAAAAAAAGGAATTTTGAGTGGGTTAAAAGAAAATTGCTAGGAGACATTTTTTGTTGGAAATACCTTGTAGAATCGAACCCTGAAGTTATGCCCATCGAAAGTGTAGACACCCTGTATATATATAGCTACAAACTTTTCTTAATTTTGGACAATTTTCATTTTTGAAAAATGCATTCATATCAGAAATTTTGTGCTGAATCCGAATATACCATATATTACCATGATTTTCAATGTAAAAACCACAAAAAACGGGAAAACCCATTTTTTTGGGAGTTTTTTTGAATTTTGGACCACTTTGGATTGTCCAAAATTGCTGGTTAACGAACTTGACCTATGGTTTGGTGCTACAAACATTTTGGCAAAAACTAAAAAAAAATTTTTAAACATTTACTCAAGTTATCGTCCGGAATGACACATATGTGTATATATATATATATATATACATATGATTTTTGGAAAAACTTCAGGGATCGTTTCAGAATGTTCCAAAACGGATTTCAGTGTGAAAATTTTTCGAAAAAGTCGATTCTAAAAATTTTGAGGCCATTGCAATAGCTTCATTTTCCTTGAAAATTCGCTAAAACGGGTTACACCTTCGTCTTTGAATTAATATTTTCCAATAGGTATCGGAAGCATTGTTTTCACTTTTCAAGTTTGAAAAAAAATAGTCTTCTAAATCAAAATTTCCACTCGCATTTTACATTTTAGACCTTCTTGAAAAGATTTGGGTCTGTCCGCAAATCCTTCTAACGGGCTTAACTAAACGAAGTTCCTGGTCTTGATACAATTATCTCGGATTGTGAGTGTTGGCGCGTAGATGGTCCCCTATGAAAACCATCGCCATCGGATTGATAGTTGCCTCTACTTATGAGCCAACATGAAATCCTTTCCAGTCAGTTTCCATTCGATTTCGATGGTATTTTCAGGGGTTCTGTGTTTAAGACTCTGGATGGTTCTCTATAAACATCTTCGTCGTACTGTAGCTACTCGTACTTGGAGATTAAAGTTTTTATTATCTACTATGAGTCGAATCATCTGTACATGCGTGTAATGGATATAAGGATGTGCCACACTAACTTAGCAGATTTTTCTTAGTTTTCGTATATTACGTTCCTATGCTGTTGAAGATATTATGAGATCATCTCAAAATGCACATTCCTACCATTGTTATCCTACTATGTGAGTCGCGATGAATTGAGTTGAGAGTGACGCTGGAGCTCATGAGTTGAAAATTCATACTAATAACCTCGAATTCTAATTAATGGTTCCTTCTGTTCATTTCAGAATGCGATTGTGATACCAGAGGAAGTTCAAATCAGACTTGTAATCCAGAAGGCCAATGCTATTGTAAGCCTGAAATCGAGGGGAAAAAGTGCGACAAATGCCGAAATGGATTTTACTACTACCCAGAATGTACTGGTAGGTCGACCTGATTCCAACTCATTCAAGTCCTTACTTTTGGTTTATTATTTTCAATAATGAACCTTTGGAATCGACCAAGAAAAAAAAAATTTTAACACCCCCTCAAAATTTGATGGTTTACGTTTCAAGGTACGTAGTTCCAAAATGAATTTTGAAATTTTGAAAACGCCCTAACTCAAAAAATTTTGATATAAAGGATTGTTTTTCCTTCAATTTAAGATTCTATAGAATTTTTAGAATTTTTTGAGACCACCCGGAGCTCTGTAGGACAAACCGTTCGCTAACTACGAGAGGGTTTGAACGTACAATAAATCAGAAACACGAGTGTGAATCGTAAAGGAGGTCTAATCTCCGTTCAAATTAAAGCTGACCGAAAATCGATCGATGTTTTTCTTCATGTTGGATGGTTGGTGGCTTTGCAGATGAGTGATCTATATAGAAAAATAAAAAACCATTGTGTAATAATTTGCAGCGTTTTGCTTCCGATTCTACCAAGGTAGCGGAAGCTTTGTTTTCACTTTTCAAGGTTGAAAAAGAAATGTTCTCCAAAATCAAAATTTTCACTCGCGTTTTACGTTTCAGACCTTCCTGAACAATTTTGATTCAGGCTATGTGTCTGTCATGAAATCCGTGTAACGGGCATAACTATACGAAGTTATTGTCCGATTTCGACGAAATTTTCAGGGATTGTGCGGGTTGGCGTATAGATGGTCCTCGTGGAAGAAGATAGATCTATCTCCATCTCTATCTATCTTCTTCCATGTGGTCCCCTATGAAAATCATTTCCCTCGGACTGATCGTAGCCACTGCGCATGCGCAAACGTGTATTTTTACGTGTTTTTTTACGTGTATTTTTACGTGTTTTTTTACGTGTATTTTTGTGTTTTTTTTTTAACGTGTTTTTTTTTTTTTTTTTGTCTTTGAGGGGAGTTCTACATAAAAAAAAACAAAAAAAAAACAGCCATAACTTCCACATTTTCCATCCGATTTCGATGAAATGTTCAGGGATCATACAGATTGGGGTGTAGATGGTCCTCTATGAAAATCATAGCCCTCAGACTGATAGTAGTCGCTGCGCATGCGTAAACGTATATTTCCTTGTAACAGCCACAACTTCTACATTTTACATCTGATTTCGATGAAATTTTCAGGGATGATGCGAATTGAGGTGTAGATGGTCCCCTATGAAACAGCCCCCAAATTTACAATAACTTCTGCGCATGCGCAAACGTAAAATCCTTGTAACAGCTATAACATCTATATTTTTCATCCGAATTTGATGACATGATTGTTCTAATTGGCGTGTAGATGGTCCCCTACGAAAATCATTGTCCCCAGACTGATAGTACCCACTGCGCATGCGCAAACGTGAATTCCTTGTAACAGTCATAACTTCTTCATTTCCCATCTGATTTCGACGAATGAGGTGCCCTATGAGGGCATTGCAAAGTACTTAGAAATTGAAGTTTGAAATGTTATGAAATGGATACGAAGAAGCTATGTGCCCCTTCCACTTGGCAGACGTTTTTCGTTTTAGTCGATTCCATTGAAGTAGAGTGCTATTTTAGGAACTTTTTGTGTGTACTTGTTAACCACACTCGAATAATTCCATTTCTTGGAGTCCTTAAAAAGCACGATCGGGTATCACTGACTCATGTTGACTGTTCACAATTAGAAATACACTCAATAAATTGTTTAATTAATCATAAATAGTAAATTTATCATCATTAGGGTAAATTACTAATACCTACCTACTCTACAGGCTCATAACATAATAGTAAGTGTATAGTAAAACGTTACAAGGGACGTCAAATCCGAAAACCGCATGAAAAACAATCCTTGAATCTTCCCTTGATTGCCAAAATTTATGAAATTAGGCATATAGCCCATTTGGGATGTTGCTCCCTGAAATTTTTGATTACTGAAACTTTTAAGGAGTGAAAAATGGATATTGAAATTTCAAAACGCCCTGGGGCTTGAAAACTTTCAATATAGATGTATTGATTCTCCATCAATTTAAAATGGTAGGTACCTGTTGACTTTTAGAATCGAATGGGACCACCCATAGAACTCTGTAGGACCAACCGTTCGCTCCCTTTTGTTGTATATATCACTACCGAAGGAAGGGTAATTGTTCATAAAGGAGACACATGAACAGATCGACACTTTACTTGTGAAAAACAGGCGCACAGAACATTCGAGATGGCCGACTCGAGAATACTCGTGAGAACCTCTTTTGCGCATGCGCAACTGATAACATATCACCTTTAAGGACTTGAGGGGTGTTCGAATTATAAATCAAAAACACAAGTGATAAATGTTCCCAGACCAGATCTCCGTAAAAATTTCACCTGATCAAACTTTCTTCAAATATATTCGGGGTTTCATGGTCCGGGAGATTCGACGTCGAATCGTCGAATTTGGAGATTCGACGGGAGTCAATGCGCATGCGCACCGGCAAATACGACGATTCGATTTACGACTGGCTGAAGGCGTCGAATTACGAGATTCGACGTCGAATTACAAACCCTAGCGCTAGCGGCCGTTGTGCGAAGCAACTATAATAACAACAACAAACAGATCTTCTCGTCCTTTCATTTTGAGTTTTTCTTTTAACACCTTTTTTAATTTTTATTCTGTTTTTCCGTTCGTTTATTTCTTTTTCATTCTGTTCGAAGTGTGTTTTTTCTCGATTAAATGAGTGGAGCTGAGCCACCCAAGCGGCTAAGGAAAAACGCGACCATCTGATGGTCTGCTGGAGAAGTGGAAAAATGTTGCTTGCTGGCATTAAAGCGAGCTTAGCACATTCTCCTTTCTAGCATCGAACATGTTTCAGCCGTGAGATATGTACCAAAATGCGTTCAAATTTGTGTGACGGCAGTAGCAAGGGTTTTTCTTTGATACAAGACTCCTCATCGGTAGGTACCTATTCAGAAGTCTGAAGCATGATCCTTTTTTAATTCTAGCCGTAGATGTTTTCGTTCGTGTACTAGGAACTTTGTTAAAGGATTTTATTAGGAACCTCTGGGGTATTCTAATTTTTAACTAAAAGGAAATTAATGAACATGCGGTTCTTTTGACACTGACTTGGTTATCGTCTGGTACCGCAAGGAGCGCTACGCACAATTCGATTTTCGACGATTCGACGGGAGAAAATGTGGGAGCCTCATGAGACCCTCGAGTTTACGACGATTCGATATACGACGATTCGACGATCGAATCAGACCATGAATACCCCTATTAAGTTTCATCTCACATAGTTGGGCTTCCTTGGCAACCGAAAACCGAATTTCGTTGTGATAAGCCCGGAATAAGGAATTGACCATAAACAGACTAACGCGGAACAGAAACATATGAAACACAAATAATGGTGAGACTCAAATATTGTAGACCTTCCGTAGGAATAATAAGCCCCTCATCTTCGAAATTGAGGAAGGAAGAGATTTGAAACGCAAACCGCTAATGAAAATTTTTGAAGTCCCGAATTTGTTTGTACTGTGGCTTCAAAGCCCCCACTTCCTCCTACTTATTGTGCAGGTATTCTTCCTCTCTATCGAAGATAGAAAGCTTGTGAACAAATGAATTTTGGCCCGCTAAAATAAAAATATCTACTCGCAAGCCATGTAATCAGTTTAAGGAAGCTATAATTCACCCAATTTAGCTGACTGACTGAAGTATTATGAGTTCAATCAATTCTTATCCACTTAATTAAAGTTCATGAGTTTAGGTAACAATGTCATTGATGTTTGGTTACAGTGTTGACTACGACTAAAATACCAGTAATGACGATGAGATCCACCGCCCGAACTCGTTGTTCACCCGGTGAATTTACATGTAAAAAGATGAATTGGGAATATGGCGACATTCCTTGCTCATTTGTTTGCGACGGCGTGATTGATTGTATTGACGGCACTGATGAGGTCGACTGTTAATCATAATGAAATTACGACCAAAGTTTGAAGCAGTCTTTTTAATTATGTAGAACTTTACATTACCTATTGAAATCGTATCATCTAATTTATTAATTAAGTAATTTCCTGATGTAAGCCGCCAAACCGTAAAGCCGCGGGAAAACCACCCGCCACTGCCTTCGAGGTGGTCAGAGTGGAGATGGGGGAGGAGATGGACGGGGAGGGGACCTTCGGGGAGGGGAGGGCCGACCCGCTCTGCCTGGAGACAGCAGTCATGTTGCGTCGTAGCTCAAGATCACCTCACTGGGGTAGTTGCATGATATTTTTTTGTATTTTTTCTGTGTAGAGAATCTCTATTGAAGTACGAATCTGCAAATAAAACTCCCAGAAACGCTTCCTAAAAATTTAGAGATTTTTTCAAAGAACGAGATTCTCGGATTCAGGCGGGAAAACCTACACACGGCTAGGACGCTTGCGGGGTGGGGGCTACGTCACAAGTGTGAAGGGGACCAAGAGACCCCTACACCACTGTTACCCTCACGCAAGGTTATGTTCGTTTGTGGTGCTGTCATACTGAATTTTGCTAGCAGCGCAATCGAAACATGTTGCATTTAAGATTTCGTAACTGAAACCTTATACGGTTGTGAAGAAACTCGGTGTTCTGGTGATACTCGAGCCACAACCTCGCAAATTTGCTAGATTCTTCCAAGTTGGACATAACCAACATCCTTTTATTTAACAATTTACAAACACTCATTGGTACTACGTTGTACAGGATAATGACACTACGATGAAACTTCCAATAAATGAGCTACTGCAACCATTTTGATGAAGAAGTACTACACTCAAGAAAACAACTGATCTTTTACTTTCTACAAAAGTGTCAACTTACCTTCATTCTTGGCTCCTCTCATTTCGGCGCTGACGAACTTTTTATTGACGTAAAAATCGTGCTACATGCCAATATCGATATACGGAATATTTTCCAGGGAAGCCACCTCGAAACTCTAGTCGATGGCTCTCCTTTTTGGCATATAGACATTTTATTTCAATACTTTGGCACATAAACGAAAAAAGTTACGGTTGGTTTTCTGATGATTTCTACTTACAACCAAATCGTTCCTACCAAACTTTATCTTCGTCATTCGTGTTCGTAGAAAAATCGTTCACCATTCGTTGGAAAGCCCTAAATATTTGCATAAATTATATGCTGCCAAAACCGCTGTACTTACGGAAGAAACTGAAATATACCCCTGAGTTAAAAGAACTGTCAACAACATTCGAAAGCAGATTATCGGGTAGGTAGCGGGAAAAAATGAAGACATGTGTTGCAGACTCGTATGCAAGCGTTTATTAAAAGCTTCTTGAAACTTTACAGAGAACATTATCTTTTCCAAACAAATCAACTAATAAATTATGGTAGGTAAATACCGGTATAAACTATGGTACTGTAAGCTCCAGGTCTAGTAAGTAAATTGATTATTTAGCTGAGGGCTCTGATTTATTAATTGAATTTTAACACTAGATTTCTGTTGAAAACCAACCCAAAAATAGGTTGAGAGGCTATTCTGACATAAGTAAGGCAATGTTCTAATAAAAAATGAAATGAAGTTAAATTTAGATAATTACCTGGTAGGTGGTTGTAGCGGCTCGAAGGTACGTGATATTTTCTAAGATCAAAATAAAACCTGAAGGGCCTGACTACTGTGAGATCACTGAGTGTGTCTCGGTCTGAAGGACTTACGATGTTGTTCCTGAAGGGAATATTAAGTGCACGATAAATGTGCAATGCACGAAATAGTGCACGAAAGTGTAACTGTGCACGAGGTGAAGCCAAGTGCACGAAATTTGTAGCTGTGCACGAACTCTAAAGTTGTGCACGTTCAACCTGTCTGATTACGGAATTAGGTAGTTAAAAGATAAATGCAATTTTACAACTAATAGGAACTTTAATGACTTTAAATGTTGCAAAGGTGACTCGAAACAAACATGTACATGTGAAATTACGTATGAAAATAAAATGCTTATAATCAAACAGGGCGTTATTCTTACTCCTCCTTTCTTGCTTTGAGTTTAGACAATTTCAAATTACGACTTTACAATACAAAATAGTTTTACTTTTACTCTACTGACTCGACTCGAAAATGTTTATACTTTCTCAAACTGACGACTAACTTTACACAATTTGAACACCTAACAAATTGGTCAATTGAATTAGGTTTAGTTTTTGCACTCACATCGTCGGGGCCCGAAGGAAATCCTTGATGGTGTTGTGAAGAGAGCTTCAGGGAGATCGTTCAACTGGATGCCGAGGTCTTTCCAGCTGAGGACGATGAGGGGAATGGACTCAAACAAGACTCGTGGGTATCTGACTCGCTGCGGACTTGAATCGAGGGGGAATCCACGATTGATAGCTTCAAGGGGGTAACGATAAACGTTTAACTGAGAGTAAGGGGAGCGTGGTGATAGCGTCAAAGACAATAGGGGTAATGGCCGCCCCACGCCGCTACATTCGGATTTCATGAGAGGTGTCCCCACCCTCAGGCCCCAGGCATCCAGCAGGGTGAGCACGGCTGGCCGTCATTGGTGGAAAGTGACGTCAGTGCGCCCTGAGCGCCTCTGGCGGCGGGCGTCGCAGTTGGTGCTTGGTCGTCTTCTGGGAGCAGGGACGGCATCCCCTCGACCCCCTCTCTGGTGCTTTACTTTAGTGAGCTGGGGGCTCACATCCCTCGCCCCTTTGTGAGCCAGGGTCGTCAATGACGACACTGGACACCGGTCTGGGGGCGGAGACACGCGTCTGTCGCCGGACCAGTTCACATCCAAAATTCCGACAGAGGAGGCACTCCTCAGTAGCATGTGTGGCAGTTTGTGGAGTCAGACCAGCCTTTGACCTGGTCATCTGCAGGCAGCTTGGTTGGGGACGCTGACGAGGAGTTTGCCTCTCTACAGGTCTCTTGCGCTAGTGCAGGCGAGGGAGCTGGTGAATCGACCACTTCCGAGTTCACCTCTGCAGTCAACGCCGCAGGTGGCTCTGCAGTCACAGGTGCGGGAGCCTTAGAGTCTTCTTCAATTCCCCCTGTATTAGTTGGATGATGGGGTCAGGATCGCGCGGCCCTCCGTTGGCCAACCATTTGTCACTCTGTTTCTGCACCAGACTAGCCATAACAGACAAATAAGCCTACTGTGACATCCTGACTTTAGGAAAAGTGATCATGATTTAAGGGGGGAAAATTTACAGCCTTTTCTCTTTTAAAATTCTCGCAATTTCTTGGTATGTGTTCAAAATGTGTGGTTAGCATAACTAAACTTTTTTAGCATTAATTTACAGGTAAGTATTCTTGATCTGAAGGATCCAATTTAAATTTTGCGATCTGAAGGATCTTATTAGAGTTGACATTTAGTACATTCTGTCCTGTGTTAGTCCTATTAGTTCGTACGTAAGTCATTACTTCTTGCCAGTGTGAAGTTGACGGTAATTAATCGGACGTAACCGTTGTCGAAGTTTGTATCTTGGCGCGTTGTTGGCACGTTCATTTCGGCTTTTCTTAAGGGGAGGGTACTCTAAGGCATCTTCGAACTCCTCGGAGGACGAGCTAGCGTCAGGGTTATCCTCCTCATCATAGGTCGGGTTCGTAGGGATTTGGTTTTCGCACGGGCTGGTAGTTTTTTGCACTTCCCCGTGTCCGGAGGTCTCCGTGCGTTCTTGCCTCTCCGCGTACTCGTGCACCTCCGTGCCTCCGTGTACCTCCTTGCATTCGTGCGTTCCCGTGTGCTCGTGCGCATTCGCGCAATTGTCCTCAGGTTGTGGTGGGTCTTGCATCGCGGAAGTGGGTGAAGGTGGTTTCAATTCGATCTTCCACACGTTTTCTTTTTGTTCGTCTGTCGGATCGTGATTTTCTATATCCATTCCATTTTCCGCCATGCTTGACTGGGGCTGCTCGTTTTTCATGCTTGGCTCGATACTGAAAGGATCCACGAACGTGTCGTCTGGCACCCCGAGCACAAATGCAGGCTTCAATCGGTTCAAATGCACTGTTTGTCTTCTTATGTCGGGAAGGTCTCTGATTTCATAAGTGACGTCAGTATGCTTTTTCGTTACTATCCAGGGTCCCGTCCATGGACACCAGAACTTGCGCACAACCCCAGGAGGTGGTTGCATTTCTTTTAAGTAGACCGCTTCTCCCTCGTTGAACGATCGCAAGGTACGTCGAGAGTTAATCGTTTCGCTTCGTTTTTTCCATGCTTCGTTCAAGCAGTGTGCGGTCGCGTTACGAGCGGCTTTAAGGTTCCGGAGTAGGGTCGTTTCATTTTTCGTTGCCTGTAGCCCTTGAAATGTCTCATTTGGCATCCTCAGCTCCCGTCCGAACGTCAAAAAGTTGGGGCTAAAACCGGTACTCTTGTGCGGTGTGGAACGATAGGCGGCCAGCGCAGTCGGAAGCATCGCCTCCCACTCCCGAGTAGTCTTGGAAATTTTAGACAGAATATTTGTAAGTGTGCGGTGGAATCTCTCGCACACCCCGTTTCCTTCGGGATGATAGGCGGTGGTGAATACCTGGCGGATGCCCCACCCCGAGCACAGCTCACGCGTCGAACTCGCAGTGAACGCTGTTCCGCGATCCGACACCAGACGTTCGGGCACCCCGTGCGTAGGGATGTACTTATTAGCGAGGATTCGCGCCACCGTTTTTGCCGTGCAGTCAGTTGTTATGTAGGCCTCCGCATATTTCGTAAAATGATCAATTACTGTGAGTAAGTATTTATGTGAAGACCCTGATGAGATCGGGCCCACGAAATCGATACCGATTATTTGTCCAGGTCGTTCTGGTAGTACCGGTTTCTGTATGGGGTTCTTGAGACCCAGCGGGGTGTTCCTGCGTAGACACGTGTCGCACCGCTTGACTTGATCGCGCACGTCCTTGGCTAGACTTGGCCATACTCCCAACTTTCTAACCATTTTTTCGGTGGCTTCGGCGCCAGGATGGCCAGCCCATTCATTTCGGTGACACCTATTTATTAACCATTCCCTCAGGGAACTGGGCATGAGAGGTACCCATGCGTTCGGGCCATCGTTTCTCACCTTCATTTCCCACACGCCGTTGATTTTGCGCAGGTCTTTTCGCTTTTTGTCCGTTACCAGTGTAGTTACCCACACGTCCAGATCCTGAGGTTGCGATCATCAACTCGCGTGGGAAGTCCAGCAACACTATGGCCACATCCATGCGACTCAGCCCGTCCGCATGGCCCATTTTGGCTCCGGGGCGATACCTGGGGATGAAATCGTATTCCGCCAGTCTCAGCACCCAGCGACCAATACGGGAGGTAGGATCCTTCAACCGCATTGCCGCTGTGAGCGCCATGTGATCCGTTTGTAGCTCGAACTGCTGTCCCAACAAGTACTCCTGAAAGTGGCGGACAGCCCACACCACCGCTAGTAACTCTCGTTCCGTCACTGAGTATCTTGTTTCCGCAGGATTGAGTTTTCTGCTAGCATACGCTATGGGTCTCTCTTCCCCCTCTATGTTTTGTGAGAGAACGGCTCCCAACGCAGAGCCGGACGCATCCGTTGCAAGAACGAAGGGTTTTGTTAGGTCTGGATAAGCCAGGATGGGCTCACTAACCAGCTTGGCTCGCAGTTCATCAAACGCCTCCTGTTGCCGTTCCGTCCACTCAAATGGGGTAGCTTTTTTCAGGAGGTCCGTGAGTGGGACCACGATCTCCGAATACCTTGGGATAAAGCGACGATAAAACCCTGCTAGTCCCAGAAAGGACTGTAGTTTCAGCTTGGTAGTCGGGACGGGGAACTCACGGATTGCCTGTGTCTTCTCGGGCTCCGTAAAGATGCCCTCAGGAGTGATTCGGTGTCCCAGGAAATGGACCTCACTTTTCAGAAACTCACACTTAGGCAAATTGACTTGGAGTCGTGCCTCCGCCAATCTATCAAACACCTGGGTTAGCTTTTCCAAGTGTTCCTCCACCGTAGCCGAAAATACAATCACATCGTCCAGGTAGACGAGGCATCCCGCTCCCAGCAGTCCATCCAGAGCGTCGTTCATCACCCGCTGGAAAGTGGCGGGTGCATTTTTTAGCCCGAATGGCATCTTTTCATAATGGTAGTGGCGACCTAATACTGAAAAGGCCGTCTTCTCTTTGGACTCCGCGTGCATCGGTATCTGATGGTACCCCGAAATAAGGTCTGTGGTCGTAAACCACTTGCAGTTGCCAAGCATCGACAGTGTCTCTTGCAGTCTAGGCAAGGGATAGGCGTCACCCTTAGTAATCTTATTCAGCTGCCTGAAATCAGTACAGAAGCGCCACTTCTGTTTTTCCCCTGGTGGCGTCTTCTTTTTTACGAGCAAAACTGGGGCGCACCAGGGACTCGTCGAAGGGCTGATAACCTTGGCCGCCAACATGTCCTTGATCTGGACTTCCACCTCCTCCCGCAACGCGTGTGGGACCGGATAGGGCTTTTGCTGCGTAATGATGGGTTGAGTGGTTATGATCTCATGCGCAACATTCAGACTACATCCTTCTCCATTTGGTGGTTCAAATAACCCTTCGAATTTCTTTAAAAGCTCTTTGGTGGATAGCATGTCTGGTTCCGATAGGTGGTGTAGTTTATCTTGAAGTGCTGTTTCTAGATCCGTCGACTCATTTTCCCACTGATCCGTTGGAACCTCCTCCCAATCCATTTCATCGGCGCGCTTTTCCGCTGCTATGAGGGCGCAAACTTGATCCTCCGTGGGCGCTTCGATGTCCATATCCTCGACCATGTCTGAGGCAAGCGGTTCCCTTGCACAGAGGGTCTCCTGTGTGTCTCGTGCAGTCTCCATTTCAACCGTCGCGTCATTCCCCAACTCAGATTCTGCCTCCGAGATCATTGTGCCGACAGGAGGTTCAATGGGTGCACTGACCCCTCCATGCATTCGACTCCAATGCTTCAGCACGCTATATTCCGATTTTCCCGCCTTTCCCGCTGTCGGTACCGATGTCTCATCAAGAGAGTGTGCATCCACCTTGGTGCACTCTTCGCGCTCGACGTCGACAGTTGCTTCACTACACTCGTGCGCCTCAATGTGAGCACGCATGTCAATGTTCACCCCCTCGCCGGTCGCGTTCGGGCTCTGACCGGGACGCTCGCCCCCCTCCGGGCAGCTTTCCCTGAACGCATCGAGCACAACCTCCTCAACGGCCTCAACGCAGGAAACTTTCCCCTCGCACAGATCCGGTTCTTTCGTAGTCATATCCTCCTCAAGGTCCACTGGGCAACAACCCGCTGGAGCGGCTGGCACTACCGAAAAGGTACTGGGGAAAGGCGTGTCTGGTCCGTACTTTGGTTTCCGAATTGCAGACACCCATGTTTCCCGCCCTTCCGGTCGTAACACCATCTCCGAAGGCTTACAGCCCTCGTCAACCCCGGCAACCCGTGGGGATCGGCCCTTGTCCGCACGCGCCCGGAAGCTCATGCTAGGACCCGTTGTCAAGGTAAAGGGGACCTTTCTGAGGAGATCCAACCCGAGCAGATCCAAGGTTGCACTTCTCCTCGCGAACACCAGGTAAGTGTGCTCAAACTGGAAGTCACCAATTCGCGTCAACAAGCGCTGCTCCCCGGCGAACGCCAAGATTACTCCATCTGCTCCCCATGCCGCTGTGTGTGTTGGTCGCATTGGAATTCCCTTCACGGGTGATGACAATACTGAGAAGGCGGCGCCCGTATCGATTATCATTTCCCTTAACTCGGGACCCAGTCCCACTGTGATTTTGAGGGTTCTAGTCATCTGGGCCTCCACCACAGGTATATGTGCGTCTCCCGGGGAATTTTTGTATCGTGCGATCTCCATGGTATGTGTAGGTTCCATCACGAGTTGCGACACTGGAAGGCGTTTTTTCTTCTTATAGCAGTTCCTTTCCAGGTGCTCCTTTATACCGCAGTAATCGCAGAAAATCTTTTTCTGTGGGTCAAACGAACACGCCGCCGGAAAGTGCGTGAGATCTGCACAAAACATGCACGGAAAACGTGGTTTGGGTTCTCGTTCATTGTTCCTACGTTTGTGCCCGGAACGCGGTTCGTGTCTCTTTGGATAGTCATTGGTATAATTACTCAGATTGTCATCGATGTCGCATCGTTGGTCCCCACCCACGACCGCTATTTCCAATTTTTCATTCATTTCGGGGGTTGTTTCGAGGGTCTTCTCGATTTCCTTTGCCTTTTCTAGGGCCTCCAGGATTGAGCTCAGTCGGTTTGCGATGAGGAATGCGCTCATTTGCTTATCCACCCCTCGGATAAAAGCACTCAGGGTCTTCGTCCTGACCCAGTCATTTCTTTCGGATCGGCGAAGTGTTTTTCCTTCCTCCATTACAGCGCAGCGTGCGAGGTTACGCACTCTATCGGCGAACTGGCGAAGGGTCTCGTTCGAGCTTCGTCTCACCGTCCACAAGAGTGCGGCTGCGTGTTGGGGGTTCTCTGTCTGGAACCACCTGATCATATCCGTCCGAGCCGCCTCATACACGTTTTCGGTGTCGAGGGAATCGTCGCGGTCAATCAGGAACTGTTTGGCCACACCCCGCGTTTTTGCAATGAGGATTCGGTATTTTAGTTGTGAATTTAAACCCGCGGCCACTATATCGAAATTAGCGAAGAATGAAGTTACACTCGTCGCGCCAGCGGTGTCCGGATCCCATGGTTCGATTTCTGACAGTACCGAACGCAGGATTTCGTCTCGGTTGTTGTCGGTTGGACTCGTGTTTAGGTGCTGAAAGAGAAGACTCATTTCCCTTATTGTCTGCGTCATCACCCCAACGGCTTCCGTAGTTGTCGTTGAAGGTGTGTCGTTGTCATTTCCACAACAGTTGAGAGACATGATGCACGATAGTTTTCGTTCGTTACAATTCGTCAAAATACTTCCACTGGAAGGCAATCTCTGTCTAGTCTGTCGGTAGTGTAATTACAAGGCAATTTCAGCAGACGAAAGGTAAAATAGGGAGTGGTGGTGTCGCTTTTCCTAAGTCTTACAGAAATGGATGCACGTCCTACCTACTTCTACCTGTTCCGTTCAGACAGTGCACTTTTAATTACGACTTGATTGAATTTGAATTTAATCAAATACTTATGTCGGATTGGTTTGCTTACTTTAATTTTGTGAGTTCGTTGCAAGTAACGCCTGCAAACGTAATCTCATTCGTTGTCACTAATTCGTAAGCTTCGAATGTGATAATCCTAACGCGCTGCCACCATTTGTAAGCTCCAGGTCTAGTAATTAAATTGATTATTTAGCTGAGGGCTCTGATTTATTAATTGAATTTTAACACTAGATTTCTGTTGAAAACCAACCCAAAAATAGGTTGAGAGGTTATTCTGACATAAGTAAGGTAATATTCTAATAAAAATGAAATGAAGTTAAATTTAGATAATTACCTGGTAGGTGGTTGTAGCGGCTCGAAGGTACGTGATATTTTCTAAGATCAAAATAAAACCTGAAGGGCCTGACTACTGTGAGATCACTGAGTGTGTCTCGGTCTGAAGGACTTACGATGTTGTTCCTGAAGGGAATATTAAGTGCACGATAAATGTGCAATGCACGAAATAGTGCACGAAAGTGTAACTGTGCACGAGGTGAAGCCAAGTGCACGAAATTTGTAGCTGTGCACGAACTCTAAAGTTGTGCACGTTCAACCTGTCTGATTACGGAATTAGGTAGTTAAAAGATAAATGCAATTTTACAACTAATAGGAACTTTAATGACTTTAAATGTTGCAAAGGTGACTCGAAACAAACATGTACATGTGAAATTACGTATGAAAATAAAATGCTTATAATCAAACAGGGCGTTATTCTTACTCCTCCTTTCTTGCTTTGAGTTTAGACAATTTCAAATTACGACTTTACAATACAAAATAGTTTTACTTTTACTCTACTGACTCGACTCGAAAATGTTTATACTTTCTCAAACTGACGACTAACTTTACACAATTTGAACACCTAACAAATTGGTCAATTGAATTAGGTTTAGTTTTTGCACTCACATCGTCGGGGCCCGAAGGAAATCCTTGATGGTGTTGTGAAGAGAGCTTCAGGGAGATCGTTCAACTGGATGCCGAGGTCTTTCCAGCTGAGGACGATGAGGGGAATGGACTCAAACAAGACTCGTGGGTATCTGACTCGCTGCGGACTTGAATCGAGGGGGAATCCACGATTGATAGCTTCAAGGGGGTAACGATAAACGTTTAACTGAGAGTAAGGGGAGCGTGGTGATAGCGTCAAAGACAGACAGTGTCGACGCAGGCGGGGTCCTTTAAGAATAAATTGTTAAGTCCACAAAAAGAGAGACGATATGTGGAAAGCTTGAAGGAACCAATTACCTGCCGTCTGATGGGAAAGATGAATGTGATATTGAAATACCTAATACCTATATTAATTTATTGTTAGCTACGAAGGACCACCTCCCTTTAACGTTGGAAGGAAACGATTGAAATTGTTGTTTGAGGTGTAGGTAGATGCCAATGAATACAAATCGTATCAAAAAAATAGTTATCTATAATGAAGGTACTCAACATGCCTTCCTACTTTGCGTCCTACCTATCAAGTGGCCACTATGCAATGCAAAATGCTCTTCAGACAATACAAAATTCAATAGTGTAATAGTTATAATGTTATAATAGGCAGTAGTATCAAGCCTATAGCGGTTGCAATTGATGTTGGTTGAATTTAAAGTCTTTGAGATAGAAAAAATGTTGCTGAATCCGTTGAAACGACGATGGTGAAACGTGGTTTCCAAACGATGGTAGTGGGGGGGTGTAGATCGAACCCAAATCCCAAGTATTGCAAGAAAGGTGGTAGGTATGTAGATATAGTGCAACTTACAATGGTGCGGCGAAAATACTTTGGTTGACGTAGTACAGCGAGATACTCATTGTCATCCGCCTCCAGCCGTGACGTTGAACGTTGAGGTAGGTCGGCCACCTGCACTCCAGGAAAGCCTCAAGATACGCCGTCCGAGGGAAGAGAAAATCGTCCACGACGAAGTCGCCAGACGATAAAACGCACCACCTGATGCTCAGAATTATCCGTTCCGTGATATGAAGGAACCCGGACAACTTTAAACTGCTAAGCATCCAACGATTGAAGATTAAATTTGCAAAAAGGCGAGATGGGTTTGAACAGTTTGAGCGAAAACGAAAAGGGGTAATGGCGACGCTCTCCAACAGAAGAATCCAGACGAATTCGCGATGTGACGTCACGAATCCGGAAGGCACCGCACAAACACTTTCAACCTTTTTCTTTCACATTTGCGGTATTAAACAATACACTGACATTCATAAAATAAACAGGTAATTTACATTGAATATATTATTACAGTATGGCATTTAAATTGCGGTGAGAAAAAACACCTCAAACAAGTATGGAAGTATAGAACATGGAGTAGACATTCCCAAAGCTACTGAATGAACGATGCCACCATGGGTACTTATCATTAGTTATGATAAGCAGCTAATGGTTGTGGCATGTCAACTTTACTTCATCCTAATGTGAATAGTTACGAGAAAATATAGTGTTGGGAAGACATGAAGCAAAATGTCATGAACAAAGAACGTAAGTCAAAAATATATTGTAAACGGCGTGACCATACTCCCCCCTATTTTTGACTGAGTTTTGACCATTCAGAATCTATTGATTTTAAAGGACGTTAATCGGCAACAAAAATAAATTTACCGAAGACCGCTTAAAAATGCCTTTGGAGGTGCGAAGAGTGACAACACGAACAGTTGCATCGTTGCCTGGATGTACTTCCAAAATACGCGCCATCGGCCAATGTGCAGGAGATGTCTGTGTAGTTCTTACAAGAACCAAGTCACCAACCTTTAGGTTAACAGTTTGTTTGGTCCACTTGCTGCGAGTTTGGAGTGAACTGAGATATTCATCTCTCCATCTGTTCCAAAAGTGTTGTATCCGCTCGCGTACCAGTTGCCAACAATTCAACTGGTTGGCAGCAAGATCTGAAAGGTCAGGCTCCGGGAGCGCATTGATGGCCTGCCCTATAGTGAAGTGACCAGGCGTGAGAACCTCTGCGTCGTCAGGACTATCTGAAAGTGGCATGAGTGGGCGGGAGTTCAGAATGCCCTCCACTTTCACGAACATCGTATGGAGTTCACTCTCAGTGAACGGTCGATCTCCGAGAGTTTTACGCAAGAGGGTCTTCGCAGACTTCACTGCAGATTCCCAACTCCCCCCAAAATGGGGTGATCCAGGAGGGTTGAAACTCCACTCTATAGATAAGTGAGATGTGTGGTTGACTATTGATGACTGATGCTTAGGGTCGTTGATCCAATCTCTCGCCTCACGAAGATAACCTGATGCTCCAACGAAGTTGGTCCCACAGTCAGACAACATTCTAGCTGGTATGCCACGTCTTGCGATAAATCTGTCGAAAGCGTCGAGAAAGGATTCAACTGAAAGTGAGGTACAGAGTTCTAAATGAACAGCGCGAGATGCCATGCAAATGAAGAGGCACATGTAAGATTTGTGGGTTTTAGCGTTGCGACGTGATGATTCTCGACAGATGAAAGGACCTGCAAAGTCGACTCCACAGTGCCAAAATGCGCGCACTCCTTTGATCCTCGACGTTGGCAAATCGCCCATGAGTGGTTGAATAAATGCTCTGCTGTACCTTGTGCAGGTCACACATTTCATCTTGTGCAATCTCACTAGATTCCTGGCGCGCGGTATCCAGTATTGCTGCCTGATGAAAGCAAGCAACGCATTAGGCCCAGGGTGATGATTTGCTTTGTGAAGATGATCAATTACAAGTTGTGTGAAATGTGAGCGAGAAGGCAACAATATAGGGTGTCGCTGATCTGAAGATAAAGGTGCTTTAGAAAGTCGTCCTCCCACTCGGATGACTCCTTCATGGTCGAAGAAAATGGAGAGGCGGCGCAACTCAAGAGACAAGGCATTGTCCTCGTGCTTCCTATAAGCTTCAGGAAAGTACTGGAGTTGAAGGAGCTTTACAAAGTTTACATGTGCGTGATGGAACTCCTTGGATGAAAGTGGACCAATCCTGCGCTTCCTTCTATTACGCTTGGGAATACGAGAGTTGGAGATGAATCTACGTATGTATCCAAGAACCCTGATGATACGAAGAAAGGAAGAACAACGCTCTGCCCATGTCAGTATGGGATTCACACTCTGAACAGTTGCAAGAGCAAGGCTTTTCACTGGCCTCAGCTCTGGGACAACAATGTCCTCGATATTCTGTGTAACAGGCCAATGCTCAAAGGAAGATGAACACCAGGTTGGACCCAACCACCAAAGGTCATGGTGGATCAATGCCAAAGGAAGAACGCCTCGAGAGCCAACGTCAGCTGGGCCCCTGATGTGGTACCACCAGTTCACAGAGGTGACACTCAAAATTTGTTGTACACGGTTGGAAACGAAGGTTTGGAGCTGATGCACTGGTGTCTTTAGCCATGACAAAACGATAGTTGAGTCAGTAAAGCATACAGTAGAAGAGATGTTGAGGCTCTTAACAAGAGGGGCAAGAGAACTGATCAACTGTGAAAGGAGCACTGCTCCACACAACTCCAATCTTGGTATGGTAAGAGATTTAAGTGGCGCAAGCCGAGTTTTTGCTTTAAGTAGTGACATGGATGCAGTGTCACCCTGTGTTCCATGGAGATATACCATGGCACAAAAGCCCTTTTCTGAAGCATCGGAAAAACAAACGATGCGATAAATGGTATCGGTTTTGACCAGAAGTCGAGGTATGGATATATATGAGAGATTATTGAAATCCTGCAGAAAACTTTCCCATGGACCCTTCACATGATGAGGAACTTCCTCATCCCAGCCGATGCCACACTTCCAGGTTTCTTGAAGAATGCACTTAGCGAAGAACACCACAGGCGCCAGATAGCCAAGTGGATCATAGAGGCGGGCTATGACAGATAAAATGTTGCGTTTGGTGGTGCCTGTGTCTGGAGATTGTACTTTATATTTGAAGACATCTGATTTGGGGTCCCAAGTCATACCCAATATCTTCACAGTAAGATCAGTTGCGTCGTTGCACAATTCAACAGGGGGTTGATCTGACAGACCATCAAGAAGCGGAGGATGGTTTGAGCTCCACTTTCCTAGTTCGAATCCACCCCTTGCGAGCAACTCTATGACCTCCTGCTTAAGTTGAAGAAGATCATCTGGGGTATCGCAACCTGTAGCCACATCATCCACGTAAATACAATCAGAAATTACCTTGGCTGCATTAGGATACTTGTCACCCTCATCGACTACCAATTGTTTCAGGACTCGTTGAGCATGATATGGTGAACTCCTAAGACCATAGGTCACAGTGTTCAACTCATAAAAGGTTACAGCATCAGTAGGATTGAATCGCCAAGCTATTTGTTGGTACTGCCGCTCCTCTGGCTTCAAGAGAATTTGGCGAAACATTTTCACTATGTCGCAGGTAAACACAAATGGGAAACGACGGAAATTCAACACAATTGTTCCAATATCTGCTTGTAACTTTGGGCCAGGATAGAGATGATCATTGAGTGACCCAGTGGATGTACGGAAGCTTGCGTCAAAAACTACACGCAGCTTTCCTTTGCCCTCTCCATCTAACTTGTAGATAGGGTGATGCGGTATGAGATAGGACGGTGGAGAAGTGGCAACAGACATGTGGTTGAGAGATAGATATTCCAACATGAATGCGTGATAGTCGAGACGCAATGACTCATTTTTTGCCAATTTTGCCTCTAACGAGTAAAATCGATTCAGAGCCACCTTGATGTTTGGTTGAATGTTTGGAGATTGCGATGTGAATGGAAGAGATACAACATATCTCCCCCCGTTGACACGTGAGTGAGTGCGAATAAAGTGATCCTCACACTGCTGGTCCTCACTAGATAATGAAGAGGTAGGTAGCGATGGTTCCTCTGTTTCCCAGAACCTTTCAAAGGGAAAAGAAGGATCATTGAGTGATAACAGTGAAACTGAGTGATTTTGTTCAGTGTCACAAATGAAACGTCCCATGACAGTGAATCCAAACTTGGTGTCAATCAAGCGAGGTCCATTTGCATGAATGACGATTGGAGGGCCAGTAACTATATCTGCATAGAGATCAGCTCCTATGAGAAACGAGATTGGCGCAGATAGAGCAAAATCAGGATCGCTAAGATCGTAGGTGAGGTAATCTTGCCACATAGATGAATCGAGATTAGATTGAGGCAAAGGTGGCGTGATAGAGGGTACGACTATCGCCTCGGTATTGAGGGTAGCACTTGAGTGAGGTTTAAAGGAGACATTGAGACGACCAGTGATTTGTTGAAGCGGCGACCCGTTAACTCCTGAGATGTTACCCCGAAAGGGTCGTGATGTTTTACCAAGTTTACGTGCACAATTTTCCGTGATAAAAGAAAACTGGCTACCTGGATCGAGAATACCTCGGTGTGAGCCCCAGCTCACGGATTTGAACAAGCAAAAGTAAAGGGGTGAGCAACCATCATCTCCGCTCCCCTTCCTCCACCACCGAAAGTCAACAGATCGGAGCGGGCATTGTACCGTCCCCGCTCCAGGGCGCCACCACCATCTTCAGGCGCCCACCACCAGAAGCGCTCATGTCACCTTGACGTCACCATCCGCCAATCACGGGCCGCCGCGGAGCCCTGCGCAGTACTCGCCGTTGGAGGGTGGGGACTTTCACAAAGAAATCAACTGGTGACCGCGTGGAGCGGCCATAACCTCCCCAGTCCTTGATGCGAACATCCACGCTCTCTTGCCAAAGATAGATACGCTTATCGAACCCCCTTGTGCAAGTCAGTCGCTGGATCCCCTCAGTAATATTCCGGTGAGAGCCCTGCCACCCGCGAGTTTATTATTTGAGCCAACCCCCCTGTTCAACCTGGTAAGACTTCGTGACATCCAGCTTGAACACCCATCCCCCGAGATCTTCTCAACGCACTACCGACGGATTTCCTACGGGCCCCGACGCTGTGAGTGTAATAAACCAAATATCTATACATTGGCCAATGATAGTTGTGTTCGAATGGTGTAGATGTAAAACAAGTCATAGTAAAGTAAAGAACATTTTAGCAGTAAATTCAGTCCTTCAAGATAAGAGCCAAAAGTTGTTGAAATTGATTAAAGTCAGTCGTAAAGTTGTAATAAGAGAAAGAAAGAAGGAGAAATCAAACGCACATATTTCATGTAAACCATTTATTTGTATAATTTGTACTTGCTTGCAACAGAACTTAACGTAGAGTCAAATTTACTTTATTTCATTAAAACGTTCCTATTAGATTGTACAATTTTGCATTTCTCATTTAATTCACCTTATTCCGTAACAGACAGGTGTACGTGTGAACGCACTCTTTTCGTGCGATCACACCTTTTTAGTGCAAAAATACATTGTTTTAGTGCGACGCATTGTTTTTCGTGCGTGCGCCAATTTCGCCGTGCACTCGTATCATTTTTCGTGCACTCTTAGTTCCCTTCAGGAATCGAACTTCCGTCCTTCAGACATAACAATAATATTTCGAAACAATCAGTAATCAACCCTTCAGGTGTTACCTTGATATTGAGAGCTTTCAGCTACCTCCGAGCCGCTACAGCTGTCTACCAGGTAATTATCACTAAATTCATTAAATTTAGATTACCTTTTATTTATGTCAATATAGCCTCTCAACCTATATTTGGATCGGTTTTAAAACGGGCTTACTCGAGAATCTTAAATTCAACGGTGAAGCCCAAAGCTTACATCGGAATGTTTGTGTTTGACCTTGGCTGTCAAGAAGTGAGGCTCTAATTGTTCCTAAAAGCACTCCACTATGAGACGAGGTACTGGTTCCTGAAAATCCAGGAGGAGATGAAGAGGTACTTGATGAGGAGTTTTGAGATGAGTTTGTTGGTTGTGGTAAAGAATCTTGAGAACCAAGATGAAGATCGCTATGATGTCGCTGCTTACAGAACCTGCATGACCACTTAGATTTACATTCACTGGTTTTATGGAATGGGTGGAGACAGTTGCGACAACCTGACCATTGTTTCAAAGCATCAAGTCGCTGATGAGGTGTTGATGACTTGAAGGTTGGGCACTGCCCTACAATGTGAGAATCCCTACAAATGGGACAAACTACAGGTGAAGAGGCATGACTAGAAGGTTTTACTGACGCAGGCTGTGATTTATGGGTGAGAAGTGCGTGATTAGAGTGAGGCTTAGGCGCAAATGAGTTCGGCTTCTTAGGAGTGGTAGAATGATGAGCAGGGGCGTGATGAGGTTTTTCCCCTGGTTCTGAGGTCATCCTAAGTACTTGAAACCTATCCTGCACAAAAGTTTTCAGCGTGACAAAGGTAGGGTACTCCGTACCTATGATGGAAATCTCGAACTCCCTACGCGTTACAGGATCCAAGCTGCGGAGTGATAATTCACAAAGAAGGTAATCTCCAAAATTTGGAATGTTCAAGGCCTTAAGAGATACAATACTTTCTGATACATTTGAAAGATATAATTGAAGCGATTCCGCAGTGGGTCTATTCCCATAAGGTTTGAACGCAAGCAACCTCTCAACATAGGAACACGCCAGCTTCCTTTTATTGTCATAAACCTGCAATATGGTATTCCAAGCCTGGTTGAAGTTTCCGTCGGTAACGGGAATGGACTTGATCGTGTCTAATGCAGGACCCTCCAAGTAGGACAACAGAAAATGAAACCGCTCAGCATCTGTGAGAGAAGGCTCATCCTTGATCAGGGCAATAAACAACTGTTTAAAGGTGGGCCAAGCAGCAAAATCACCACGAAAATGTTTGATGTTAATTTTGGGCAAGATGGCTCGCCGAGAGGCACCATCACTCGAGGGTCTGGAAGAATTAAGCATGGACGGAGAAGAAGGCGCTGATGGTGGTACAGAACGTCGCCGAACTTCCTCAAAATAACCATGGGCCTCAAAGAAATAATTACGAATTTCCCTGAAGTAAGCAGAATCATCAGCAGATGGAAATGCAGGAGTCAAGGAATGCATGTCTGAATATTCCACAGCGTCCTCCCGGGCCTTCTCGAACTTATCCCAAATGCTATCGATTGTTCGCATCATACCAGAAAATACCACTTGTTCAACGTTGGTAGTGTGAACAACTAATCCTTTCTGCCTAATAAATTTTATTTCTTCTCCTTTGGATTCAAAGGTACGCCTGAACTTGATGAGTCCTCGAACAGCAACTGGATCGACGTCAAGAGGCATTTTTAAGCAAAGTGAGAAATTGACAGTAATAGAAAAATATAATTACCAATTTATGTAGGTAATTTCCCCAGATAATGAATGGTCAACAAATATACAGATAAACAATAAATTAGAATGTGAAATGCACCAATTAATCAATGCTGCAAACACAAATACAAAAAATATCACAAAATTTCAAAATGTAGGTATATAGGTAGGTATCTATTAAATTTATAGATACACGAAATTTATAAATTGCTACCCACAGGTCGCTGACTAGTATCAATCTGGCTCGAAGTCGGACCACAATGTCGACGCAGGCGGGGTCCTTTAAGAATAAATCGTCAAGTCCACAAAAAGAGAGACTAGATATGTGGAAAGCTTGAAGGAACCAATTACCTGCCGTCTGATGGTAAAGATGAATGTGATATTGAAATACCTAATACCTATATTAATTTATTGTTAGCTACGAAGGACCACCTCCCTTTAACGTTGGAAGGAAACGATTGAAATTGTTGTTTGAGGTGTAGGTAGATGCCAATGAATACAAATCGTATCAAAAAAATAGTTATCTATAATGAAGGTACTCAACATGCCTTCCTACTTTGCGTCCTACCTATCAAGTGGCCACTATGCAATGCAAAATGCTCTTCAGACAATACAAAATTCAATAGTGTAATAGTTATAATGTTATAATAGGCAGTAGTATCAAGCCTATAGCGGTTGCAATTGATGTTGGTTGAATTTAAAGTCTTTGAGATAGAAAAAATGTTGCTGAATCCGTTGAAACGACGATGGTGAAACGTGGTTTCCAAACGATGGTAGAGGGGGGGTGTAGATCGAACCCAAATCCCAAGTATTGCAAGAAAGGTGGTAGGTATGTAGATATAGTGCAACTTACAATGGTGCAGCGAAAATACTTTGGTTGACGTAGTACAGCGAGATACTCATTGTCATCCGCCTCCAGCCGTGACGTTGAACGTTGAGGTAGGTCGGCCACCTGCACTCAAGGAAAGCCTCAAGATACGCCGTCCGAGGGAAGAGAAAATCGTCCACGACGAAGTCGCCAGACGATAGAACGCACCACCTGATGCTCAGAATTATCCGTTCCGTGATATGAAGGAACCCGGACAACTTTAAACTGCTAAGCATCCAACGATTGAAGATTAAATTTGCAAAAAGGCGAGATGGGTTTGAACAGTTTGAGCGAAAACGAAAAGGGGTAATGGCGACGCTCTCCAACAGAAGAATCCAGACGAATTCGCGATGTGACGTCACGAATCCGGAAGGCACCGCACAAACACTTTCAACCTTTTTCTTTCACATTTGCGGTATTAAACAATACACTGACATTCATAAAATAAACAGGTAATTTACATTGAATATATTATTACAGTATGGCATTTAAATTGCGGTGAGAAAAAACACCTCAAACAAGTATGGAAGTATAGAACATGGAGTAGACATTCCCAAAGCTACTGAATGAACGATGCCACCATGGGTACTTATCATTAGTTATGATAAGCAGCTAATGGTTGTGGCATGTCAACTTTACTTCATCCTAATGTGAATAGTTACGAGAAAATATAGTGTTGGGAAGACATGAAGCAAAATGTCATGAACAAAGAACGTAAGTCAAAAATATATTGTAAACGGCGTGACCAGGCAGGGTTATGGCCGCCCCACGCCGCTACATTCGGATTTCATGAGAGGTGTCCCCACCCTCAGGCCCCAGGCATCCAGCAGGGTGAGCACGGCTGGCCGTCATTGGTGGAAAGTGACGTCAGTGCGCCCTGAGCGCCTCTGGCGGCGGGCGTCGCAGTTGGTGCTTGGTCTTCTTCTGGGAGCAGGGACGGCATCCCCTCGACCCCCTCTCTGGTGCTTTACTTTAGTGAGCTGGGGGCTCACACTTATAATTTTTAAGAATAAAAACCCTTCGTGTTTAACCCTTGTTGCTTATTTCAGCTATCCACCCTTTTCAACTCTACAAAAGGTTCAGGTAACTCGCAATTAGGATTTTGGTATTTCCCGGGGTCATTTACCGACCCAGGGTGGTGGCAGCGACCACCTAGGAATTTCAACCAGGTTCGATCAACGACCTCAAGAACCTTCAGTTCGAGGCCCTTTTCTACCTGCAGTAATCCCTAGGTCAATACACAGCTTAACTTAACTTACAACTAGAAACATAAATAGGAATAGGGAAAATAAAACTAGAACACATTTAATATTAGTAAATCATTTATTCATTAACACTTAACTTCATTGTAAATGTAAGCCGCAAGTTTACGATGAAAGCCCAAAATTTACTATGTTGTGAATTTATTAAAATAAATGACTTTAAAGTTGAAATAAATTTATGGTAGCGTTCTTGCCTGATGGGCTTTTATTCACCAAACCTACAACCACAAATAATTAGTCTGAACTCACTTACACTTCAGAGGTTGTCGTCACGGCCGTCTGCCGTACGAATTAATATCATAAAAACATATTATTTCATGTAATCGATGTATGTTTTGCCACATATATGTAACTGGTATAAATAGGTATCACATGTATTGTAAATGTCAACATAGATCCAAGCTCTCCCCTTTTGGGCTTTTTGTGTATGACGGACTCCCCAACGACCCCTTATCCGTCCCCTGACCTCTGTATAAGTATGTATAGGTATATAAGGCGCCCAGTATAGTATGTGTATTGTATAAACCACACCGCAGTGTGGTTCAGATGTATAGCTGCCCATAACCAGCTGTATAGTATGCCGACCGCCATGGTCATATTATGGGTAGTATAAGCCACACGCAGTGGCGGTATGTATAATTATGTCTAGGTGTCTGCCACACACCCAGACATACAGTTTGTATTGTATAAACCACACCGCAGTGTGGTTCAGATGTATAGCTGCCCATAACCAGCTGTATAGTATGCCGACCGCCATGGTCATATTATGGGAAGTATAAGTTGTACGCCTCTTGCACAACAGTGTACTAGGTATAGTATAAACCACACCGCAGTGTGGTTTAGATGTATAGCTGCCCATAACCAGCTGTATAGTATGCCGACCGCCATGGTCATATTATGGGTAGTATAAGCCACACGCAGTGGCGGTATGTATAATTATGTCTAGGTGTCTGCCACACACCCAGACATACAGTTTGTATTGTATATGTGTATACCTGGTATATGTATAGTATATGCGTATAGTATATTGCCACAGTATAAAGCTATAGTGTGTTATATGCTTCTGTATAAGCTGTAACATGTCTTATTAGGTATTGTGTGTTTGGTATAGAGTATAAGACAAGGGGAGAGCTTGCTGATACAGAAGGTATAGGTATAATCGATCGATCGAATAAGTGTAAGGTGTAAGTACTCACAGATACCTTCTCCTGTTGCCTCAACAAACACAACAGTGCGTCCGCTCGCCTGTCTTGCCGACTTGCGTGTCTTCCCCCCACCATTCTACCTCTAGGAAGTCCCTCCTTATCCTGGGTTTTCCCTCCCTTACAAACTACTGTATTGTGTATACTCTCGCTGTAGCGACACTCCCAGGCAGGAGGTTGGAAATAGAGGAAGAATAAACCACTTTCTTTGAAAAAATGATTTTTTAATTATACTTTATCATACTTTGTAATACTTTTAATTGTACTAGTATAATTTTAATTATGCTTTGTTCATCATTTAGAGAGATTAGATTGTGCCACATTGAACATAGCTCTTGTCCAATTCCGTATGTTCTGTATCGCTCGTCTGGCTGCAGCTCTAGTGGGTCTAGTGGATGGAGGTACACTCTCCTGGTCCGACTGAGTGTATTCTTGTGATAGACTAGGTGAGGGCCAAGATGGGGAGTTAGAGAGGTTTGAGGTATCATGTGTAATGGGTGTGATATCAGCAGCGGAGTCTGGTATCAATGTATCATTCAGGTTAAGTGGAGTATTGTCTTGGTTAGGTTTGTCTGGAGGATCAACTGCAATGTCCATCTCCAATGGGTATAGGTGTCCAATGGATCGGTTGAGTATAGTGCCATCAGGAAGCTTCACCCGTGCTGTCCTGATTGCTCCATCAGCACTGGCAATCATGGACGTAATAGTACCCACTTTCCAGTGAATACGGTGTTTAGAGTCTCCCTTGATTTGAACTTTGTCCCCAACTTTGGGAACACGATGACTCACGATTCTTGGTTGTTTGTGTTTGAGTTGATGGCGTTCCCTAAGACTTGTCAGATAATGTGTATGGAACATAACTCCAAATTGGCGGAGGAGGGAATCAGTCCTTTTCCAACCACTTATCAGCTGCTCACGTACTCGAGACGAATCTACGGCTGTTTGGGGCTGATCTAGGTATATCATAGATGGGCCACAAGCAGAAAGAAAGTGGGAAGGTGTCAGTATTATCTCCTGGTCACCTGAGACAGAGGTTAACGGTCTGGTGTTGAGAGTGGTCGCTATTTCATATAAAACAGTCCGGAGTTGTCCATCAGTAAGCAGTGACTGATCTAAGGTACGTCGCAAACAATTTTTTACCAAACCCACTAGCCGTTCGTAGAATCCTCCAAACCATGGAGATAGTGCTGGGATAAACTTCCAGCGGGTGCCATGAGTCAAGTCCACTGAAGTCTCAAGTGTGGATGCAGCAAGTTTAAAGTTTGTAGCATTATCAGATACCACCAGCTTTGGTATTCCTCTGATGGCACAGAACCTGCGAAATGCTAGTAAGAATTCCTCTGTTGAAAGGTCATCCACTAGTTCCATGTGAATGGCTCTGACAGCCATGCATGTGAATATGCAAGCCCACCTCTTCCTTTGTATGCCATTCTCTTTGGTTGTCAAAGGGCCAAAATAATCCAGGCCAATATTGGTAAATGGAGGACTAAATGTCACCCGCTCAGATGGTAGTGCAGGCATTCCAGGAAGTTTGTATGGACCACCACCATATTTTATGCACTTGGTGCAACGATGAACTATCTTTGCTACCAACGATCTCCCTTGGGGAACCCAGTATGTTCGACGGAGGAGGGCTAATGTGTGTAGTACGCCAACATGGTGATGATCTTCGTGTATGCGTCTGATTATGTCTGAGGTTATTGGAGCGAGCTTGGGTAAAAGAATGGGATATTTCTGGTCGATTGGAAACTCTGCATTGGCGAAGCGTCCTTTGCATCTGAGGATTTTCTCTTCATCAAGGTACAGGCCAAGGGATCGAGCCAATGGTGTAATCTTACCCTGCTGTTCGTTAGGGTAGTATTCCATTTGGAGTGTGACGAGTTGTGTTTTGGGTATATCAGTCCCAGCAGATGGGATTGTATAAGTAGACGTAGATGTATAAGTCACTGGGGAATGATGATCAGTATCTTGATATTCTATCAGACTTTCTATCAGTCCCTCTGCTCCTGGTAAAGAAAGTTGTAGATCATTGATAGTTGGCCAATTTTCTGGAGACATTACTAAAAATTCAGGGCCATTGATCCACAATTTTGGTAGTGTATTCCCAACAATCTGCCGTGTAGCCACATCAGCTGGGTTTAATGCTGACTGAATGTAGCGGAAATGTATAGCTTCTGCTTTATTCACTTCAGCAATACGTCTAGCTACAAATGGTGGGAGTAGACGCTCAGATCTCAGCCATCCCAGTACAACTTTACTGTCAGTCCAGAGGAAACTTGTAGCAATAGGTATTTCCATGATCTTGCGAACGTAGTTTAAAAGTCTTGTGCCTATGACCACAGCAAGGAGTTCTAGCTTTGGAATTGTTAAACTTTCCTTTCGTTTGATAGGAGTCAGCCGAGATCGAGATATCATTAGACTGGTAAAGTTTCTATCTTTTGTGGAGGCTCTTAAATAAACGACTGCGACGTATGCATCCTTCGACGCATCCGTAAAACAATGTAGCTCATATGACCAGTTTCTGGGTGATTGTATCAGGTTGATGAAATGGTATCTGGGAATTGATATAGTTGGCAGAACTCTGAGAAACGTTTTACACTTTTCCCATTGCTCTAATAGTCTGTGAGATAGAGGAGTGTCCCACTTGAGTTTTTCTCTCCACAAGTCTTGAAGCAAAAGCCGTGTCGGTAGAGTGAGTGGAGAGGTAAGACCACAAGGATCAAATACAGAGGCTATGATCCGAAGTATGTCTCGTTTAGTGGACACTTTACGTTCAATGGTGGTAGATTGTATAGCAATTGATAGCATGTCTACGGTTGTGTCCCATCTGATTCCTAGTACAGAGACTATGTTTTCATCAGCTTTTGCTACTTGTGGGAAAGAGTCCATGAGAAGCTGAGAATTTGAATTCCACTCACGGATATTCATCGAAAGTTCCTCAAAGCTTTTCCTGGTTTGTTGAAATAAGGACTTAGCCTCCTCCACCGTGTTTACCCCTGTAATCAAGTTATCCACATATAGGCATGTTGCTACTTTTTTTGTCATTGTGTTATTGTTCTGTAGAAGGTGATTACGTATAGTGGCTGCCAAAAGGAATGGACTCGATATCACTCCAAATGGTACTCTACAGAACCTTAGGTGCACTAAATTTTCTTCTGATGGCTCTCTCTGTACATCATTAATCCAAAGGAAGCGAGTAACATCACGATCTTGAGTTTGAAGGCCAATTTGAAGGAATGCCTTCTCGATGTCTGCAATGATACCGATAGGATATTGTCGAAATCTCAACAGCAATGAAGTCAGATCTTCAAGGAGGAGTGGTCCTTTGTATAAGTATTCATTGAGGCTGAGCTGGCCTTTTGCCTTGGCAGATCCGTCGTATACTATCCTCAGCTTTGTGGTTTTGTGGGGCTGTATTACACAATGGTGTGGCAAATAATGTACGGGATGGGTATTTGGAAGTCTGGTCTCTGTAACAAGTTCCACAATCCCTTTCTTCAGCTGGTCTTGTATGACTTCGTTGTATTTTGTCAAAGTATCTTTGTCTGATCTTTTAATTAGGGACTTCAGACGACCCAGAGCTAAACCCAAATTCACTGAGAGGTCTGGAGGATATTGAGTCCATGGCCATTTCACATGATATCTTCCATCTTTGAATATAGTGGTATCATTGAAGTACTGTATTACTTCATCATCTTCAAGGACCTTTGGTGAGTCCTTGATTCCAATTGTCTCTAATTCCCAAATATCCTTGATATTATCATCATTAATAGCTGGGTCAGGGTATGAATAATTTTTTCTTCCAAGGTCCAGAGCACCTCCTTGATAGTATGTGAGAACAGAGAGCGTGCTGGGTTGGAGTTGGCTGTCTGTGTACATTCCAGAAGGGATCCATCCAATGATAGAATCAATGAGGTGTAAGGTGGTGGTAACTTTGATTTGTTTTCCCTTGACAATGGAGTGATAGAAATCGTTTCCGATTATAATATCTACTGCACAATCTTCACTGGCGTCTTGAGCTATATCAAGAGAGGGGTAAATGTTTTTGAGGGTTTTCTTCAAATTGTGATGTGATGATATCATTCCAGTCAAAGTAGACATTGTGTACGCCTGAATCTCCACTGGTTTTCCTTTTGTGTGCAATTTCAAGGATACAATGTTTCTAGAGATAATTTTCGGTTTTATTGACCCAAATGTGAATATAGTCAAACATGTTGGTTCAGTAACTTCTAGTTTGAGTTGTTTGGCTATATCAGAGCGTACATACGTTTTCTGGCTCCCAGTATCAAATAATATCCGACTCTTGACCGGTTTTCCTCTTCCAGTTTCAACCAAAGTAGTAGCAGTCTGTAAGACAGTGTCACCTTGGAGTTGGGAAAAATATGCGTTTGTTCTTGACTTGTTGTATGGGGATTTATTGTCAAATATTGGACACAAACATCTGTTATGTGAGCCCTGTTTGTGACAATGGGGACATTTTTCAAATTTGTATGGACATTCGGAGCGGAGATGTGTGTCTCTAAGACATATGAAACATCGGTTTCCTAAATTCGCTTTCCTCTCTGAAATTGTTTTAAATTTGTCACAACGTTCATGGATATGTGGTCCCGAACAAAATATACAATGGAATTTTCGCCGTTTTGCATTATCTATTTTCATGGTGTTATCTCGTTCATGTCCCCCTTTTCTCGGTTGTTTATAATCAGTTAATTTATTGTTGAACTTCTTTGAACTTCTTGTTGAATGGTTTTGGAATGATTTATATTGGTTATTAATCCCAGACGTTGATGGTGTAGGGGTGAATTGTTTCTTCAGATCATTTATGCTAGCGTATAGAGCTTCAATAGTATAATCGGGACTGGCATTGGAATCGATTTTGTCAACCTTGTTGATACATGCCATTCTGTTAGCAGATTCTCTAGCACATATTACTTTTTCCAACAAATTTCTTATTTCTGAGACTGAGTGGTCATCTGACGTCATTGCCATGCGTAAATCGAACATGGTTTCATCAGGAAATTTCTCGAGAATAGTGGCCCTCAATTGTTTATGCTCAGTGTTCTCACCCAACGATTGTAATGTTCGTAGGTGGCGTTCAATTTCGTCAAGAGTCCTTCTACAGTTACTGATGTCACTTGTAGATTTTGGTATATGTTGAAGGGCGGTATAATGTGCATCAATAAGGGATCCTGTCTTCCCAAATCTCTCTGTCAATCTATCTACAGCAACCTTATAATTTGAATTTGTGATGTCCAATCCCTCAATAGCTCTTTTAGCATCCCCTTCCACCAAGCTGCAAAGGTAGGACAACTTATCAACATCACTCATTTGCTGTCTGTTTTGGATTACTGATGAGAATTGGTCCCAAAACTGATGCCATTTCAGTATATTTCCATCATATTTTGTCATCTCAAGCTTTGGAAGGCGAGTATTCACGGATTGGTTTTCTGGTATTTGAATATTGACATTATCTGGTGGTCTTGAGGAATAACTCTGTCTAAATCAATAAATGAAATTTGAAATAAATGTCTATTTCAACTAAAAAATCTTCGGCTTCGATCTGTAAGGCTGTTAGTTCCTCAATTATCGTTTCCAAATCAGGGGTGGTTTCCTTATAGGTAGCCATACAAGACTGGATCTCTCCTCTCAGTCTCTCTACTGCAACCCTGAATTTCTCAATTGATAATCGACTAGTTTTGTCTAGGTCGTCCGAATTATCTTTGGTAAAATCCACAAAACTTCTACATGTATCCATTCCCTCTCTAACCTTTTTTCCCATGGCCTCTAATCTCTTGATTGAAACCGCTTCCATTTTGCGTTAGGTATTGTAAATGTTCTGAAACAAAGGATGTTTCGTTTGTCTAAAACTACATGTATGTAGGTGAAACTATCATGTATAGCAGGTAAGTCAGTATAGACGACTAAAACGGACTATCATGAATAATTGTATGAAAGTTTTACTCAAGTATTATGAGCAATCTGATGTGATGAGGAACGCCAAGGCGGATGGGTCCCACAGCGTGGGACGAGGGGGGACGAGGGGTCCCGCAGGGTGGGACGCGGGGAACGAAGGAGTCCCGCAGGGTGGGACGCGGGGGAGTACAGGTCCCGCCGGGAGGGACTAAGGGTAACTCACAGCGGTCCATTTATTAA